>JAOWBL010000015.1:5045602-5074936 GCA_028564865.1 Zenarchopterus dispar
AGAGAGAATGCAGGACACATATTGAAATGAGCATGAATGCAACCCAAATAAATGATCTTAAATGGCATGTCTGCCCGTGGTGTCTGGTGGGTCACACAGACTGTAAAGCTGGTGCCGTGGAGATTTCCTCGCTTTAAAGCCTCAATGTCTGGCTGTGAACTCAGATCCCTAGGTAATGATGTCTCAACCCGCATGCATTTGCTCACACCAGAGAGCCCACTCCTCTTGACGCACTCTTTCGCACACACTCCCTGCCTCCGAGGCGACAGAGCTTTACAACAGACAGTCCCCACCCCAACCCCAGATACACACATATATACACACACACAGGTGATGTTGCTTATAGTTGGAGCACTAGTAAAATTAACTTCAAAGGTAATGCAAACCATTCGGTCTGTCAGTCTCCAGATTTAAGGTCGTCCTCTTCTGGCTAAGTGCAGGAATTTGCAGTCTGGATGCAGAACCCAGTAGGGCCCTCTCGCAGACTGCATTAACCTGCCGTACATTTTTCAGAAAATCTCCGAGAAAAAAAAGACTGGAGACTGTGCAAACACTTGAGACTGCAACAAAACAAGGTTCTGCCTTTTGTCTTTCAATTTCTTTTCATCCTGATCCATGTACCCAAATTCAAAACTGATGCTGAGGCTGCAGCTGCAGCTTGAAGTCGACTCGCTGTCTGGCTGACAGAAACAAAGGAAACAAGACATGTCAAAATAAAATAAAACAAATTTTCCTCAAATCTCTCATTTATATACTTTATGCCACTTCTTTCTCACCATTTCTCACATCTCACATGCAGAGCTCTGGATTTCCATGTGCTGCAGAGATGTGATAATAAGGTGCTTGTAGACTTTTCTCACCTTTCCAGATCCACAAATGTTGTGCGACTAAATAGGAACAATGAAAACCTGATAATATCCACCCTGTTTAGACGACTGAGTAAACGTTCAAGGCTTTGACATCAAATTTCGCCACGATGAGTTGCAACAGCACTGCAACTCAGACCGTGCATGATAAATGTTCACGTGAGGTTTCTGAGCGTTATCAAGAGGAAACACACAACTCCTGTTGTGGCCTCTGAAAGCCCGGCGTAAACGAGCCCGGGTTTCCTGGGGGTCACAAATGACCAACTTTACCGTCTCTCTTTAACCTTACTTCCTTTCTGTTTAAACCTTTCACTTTTGGCCATTGCTCTTCCCTCACTCTTGTCTGAAGTCACATCCAAATCCAAAGTTGTTCTGCCTTCTAGGAGTTGGCTTTGTTAAAAATTCAAACCAGAAACTTTGGGTAATGTCCTTAGGCATGCACCGCAAATCAGTTTTATTAAGTAAAATATTACTGAAGAATAATAAATTAGGACCATGTTTACAATTGCCTGCTCTTTTTTTTGTTGTTGCTGTTTTAAATAAAGGACCTTTTTTTATATGAAGCAACAAAAACAGCAGGAGCACCAGGAATACGGGGGCTAGTTTGAAGCTACAATACACCAGAGACACTAAAATACACACATATATATATATTTTTCCCCTCTAGAGACAGTCGAAAAGTTTCAAAGCCTTATTTAAATATAAGGTTATGGCTCGCGCTGATTTACACATGCACACACTTAAATAACCACCACACACACACAGATATCAACCAAACCCTGCTGTGCAAAGCAGCTATGATTTATTAATAGTCACGGATGTTTGTTGAAACCAGATCCACTCGACTTTTTCCCACCTCTAAAAATGGTATCTGGACTCAATCAGCATAAGCATGCACACATAAAAAGAAGAATAACACAACTGCAATAGGGAAACAGGTTTGTCACCTGAAAAAAAGATGACTTCAAACACATGAGGCGGCGAGAGTTGAAGGGCAACATTTGGGAAAAAAGATCAAACCCCATGAAACAGACAGTTGTTAATATTTAAAGCAGCTCTGCTTACTATTTTTACTCCCTGGATTGTAAAACATTATGTATTTATTGATTTAAAAAAAATCTATTGGTGAAAGTAGATTTCCCTTAACTTGAAATATATTTTAGCTGAAAATCTAATAACTGGAACAGGTTCCAGTTCGGAGGAGTAAAGATTTTGGTTCTGCTTTTTGTGGATGAGGTGGTCGGTTTGGCATCGCCGAGTGAGGACCTTCACCTCTCACTGTGACGGTTCGCAGGCGAGTGTGAAGCAGGGAGAAGGAGAATCAGCGTCTCCAGTCGGAGACAACAGTATCCCAAAGAATGAGATCGGGAATAGAAGCAACAGAAATAAGTTTCGTCTGCAGGAAACGGCCCACTCCCTTAGAAACAGGGTGAGGAGTCCAGTCAACCAGCAGGGACTTGGAGTAGAGTTACTGCTCGTCCACGTCCATCAGGGCTATTTGAAGTGGTTTGGGTATCTGGTGAGAATTGTGACTGGATGGCTCCCTGGAGAGGTGTTCTGGCCATGCCCAACTAGGAGAAGGCCCTGAGGCAGACCCAGGACATGCTGGTAAGATTTTTTATTTTATTTTATTTTATTTTTTTGGCTGGCCATGGATTGTCCTACTGCTCCTCTGGAGGAACTAGAGGATGTGGCTGGAGAGAAAGAGTTATGGACCTCTCCATAAAGGGTGCTGCTCCCATGACCCGTACCCGGATAAGTGGAAGTTGATGGATGGATGGATGTAATAACTAAAAGAAAATAAAAAAAAAAGATGCTGGGAGAGTTGGTCCCTGACTAAGAACCTCTTTCTTTTTGACTGCCATGATGCTGCTGTGGTTTAGGTGTGGAAAACTGTTTCGCCAGAGGCTGACAGGAGGGATTTGACTATTAGGTTTAAAAAAAAAAAAAAAAAAGTGTAACATCTAACTTGCCTAACAGAAAACATACCAATTAAAACCTGATCTTCATCATGAAGTCATGACATGAAGTCGGAGGAGCAGCAGTCTTAGCACTACAGCTCGTTCTTAATCTCGATTTCCTGCCAATCATCTTTGATAATGATGACATAGGTGACATATAGAGTATGCATTTCTATAAAATATGGTTTCAACCCTGTTTATAAGTCTAGCTGAGTGTTTTAATAACACAATTATAAATCCAGCTCAAAACAGCTTGTTTAAATCCTGTTTGCAGCTACAGTCTTAAGTCCCAGCCAGCATTTGGAAATGCCAGATGACTTCGTAACGGACTTTCATAAACGGAGAAAGTTGTTTACAACATCTCTAATCAAGACTGGTGATATGAAGACATTCGTTTGAACTGCGGTGCTCTGTAGAAATCACTAGAGAGAATTTAAAAGGCAATGCAAATGTGCAGGAAGATCCATTTCAAGGTTTCAAACAGCAGCAGGTTGAAAAGGGTTAAGGGTTAAGTCCACTAGTGCACTTCCTTGAGTGGCTGGTGCTTCAGGTGTAGCACCTTCACCCACATACCCTGAAGGCCAACCTGAACGGTTCCTGGTTGCAGTTGCAGTAGACCCGCTGTCGACTTTTCTGCCTGAGCTGCGAGTGACAGATAGTTACTGTGGCTCCAGTGGTGTCAGATGCAATTTTGGTAGCAACATCTGAAATGTGGATGGATTCAATCAGAATGAATGGGTAAAAAACTGGCTTCAAAAGTGCTCTTCAACAGAGGGTTTTGTCCAGTTCTGTTTACGCCGTCTATGGTCCAGACAAGTGGCGTTTCCACAGCCAAGCCATGATCTAAAGACTTTTCCTGCCACAGCTTCCAGCAGCGCCGAAGCCTTTGGATGAGCGTCAGAGGGCCGAGCCTCCACCCGACAACCAGCCAATCTCAGACGGAGCGATGTGGTCATTCTGTGTTGAAGAAAATGTGATGACAACGTAAATAACTGTCTAACACAAAAGTGATGCGGTGTAAAAATCCACTACGCTCGAGTGTCAAACCACTGTGACATTTTTGTGGTTTGACTTATGTCAAATGGGAAAAATTTAAAAAAAAAAAAAAAGCCCTTGTTCTTCTTGTGTCCCTGTTGTGAGCCGGTCGTGGTTAGCTTGGCTCACCCCTCATAAATCCTCTTAGTATCCAAAGTCCAAACACTGACAGCCGTGCACTGCAGGTATCAACTGCAGATGAGGAATTCGTGCAAACACAAAGAAAACAACCAAACATTCCTAGTCAGAAGCCAAAGTCATAACAGAGAATAACAACTGATGATCGATCAGGGCCAATTCAAGGACAGAGGTGGGATGCCATTGCACATTTTGTGCTTTCAACATCACTGTTGCACAACATAAAGCGGCAACAATCCATCATGAGGTCTGAGTTAGGGGGGAAGGTTACTGAAAAGAAAAAAAAAGAAAAGAAAAATAATCGGAAATCAAATTTATTATATGAGATCCTCTTACAGGAAGGCCAGAACTCCCTGAGGGGATAATTTTCTCGCCGAGTACAGACACAGCACAAAAAGCAAAGAGTCGATGTTTAAACAAACACTAAAACTTACGTAGCTGCAAAAA
The DNA here is from genome assembly GCA_028564865.1 of Zenarchopterus dispar. Taxonomy (NCBI): domain Eukaryota; kingdom Metazoa; phylum Chordata; class Actinopteri; order Beloniformes; family Zenarchopteridae; genus Zenarchopterus; species Zenarchopterus dispar. The sequence continues at coordinate 5,050,050 of JAOWBL010000015.1, forward strand.
AAGAGAAAAATGGTTAATCTCTGAAGAAAAAGCAATAGAAACGTCTTAAATAGTTATGCAATAAAGACCTACATTTCAGTATAGAGCCGTTAGTAATCTGAACTCAGAACAGTTGACTTGAATTGTTAAGACTTTAATTTTTCACTAAATGCTGGCACTGAACTGGAATTAGTCTACGCTTTTATTAACAGCTGCACTTTATTATAATGTTTTAATTTTCTCTCCCATTCAAATCAAATCAACTCTAACAGAGCCCTGAACAAATGAGGAGAATTACAGTGAGCTAACGCTCTATTTTGGGAGGAAAGTTTCTTTGTGGGCGTTTGCAGGTCCAGGGAAAACCCTGGTGGGGATGGCATTCGTCTCAACTCTACGCTGAGACAGGAATGTGCTGGCTGTAAAAGCAGACAATATCAACCATCAGCATGTGTTTGTCTTTCCCTGTTTGTATTAAGAGAAGGAAGCAACAAGTCAGGACTTGAACCTCGTTAGACTCCCTCTGAGTCTTTCCTGTTCCTTTTTTCCTTTCCCATTACACAAAATCCGCTTTTAGACAAACACACGACAACTGAAACCAAACGACGGCCAGTTTTGGACGTGACAAGAAACAGATTTATTAGGGAACTGAGAGAGAGTCTTCGGGCTACAGACAACCGGACCAGACTGAAAATGTCCCGTTTACATTTCTGTGTCTCTGAGAAGATGACCTCTTGAGTCTAAACTTCACCCTTTGGCCTCCCTCCTACTCCTGCCCGCTGCTCCTCTGCACAACATCCATCATTTCATCCCATGTATCCAGGGTGCTCTGGCAAATAACGATGCACCGAAAGAGACAGAAATAGAACCTACAGCTCAGAAAAGCTCTGCGGGCGTCTTCTCTGGCTGCCCTCACTCTCTCTCTCCCTGTACTGCTCTTGTTCTTAGTTGATCAATAACTGCCTCAGGACTCAGACAGGCTGCCTCGGTAATTTAGACTTTAAACACAGAAGATGTATGAGGATCGGAGGAAGAAGGAAGGGGCGTAACAGACGAAGCTGAGGACAGTGGTGGAGTGAAGGGCACATAGAGGGGCCACGAGTGCATAGTTAAAACTGAAAACACTTGCAGTTATTTCTTTCGTTTTTTTTTTTTAAATCTTCGACAAAGAGAAATCAATTTCTACCAAAGAGCTACATTTTCCCAATATTTTTCAGCTAGGTTGTCTACATTTTCTGTATGCAGAAAACAAGTTTTGAAAGTAACTGGATGAGTATGGCAAAGTGAAAATGAGACCTGGGGGCTTTTGCAAAACAAGTCACGTTCCTCGAACTATTACTAAGCACTTTCTGCAGAACGGCAGGGCGCAACAGCTTTTAGATATGTGCACAATGACCACATACAAGAGATAAAACAACCCCTGACCCTTCAGACTAGGCCACCTTTGCCCACTGCTCAATAGCTGTGTAACTGTAAACCGTTCCAGCAGCAGATAACGAAGCCAACATTTGCAATCTACCGTCTCTGTGGCCACAGAGTCTCAAATGCAGTAATCTGTACAGGAAAAAGTACCCCTCCGATCATCCGACATTGCACGTTTGCAGCAGCGTGGACAGCGCCGTCTCTCCTCTGGGGTCAGACTACATGTATGTCGATCGTCTTCTGGTACTGATTACCACCGGGAACGCACCGCAAGAGCTGTGATATTGTAGATGCGCTTACCCAATCATCAGATGGTCACAATTCTGCCAAACGAGTCAACATGCATGCATCATTTTCCCATTTCCAACACATCAACGTCATAATTGACCATTCAGTTACTGCCAAATACAGTGTAGTCCCCTTTGACAGTGTGATGCCAATGGAAAAACAGAATCAGTGTCAGTTGCTTTACTGTTGTAGCTGATCAGCCAACAGTAAATAAAAAACATCACTTCAAACTGAGTAGGTTCTGCGTTTGATTATTTCAAATAATGAAAACACTGCAGTGCTACAATGAAGCCTGTGTCATCTGGAACCTCATGATTACTGTCTATAATAAGAAAACTAACAGAAAGATGAGTTGTTTATTTAATGGTAGAATGAACATAAATATTAAAATGTACTTTTTCCTACGATACCACTTCCTGTTTTAACTAAATGAGACATTAAATTTTATTTACTTAGATTATCAGGAATTTGTTTTTAAGCAGATTGACTTGCAAAATTACGTGACAGCGATAATCCGGGGAAATCCGGTGCACAGACTAAGAGAATCAAGCAAATCTTATCATTTAAGACTTTAATCAGCAGCCAGTCTAGCATTTCCTGATTCCAAGAAGGAATTCCAGGCAAACTGAAGCAAATCAGTTTAAATCCAAGGCCAAGAATGTCCAGAGCCCCGTAGTCACAAACATATACCGCTCAGCATGTAATGAAAAAAAGTGAAAATGAGTTGCTGTGTGACCATAACTAAAAGGGTGTGTAAAAACTTAACTCATGCCATGGTAGCAAAATTTGGTGTGGTTCACTGGATTTGACCACAAAATTATTTCAAGAAAAAGAAGAGCAGCAAGTATGAAGCAAAAGTCCTTGGGATGGATGTGCAGCCCAAAGCTCACAGGGCTGGATGTTGCAGTTTAGGAATGTGCAAAAACAAAGGGAGAGTAGGAAAGAGACAGGCGAACAGAGGAGGGGATCCCCTGAGTGCAAAGCTATGTTCATCAGGAATGTATGGCCGCCTGTTCTCTCATGTAACTCGACTGGCAACAGCCCAGACAACTGTCTGACAAGGAGACAGAAAGTGTGCGGGTTGGGAGGAAATAAGATGGATTTGCTGAGAGGCGGACTGGCGGAAGACAGGAAGGGTTGCACAAGTGATCTCAGATAGGTTTTTTATGTTTTTACAGTTTCAAATTTAGTTTCACCGAAAGGGCTGGAAAACATGACGACATGAGATATATCACCAGCCGATAAAGGTTTTTCAGCTGTCAGAGATGTTGCCAAATCGTTTACTCTGGAAAACAGCAACTACTTCTAGCTTTAAGAAGAGATAAAATATTTCTCCATGCTATAATGATATCAGAATATTATTTGTATTGGTAGATAATGGCTTTAAAATGATCTCAGTATACAGTGCATCCATAGTTTTCCTATTTTGTTAGAGAGTGCATCCCTCAGCCATAGGTACAGCATCAGGAACAAATTAAGACAACAGTAACGTCAGCAGAAGATATATACTTAAAGAGCCTAGCTCCCGATCTGACCATTTATAAGCCTGTTTTTGTAACTTATAGACTTTTTCCACAAAGTTGTTCCATCGCTGGTTCAGAGCCACAGCTCAAAGCAGAGCTATTGATCAAAGTAGAAAACAAATTCAATGTTGCAACAACACACCAAACAGTCTGACTAAAACATTTTGACTATTAGTTTCTGCTCTGCACAATCTAAAACAGGAGAACTTTAGCAGGAAAGTGCATTGAAAGCAGCAGAGGAAGAACTTGTATAGCTACACTGTAGAAATACCACTTCTGACCACATGGGGGAAGCATATCACAAAAATAAATAAACAAATAAATAAAATTTATGTGGGACAGGATGAGATGTGTTGCAGCGTTTGGTACCTTGTTGTAAGACATTGTATTGAGCAAGATGGTAGGCCAGCAGTAGTTTTTTTTTTTTTTAAATGGCTTAATGCAATGCTTGTATCATCACTAATAGACATTCTTGTGTGTTTCACTATGACTTTCATTGAGAGGCGTTTATGAGTCCCTCTTCAAACAGGATTTATGTCTGGTGTTTTTAGTGCCGTTCATAAATACTGGTCAGCTTTTGGAAATGCAACTCAGCAAAGCGAAGAACATTCACAAACACCATATGTTGTTTATGACAACCTTAATAAATTCACGACGGCAATATTGAGACACTGGTTTTGAGGGGGGGACACTGTGGTTGTGTGTTTTGTGAATTGTGGTTGTCTATGAAAATTCAGCATTAAGTAACAGGAAGTTCAAACCACACTAGAAGGGATGTAATAATGTGGCCCTGTAGCAGCTCTGTGTACATGGAAAAACGAAGCAAGCCTTAAAAAGTTCCCAAATGTAAACCAGCACTGAACTAGCACCAGCGCTTTGTTCAAGTTAATTGAAGTGGCATGTAAGCGAAGCCAGAGGCAGATCCGGTAAGTCGTGTACCCTGGTGTCCCAATTATCACCTTCAGAAGCTAAAGCCCAGCAGATGCAGTCGACGATCCCATGAGTTACCACCTCAGTCCAATGAGAGTGGTCTTTTTTTATTTTTCTTCATCGGCTCATTTGGTCAGATCACCACTGACTTCTTAGTTTTCTTAATTTTCTGGACCATTCGCCTAAACCAGAGTATTTTCTAGCAATGACAACTCCTCCAAAATTCAATCTCTGCTGATGTCCACTCATAATTTCCATATTAAGAAACATTTTATTCCTTGATTCAATGCCCATCATTATGTGAACAGAGCAAGAGTTCACATAGTAAAGAAAATTTGTTCCAGAAAATCCATTCTAACTTTGTGTTGAAGACACAAGGTGATAAATACCTGCATTCTGTGTGTGTCAAGTTTACTTTCATATTATATCTGCATCATGAAGCAAATAAAGACGTGCTTTTTATTATTTTAAAACAGGATATGGTGCAAAAAGTGACCATGATGAAAGTGTTAGACCGAGCGTGGGAAAATGGACTCTCAGCAACTCTGAGAAAAAACTGCCAACCTTAAAGAAAAAAAAAAAAAAGCTGAGACAAATAATTATAAAAGTACTGTACAGTATGTCAGCTGAGCACAACAGTTATAAAAATACAGCGACCAAAGGTACATTTTAAAAATCAGCTATTTAGCAGAGAGTGAGGCAGAAACAAGAAAGATTGGGCTGCAGGCTGTTAACTTATACTTTTGTGTGCGAGTGTTTGCAGACATCCCCTCCACCCAGCATCGTGTTCATATGCTGAGGTCAAAGCCATCGCATTGCTAACACACTGACGTATGGATATCCTGCGCTCAGGAACCGCACCCGATCCCGCCGCACACACACCTGCGTGTTATGACACAATCCTCGCTGTACGAGGTGATGTCAGATTATTGATATGTCCCAAAAGCTCACTTACCGCCATGAGGAGGAATCACCAAGAGAAAAGGTGTGGCAGGAGTTTGGGGTTGGGTTGGGGGGCGGGGTGGGGTGGGGGGTGGGGTGCAGCAGAAGAAGAAAATAAGAAGGAGGAGACACGATGCGGACTTTGGGGGCATTTAAAAAGCTGGGTAACGAGGCTAATGAGTAGACAGGTGGCCCCATTACAGAAGCAGCCGAGCACACTCATTAACACACTCAAACACACAAAACCTCCCCTCTGGCTGGGATTAGTGTGTGTGTGTGTGTGTGCATGTGTGTGTGTGTGAGACACCCCCCCCATCACCACCATCACCACCACCTCCAGTCTTTCTGTTAATCAGTCGTCACATACGAGTCTGGAGGCAACAGGGTGATTCTGCGAGCGTGCTGTGTGTGTGTTTGTGACTCGAGGTGAGAGTGTGAAATTGGAGAGATGAGGCAGCTAACGTTCACCCCCTCCCCTCACCTCCCCTCCTCTCCCCCCTCCCCTCCCAGCGCAACCACCAGTTTGTCCCCCCTCACCGCGGCAGTGCTGCATCTGTACATGCATCTGTGTGCGAGCAGGTACTCGTTTGTACGAATAAAGAGGATAATGAATCTTCCCGACCCGGTAACGGCGGTGGACACGGTAAAAAAAAATCAAAATACAGCAGCACAAGGATGTTCTCTTTCTCTTGAAGAAAACGCTCTTTCAAGACAGTGTCAAATGTTTGGTTTTTTTCATGGGAAAGAAAATAAGTGCCTGAAATTACACAGACATAACTAGGCATTGGTGATGGTTTAAATTTACCCAGAGAGCTTGGCAGATACATGGATGGAGCACAAACAAACATAAAACAGCAGAGTCACATGAGAATACCTCTCGACTTCACTGCATCCTTGAAAACCAAAAGCAGGAAACAAGAAAGGAAAAAAAAGAGAAACAAAACAAAAACAACAACATAAAAAAAAAAGCAACCACAGAGTGCAGATGGGAAAAGGGCCAGACGTGGCAAGCAGAAATATAAAGGTAAAGAGCCCGAGGAAAGGTTTAGAAAAAAAAAATGAGATGGCGAGCTGAAGGGGAAAAAAGCAGGCCAGAAGATGGACGAGCTGACGATTAAAACAGCCCAGTGACATTTGGAGGACGCTAATGCATATCAATAGACCTTGTATTTGGGAGTTGTTGTAATTATCTTTTGACAGAGCGGGGAGAAGAAGGGCAGCCAGGAGTCAGACAGACCTGGAGACCGGCCTGAAGCTGGACTTTTGCTGTCCAGCGAGGGAGCCAAAACCTAAACCCGGGGAACAGGACCGGGACAATTGGCTCTTTAGGAATGGAGGGAAAAGTGTGAAGGGAGGGGTGCATGGGAAGTATATATGTATGTGTGTGTTTGTTAGAGGTCCTCCAAGCCCAATTAAGCTTGACTGCATGTCAGAGGTCTGTGCCAACCGTGCCCCACCTGTTTAGAGGGGGCCAAGGGGCTAATGAGCACTGCCTGGGGGTGGATGGTTGGGGTGTGGGGTGGGACAAGGCAAACGAGGGGCATGGCGAAGAAAATTCCAGGGAATTAGATTATAATTATGACATTCCACAGTTTTTTTTTCCCTGCCATCTCGCTTTCTACCAACACAATTTGCGAGACACGATGTCACAAGGAGTTCACAGTTAAAATTATTCGATCAAATGCAATCGTATACACAAGGAAGATGCATGTGACAGGGAAAACACACACACACACACACACACACACATGGACAAACAAAGAGCCTCTAATCACCCAACAAAAAAAAAAAAAAAAAAAAGAAGCAGCCGATAAAAAATGAAAAAAGAAATGGTTGGAGAGGCGGGAGAGCAGGAAGCAGCGGGGCATAATGAAATGATAGGAGCCAAACATTGTGCAACAGGAGCAACAACAGTTTTCGAGACAGAATGCTTCTGTGTTGAGTGTGTGTGTGTTGAGTGTGTGTTGAGTGTGTGTGTGTGTTGAGTGTGAGTTTGGGGGTGAAAGAAGCCCATTGTCTAGCAGTGTAACTCTAGCCCACAGCTCCAGATTTGCTTCCACTGAGCTGTGAGGCAGTGGCATCCTTCCTCATTTCACTTCTGTCTTTCTCTCAATCTAGACGCTTTTTCTTCCTCCTCCACCTGATTTTTGGTAAATGTAGCTATTTTCTGTCTTGAGAAAAAAAAAATCAAATGAGAGATGGACACCGCCTCATTTACACAAATGGAAATTTTTAATTTATAATTTCGCCAAAAAGAACTTGTGATCAGTCTTTTCTATTTCACGCCACAACTGAAGCATAAGACTAATAGTAATTTACTAATTCATCTAACCAGAGCATAAACAAACATCTTCCTTTTCAGTTTCTTAAACAGTTAACGCCCATTCTGGATATGACTGACCCCGGCAGGAGACAGGCTGATTATTAAAAGAGCGTAAACTTAGTAGGTCTTCAATCTGACCTGTTAGTTTCACTTTCTAGCTGTTCAGACAAGTGAATAGACACAATCATGCAGAAATGCTTAAGATTATTGAAAATAATTGCAATTACATTATGAACTGACATCGAAAAGTTTGCATAAAGTCCAAAAACTGTGTCAAAGGTTCACAAAATCTGCCACTAAACTTTACTCATTAACATGTTTATATTCCCATTAAGGACTATATTATCTATATCATAATGTGTAGATTTAAATCCTGTTTAAGAAAAGTAAAAGCAGAAAGTTGTAATTTTACCGCGACCAAATCTTGTAGTTTCAAAATAAGAGATATCACCAAATGTTACTCATCAGGGTCATAAAGTATTCAGATAAAAATGACGACCACATAACTTCAACTCCTTTTTTTTTAACACTATGGTTTTGGTGCCAATTTTTAAAATCTAAAAAAATTTGCTTGGTCGGATTTGTCAGCTTGAACAAAACTGTGAAAACCAGATGCAGCTGTGAAGATTTACTCTTTATTTCTCCCAACTCTGGTCCAATCCTGGCTCCAAAAAAAAACAAACAAAAAAAAAAAACATCCAGCTACTCATCTAAATCATTAACTGACCAATTGTCTATTTGATTCTTCACACAAGATCAAACAAACACGCATGCGATTACAGTCCTCACACAAACACACACACACACACACTCTCGCGCAATCAACTGGCAGCTGCTCACCCCGAGATTAAGGCCAGTGTGACAGACGTGATTTCAGGCTACATCTGTGACAAAGAGAGAAAGAGAGCAGAACAAACAAACTGAGAGCAACATGCAGCTTGCATACACTGAGAAGCAAATTGTTACTGACTAGTGGAGAGAGAGAGAGAAAAAAAGAAAAACAAGAAGTGGAAGAAAAAAAAGAAAGAAAGAGAGAGAGAGACAGGAAGGGGGAAACAGCAGCCGAGCCATGCACCATCTGTTGGGCGCATATTGAGTGTGGATTCAGAGATTCAAAAGGCTGTTAATGCTCAAAAAAAAAAAAAAAAAGTAAAGAAAAGAAAAGAAAAGAAAAGAAAGAAAAGATCCGGATGCTGCTATCAAGTAATCGTTTAAGAGAAATTTAAAAAAACTCCACAGAGAAGACGGGAATGGGAAGGAGTTAAAGTCTGTGGCGTTCTTAAGTTCCGGTTTTGGGCTGAAAAGAAGAAAGAGATTTAACAAAAAAAAAAAAAAAAAACAGATGTGTTTGTATTTGGTACAAGCGCGCCTTTTAGTGAAGGAACCTAGCTTTTGGTCAGAGCTAAAATTGAATTAGATCTCCATTTAGCTTGGCACAGTCGGCTCTGCACCACAGCCGCACATGTTCTCCTCAGACTCAGTCCCGTCTCCCCTCTTCTTCTCTCATCTTTCTTCTCTCCGTCTTAGGAATGACAACGAAAGTAATTGAAAAGGCTGCTCAAGTCTGCTTCAAAACTCCGAACCTGCATTTCAAAGAAAGGCATGGGGGGAAAAAAAAAAAAATGGTTGCAAGGCGATAGAAGAGAGACTGAGGAAGAAAAGTGAAGAGGACAGGGGGATTTTTGAGGGAAGACTGAGCTGCTCATTGATATGACAGTTTGATTTTCTGGGCTCTAGTAAGAAGCAGCTTAAGAGGGCATCCTTCTATTATACGGCCCGTGACATCTAGCCTCTCCAACTCTTCTTCTGCCTGTATGCGTGATTGAAGGCTGGTGCATGCGAGGATAAAGTACGCGGTTTTCTCGTCCCAGGCAGATGGTCCCCTGAGTTTCCAAACCCGGATCACATGTGGGGGAATGTGGAGCTGGAGCAGCTGTCGGCCTGGCAACGCTTCTCGCCAAGCAAGCGGGGTAGAAATTTACCAACATCGCCCCGACGTTCAACACGGCGAAAGACGAGTGGGGTGTGGGTGGTGTTCTGCTCCTTCCTGCTAGAGACAGCTATTGCTTCAAACTAAATTTAATTCGACTAAAAAAAAATTAAAGTTTGTTGTTGTGCATTCGTCTCAGTTGTGGATTTTGCTTCACCTATTCATTTTAATTGCGCTTGTAGTCAGTTTCCTCGACTCCTAAACGCCTGGTGATTTATTTTACTGCCCTCATCCGGTAGTCATTTTTGGGGAATATAACATGAACACTTTTGCACCAATAAGGCACTGCTAATTCAATCTGGAACCTGGCAGCTTCTTCTGGTATCTGCGGCGTCTTTCACAATTTGCACCACCTGGTCGGATTTGGCAAGAAATCTTCTCATTTGCCTTAAAAAAAAAAAACTAAAAATGCAACGAGGAGGCTTTTCCTTCCAACATAAACTTGGACTAAACTGTGGGATTTTCTTGCAAGGGAAGACAGATGAAAAGGAAAAACACCAAGTGAAAGGCTGGTAGAGGGATGTATACATCACTTCTAACTGGTTTACCCAACCATTTAATATCAGAGTAAACATAAGCCGAGAGAGCCAAGCAAGAAAGTAAATGAATATTTACATTAATGGCCATAGCAGCCAAGCCATTCGCAAAGCAATTTGTTTTTTAAGGCAGATGAAAGATCAAGTTCAGGGTTTGTTGGATTTAATGAAAGTGCAAAACAATTCCACAATTGGATAGCTACAAAAAGAGTGATTATAGTTTATAACAAGGGGCCCTGTTCCATAGTTTTCATCACGCCATTATTCGTTCTGGTAACATCAACAACGCCTTAGTCATCAAGGTACATTATGAAATTTGGGAACACGGCTGTACGATGAATAAATGTGCAAGAAACAAATGTCAGATTTCAAACAAACCTCAAAGATGACAAAATATAGTTGGAAAGTTCATCAAAAACCTGACAAATCTCTGGTGTGGAAAGTGTGGCGGTGATTTCCACTCACAAAACACGTCATTCTGCAGACTGTATATCACAGCAGTGACTGGATCTCTTGATTTACCGTGGATTTTTGTCAATAGGAATATCTACACAAGAGTAACAGTAGTATCAGAGTGTGAATGTGTGGGAGCACGTTCTTCCGTCTCCAAAAGTAAAAACACAAGATTTTGTCTCCTTGGAAGATATCAAAGACCGTGTGGGTGGAAGGGGATATGTAATTATATTCATGTGCCAAGCCAGAAGAGGCACGCACAGCCGAGAACACAAGCACGATGATAAAAGGGGAGAATCAGGGTGAATCCGAGGATAACTTTAACAAATCCTCGGATCAGATGTTAGTAGAGGGTGCAACCAAGAAAAACGAGGCTAGCCTGTGCACTGGGTTCACAGTTAAGGGTTCATATGTTCATTCGCTGGTTATGAGAGTTTGTTAGGGATAAATGCACAAGAGACCATGTGCCAAGGGAACAATGTACCATGCAAATGAGGCTCCTCCATATGGTGAGTCAGAGTGCTCAACACACACAGAAACATGTCTACACCGACAAGCCAAGTGCTTTCCCTCATTTTCATGCTAAATCTGCAAAGCCTTGTAACAGCTACCTCTGTTCAGTCTGCGAGGAAGAAAAGGGGAAGAGACGAAAAGGAAAGCGGAATCAGAGAGAGAGAGAGAGAGAGGACGGGATGGATAAGGAGAGAAGTGGCAGACGCTCAGTAGAGAAAATTAGAGAGACCGGCCAATCTTGTCTTCTGCTACTTTTGATTAGAATTCAGAGGAATCTGGAGGAAGCAGTTAGCAGCCCGGCTCCTATCAGAGTATGCCTGCACACCTCCCACACTGGGTCACCGTGCTGAAAGCTCACTGTGCCTTCCTCCAATGCTTTTCCACTGTCTATTATCCGGTAGTCCACCCACACTGGTTCATCCCTGTGTAACAAGAAACATTACTAAGTGCTGAAAAAAGATCAACCACAGGGAAAGCTGGTTGCGCCGAAGGCCTGCAGGACAAATCTCGCTCATGCCGTCTCGCCTGACAGCAGGGCCGATCTACCTACGTGACGCTTTGGACGGTGAACCTGTGATTTTTTTTTTTTAAGCCGTCCCCAGTGGAGTGATGAAGAAATAGAAAGTATAGGATAAGTGAAATATAGACTTCTGCAGAGGACATAGTTTGTCACTAAGGACACATAACATAGACGCTGCAGCAGCCTGGGGATTTTACCAATGCTGTACTTTATTTTGTAGCGCTTAACCTCCGGCGTGCTACCAACAGCTAGTAGGAGTTTCAAACTTGGAAACATTAATCCTCATAAAAAGTAAACAAAACCATCTGTAAAGGTCGGAGGTAACTACACTTAACAACTGAGGGTTAACCCCCCCTTCTTTAAACTTCCTTCCCTGATGGCCGCAACGCTGAAAATGTTCCTCTTGAATTCTTTTGTGGATGTGAATAGTGAGTGTGTTAAAGAGGAGAGGGGGGGAAAAAAAAGGTACGCAGTGGAATGATGATCCTGTGATTTCCCCTGAGGTCACATCTGCCCTCACTGAACAGGCCGCCTTGAAAAATCCCCGTCCAGCATTCCAGGAGAATTCCAGGGACATTCATCACCAGGTCCAAGACCTTTCCTCAAACCCCCACCCACCCTCCCAGATGACCTTACTGTGTGCACCTCTCCTCCTTGGCTTCCACTAAAGCCTCTGAAGCTGGATCCAGAAATGTCCAGAATGTCTGCAGTGAGTCTTTCCAGAGACGGAGCACGGTCCCTCCTGCCCTCCCCGTAGCACCGGGGTCATTGTTCATTCCTTATCCATCGCTTACTTCATCTCTCTTCTCAGCCTCTGAAGGGATTTGCAGCTCTCTAATAGAGGCATCTACCATGTCGCACTAACTGCTAGAGCAGCTGGAGCTTGGATGCATGCAGAGTGCTGCACATTATGTGCGTGCATGTGTGTGGCGGGGTGAACAATTGGGGCGTGCACAGGCGAACATCTGTGCTGAGAGAAGCGACGGGGAATGATGTTGCAAGCGCAGAGCCTGGAATATCTGTCAAACTGTAGAATCTCAACGCATCAGACTGGATGTAAAGCCCACACAGCTGAGGACTGTGCTTATTTTATTTTGTTTCATTCGTTTTCATTTTGTGCACCGTAAATCCCCCCATCTTCTCATTGTCCCCCGACTTCTTTGGGCTCTGACAGTCTGCTCCTCGACAATCGGCCCATATAAGTGACAAACGGTGCCCTCGACATCCGTCGTCCTGGGTAACCACAGCATCTATCAGGGATTTCCACCCTTCCTTGAGTGGCTTCTGCTCGGCAAACCACTGAAAGTTTGATAAGGTGACGGGAGGCACGAAGCTCCATATTTAGCCACCGCTGTCAAACTCTGATTTAGCACTGCAGGTAATTGCACAGCGTCACAACGAAGCCGGCAGGGAGTGAGTTAGGGGTGTGGGCTGGATAGAAGGGGGCGGGGGGGCTGGCTAAATTATGCTGAATAGCACTGCAGTGATATCTCCTTTTGCTGTGGAAACAATGCATCGCCGCCAACTACGTTTCATTGAGACTGAGACAGCAGCTTCAAAGCAAGAATAATGGATCTTTGCAGAAACCTCAGCTCGGTGGTTGACAAAACAAAACTCTCATTGTAATCTCCGGGCCTCTGCCTCCCCTTGTGCATTCCTTCTTACTTTAATTTCGCACATTACTCTCACTCTACTGTAAGGCTGATGAAGAGAATTACAATTCTGCTGCAGTTCTGTTCCATTAAATTCTCCTCCCGTGTTCAATCAGCACTTGGCAACAGAGTAAATAAAGAAAAAAGGGTTCACCAAAGACGTTAAAGACAGACACATCAGCACAACATCGGCGTCCACACAAAGCAAGCTGGATCAAATATCAAACAATGCTATATCGTAGCACAAAGTGTGTATGTGTGTGTGTTTTAAAAGCATGTCTGAATGACACTTTCAGGAAAGTGGTATTACGTTTCTGTAGCTGACATTTTAGATTGAGAAAACAGCTGCTGGCAAAACAAGGTCACCGAAAGGTGCACTGTGGATTGTTTTCTAGTGTAACATTTTTTTTCTCGTGTTTTGATTGATGTAGTGTTGTTTTTTTTTCCCCACAAAATGGACATTTCACCTACATTTTTTGAGCTCAAATGGAAGAGATGAACTCCAGAGATGGAGGGAAAAACTCTACCTGCATACGAATTTCACGTGTTGCAGTTGAAATAGAATTAAATTTAATTTTATAAAAGAAAGGTGGAAGTTTATTTAATGGTGCAAAAAATAAACAAGGCATAAAATGCATCAATTGATTATGATGATTAAAAACCACAGAACAGCTACCTATTAAAGAACTAGAGTTGAATTGCTTAATTTTGCTGGGTGTGTCAAATTTATACTCTGACAAAGAGCTGCCTTAATCAAGAGCTGTTGTCACATACCGAATCTAAGATATTATCAAGCAGTATACTTGGAAAAGAATATTATAGTTAATGAAAGGCTTAAGTGCATGAATATCTGGGCAATAATGGTGCAGAACAGGCTAAGCGATGATTATAATAGCCATCTGTCAAAGTATAATCCCAATAAATGTCAATCTCAGGCTTTAAAAATAAAGACACTGAACTGCTGCAGACGCAGCTTCCGAATCCAGGTTACAGCTCATATTTGGGGCTCTTATGTCAACTTTTCTTCACATCCAGAGAAAAATCTCCAAGTGAGGGGAATTGATTAGACTTCCATACATTTTGTGTGATAGCGAGAGGTCTATATGGTGGACACTTTCACCGCAGGGTTGGAAAAGAAGTGACCACAGATGCAAAACTACAGGATGCTATCGAGTACAGATCCATAGTCGTCAGACTGGAACGAGTCTGTGGGGAAAAGGGCCAGATGGAAAAAAAAAAAAAAAAATGGATGGGGACTGGAATGGAAAGCATCTTTTAAGCTCTTGGGGGCCTTCAGTGATGATGACCATAATGGATTTTACAGAGATTCCTGCATCTACTGTGGCAGCACAGACAGAAGTCCTAAACTTAACTTTATGGCAAAGTTTAGACTATTGTTTTTTCACAGTGTGAGTGGAAAAGAAGTCAAAACTGTGTTTGTGTCTATAAAATTCTCTGGAGAGACATAATAAACGTTGAAACTAAGACAAACAAGCCATAACAGATAAGAGTGTTCCAGTTTGTGTCAGACTGGCTGAAGTCTGGATCCTTCACCTCAGCTCATGTACACCCACATAAAGACAAGAATAGAAATAAAAATAAAACAAAACCTGCTTAAATGGGATTTAAAAAAAAAAACTCTTTAAAGATGCTTGAGGGTTTATAGGAAATTCTTACATCATTAGTGTTCAGTTGATGAGATCAGGAGGGCCTTAGTTAGGTGATGGGGGGGGAACATAATTCAAATCTCGATCGATCACTAAGCTGCAAGGACACCTCGGCTATAGCAGCAGACATTTAGTCTGAGAATTCAGACTCGCTTGTCTGTGCTGGATGACCACATTACTAATCTTCCCTGCAGGACACATTTAAAAAGCTCTAAACCATCATGCAGACTGAAGCCTCTGAGCCACCGGCAGCCATTATGTGATTATTAGGGTCTTCACACGTCTCAGGGGTAACGACAGACCTGTCTCAGAGGCTGCCAGGTGTAGCCCAAGGCCTTGAGGCAGAAATCTGGGATGTGTATGGTACCTGCTGCTATCTGGAGGGTCTGAAAGAGCTCCAAACAAGGACAATTCAGTCACATTTAATTGCTTGCTTTGGGAAAACGGGTCATATGATTTACTACTTCGCCTATGTATTTGACACAGCTAGATTTATTAATCCTCTTATTTTGTGATCATTTACTTTTAGCGCATGGAAAAGGAGGAAGTAAGAAACACGCAGATTCGTTGCTAAATGCAAATCTTCATCTGCAACCCAACAAGCCGGAGTTGAAACTGCTCACCTTATTATTAATTGGCCATTCGATACAAAGCATCCCTCTAATTTAGAACTGGATTACACGCTTCGCAATTCATACTCCAACCAGAGAGCCGTTAAAGCTGCTAATCCTGTCTGCGTTGAGAGAAAAAAATATGTCAAAAAGTGTTTTACAAAACGGCGGACACTCCTTGTATGGATCAACAAATGATTATCACCAGTTTTTGTGAAAATTTGGAGAATTTTTAAAAATTCTATACAAACTTATGTCTTTCCTTAGCTTCAGTGTATTTAGAAAATGACAAACAGTATAGCATTTGATAGCAACAAAATACTGAAATTTTTTTTTTTTTTAAAGTTTGGGGACAGGCATGTTTGCCATCGAATTGCATCACTTTCCCTTGAAACTATAGTGTTTAATAGTGTGGGGACTAAGGATGCCAATTGCTGCAGCGTTGCAAGAGACCCCTGTGTCCATTCCTGCTGAATTCAATATTTCAGCTGTCCAACAGACCATAGTTATTGTCTAATTCTCCTCTTCTGGATGCCCAGTACATTTTTAATAGAGTCAGGCAGGTCAAGCATACACACTCGGTGTCTATAAAGCCCCGCCGTTGTGCAGAAGGAGGTCTGTCATTGTCCTACAGAAATAAGGACAGACCTCCTGGGGAAAGGCATCAGCTTGATGGCAGCATATGTCTCATCTCAAAAGTCCAATGGTACTTTCACTCATATCCAACCAGACACCTCCATACCACCATGAAAGCTGTCTTTGACTTGTTTCGCAAATAATAGTCTTGGACAGTCATGTATTTTGTTCCTGTGGACTCTGTTGTTTCCCTTTCACCCTTTTTTACACTGAACTTGTGGTTTAAGAAAATAACCAGAGGATTTTACAGGCCGAAGGGATGATAAGGGAGGTCAGTTTTTTGTTTGATTTAGCTGACAGATAAACCCGTGATTGTGTAATTCTGTGGTGTTTATTATTTCTGCTGTGTCCCACCCTGAAGCAACAGTACCCCTTGTGTATAAAACAAATCCAGGGCTTCCTCCCTAAGCAGGAAAAGTTAGTCAGATTTCATGTTGGATAAGAAAAACATTGGTTTTGTCGGAGTCTATTGAAGCTATTGTTCTCGTCTGTCTGTTCTTCATCAACAAAAGAGACCCACTAAATAAAAGTGAGCCTTTGCTACGTGAATAAAACCCCAAGACTAAACGATTTATCAATTCTGACCTGAAGGGGACTCAACGAGAGGATATGCTGATGTTTAACCAATCACAATCATAATCCCCCCCTCTCTTTTAAATTACTCTGTTGGCATCTAAACACAGTCGGTGTAAATGAAAAGGTCTGGGCTCGTTTCCCTACCTTCAGGAGAAGCCATTAGCTGCCATTCATTTTCCAAAAGTATGAGAAACGGCTCCCACAGACTTGTCTCAGCGATATGGTCTGTGAGAGTACATATAAGTCTTAATTTGATTTAGCCACTGCTGCTGTGTTATTGTCATTTCGCTGCGCCTGGGCTCGGTTATCCAGACGACTGCTGCATTATGTTACTCTGCTTACCGTCTATTGGCTGATAAAAACAGGAAGATGGACGTCTCTGCGAGGACAGAGGAGTCTGGCAAAAATAATGATAGGGATCTCTAAAACCATCAAATCTGCCTTTTGTTATTTGAACAGAGAGAATACAAAAGACAACTGCAGAATGTCAAAAAAGATGATAAAAAAAATCCACTCTGAGTCTCAAGATGTTTGGACATCAAAAAAAGAGAAAGGGGTGGAAGAGTTATTTCACTCAGTGTTCGAAAAATAAAAAGCCCCATAAAGCTTTTTTTTTTTTTTTGGATACCTGTAGCCTACTTCAGCTCTCACACAGGCAGAGTGAGTCAGGTCTGAGCTGGTCTGATCCAGTCCTACGCAAACCCACCACGCAGCGCAGGTCAAGGGCACCCCAGTCCAACCTCCACCTGTCAGCGCAGGTCGGCATGGGGAGGGATTATAACAAGAAGTAGGTGGGTGGGTGGGGGGGGGGGGGATTAAAGGGTGACACAAACAGAGATCTGGAGTGCAAATCTGCCAAGCAGTAGGGGTTTCCACTTTTTCAGAGCGTTGATGAGACGGGATTGGTGTCACGAGCGCGAGCTCGCACACATAGAAAAGTCCTGTACTCGCAAACATGCACAAGCTCGCACAAAAGTCTCACTGTTGCCTTTAATTCGAACTGTTCCTCTGTGCAACTTCCAAGCCTGTTACCTCTCCAAACAGCCCCAAGTCAGGACAAACAGAATCATCTAGTAATGCTCACACAGACTCGGCTCTCTTAGCTTTAATGTGCTGTAGTTCGAAGGCGCAGCGCTGAGTAATAAGCCTTGGGGCCAGTACATGGTGTCTGGGCTCAGAGGCTTTTGAGCACAGTGCCCGAGGAGCTTAAGCTGAGAAAATTAGTTCTGGATTCACTTGTTAAAACCTACTTTCACAGACAAGCTTGCAGTTTTGGTTTGATTCCAGCTGTGTTCTTGCATATTAATTTACTGCAGTCAAGCTTTTAATTCACGTCAAGCAGTTTCATCTATTAGTCTTTAATGGCTTTCTTTATGACTCGCTGTTTTGTGAAGCTGTTAAAATGTGAAAGCGGCAACAAATCCTAAGTCTGATGTAATTTAATTTTCCAAACCTGCAATCATGAAAATAAAGGAAAAAGATTGTATTTCACCTCTGCTGCTGTTTGACAGCTTAACACACCAACGAGTGCAATTAATATGCGATAACCCCACATTTACGCTGGTTGTTACAGGGGAAAGCATTTCGGTGCAACAACTTTTGCTATGAGGTGATACTGCGACCAGATGCTCACATCAGTGGAAAATGTGACACGCACACGCTTGAAATTCGCCTTTTGGGGGACGTGAGGTTGTTGTTGTTGGAAACTCTCAACTTAAACACCCAACGTGGACCAAAATCCAGATGAGATAATAATGCTCTTTGAAATGATACACATGTGCACTACCCAAACACTCGCGGCCACACACAGACTTGGAAAACACGTGTGCAGGCGCACGTGTGCGAACAGAGTCTCGTTGTGCACCGTGCCCTTATCGTTAAAGACCCCCGTCTTTCAACAGGCCCTCATATTTGCCTCCCTGCATCTCCGTTAGCTCCTCGTGCCCCCCTTCCCTTCCTTCTCACTGTTTGCACCCATTCAGAAAAGCAAAATGTGGAAAACACGTACGCCTCCAAACACTGATTTAATTAGCTGATTTAATTAACTGATTACCAAACTTCTATCTCAATGTTACAAATGGCAGCCAGCATTATTAATATTTATAGCAATAGCGCTGCACTTCCCACTTAGCGCCAAAGCTGTTGCACTGAATGACACGGGACAGCTGCCCTACTTACACACTGCATATACTGCATTTGTGAGTGCTCACTATCAAAATGTACAATACAAACGCTCTCAGTATGATAAGAAGGCACGACAATGCTTTGAGTCTGATGGAGCAGACACAGAGGAAAAAAGGGGAAAAAAAAGAGAGAAAAAACACACACACACTTCAGTTTGGAAACCGTTCCATCGGTGCCCATAAACTGTCACTTCAGTTTTTGTGCTGCGGTAAATTTTGTAAAAAAAGTGTGCAAGTGCATCCGAGTCTCGAGCGACTTTGTGTCGTCACTCTAACAAAAGGAAGGAGAGGGTCCCGGTTAAATTAGCAAGTCTCATTCCATCAATGTTCATCATTATTTCATGGATGCATGAATATTTTATTCACTGTGTCTTTGTGTGGAAGTGTGTGGAAGCATGTCCGCATCGCTTTGTGTGAAGGTGTGCACACGTGTGTTTATGACTCTGCAGCATGCTGTACTACAGCAGCCTGTTTGTGTGTGTGAATGTGTGTGTGTGTGCACCGGGACAACATTAAGTATTAACTGAGCTGGGGGGCTCAGAGATGAACGTCTGGGTCCTCCACTATCCCAGCATGCTCCGCTGCTCTCCTGTCTCGCCTTTCCAGGATAGGAGCCTGGGGAGCTGTCAAGAGGTACAGAACAGCTTTCTGTGACTGTGTGTGTATATGTTTGTGTGTGTGTGTGTGTGTGTGTGTGTGTGTACCCTCTGAGAATAGGAGGCGACCCATCTAAAACCCGGAAGAGTTAATAATGCTGTTTGAGAATACCTCTTCAAACACTTACACATACTGTCAGATAGACAAGTGCCTGCTTGCAAACACACACAAACACACACACACACACACACACACACACACACACACACACACACGGTGTACTAGCTTACTCGCTTCCTGCATGTCATGCTCTTTTCTGCGTGCCCTTCAATTCCCTCGTCCATACGGTCGGTGGGAAAGAAAGAGAATGGTGGAAGGAAAAGAACAGATTGAGGGGAGGAAGAGCGCGGAGGAAAGAATGCGTTTTGGATCGCTGACATCAAGCAGGTGTCACCAGTAAATTTCTCGACTGCCCCTCCTCCCCTCCTCCTTCCTTTCTCTCAATCTCACTTTTTTTTCTTCTTTATTGCTTTGACACCTCCTCTCTGCCTCCTCAATCATCCTCTGTCTATCTGGGTCATCCCTCCTTCCACTGCTGGTATACAGCAGGTACTCAACAGGGAAAACTGGAAAAATAATAATAATCACAAGACAAGGATGGGGAAGTAAAGCTTTTAACGAAATGCTCTCATGATGAAAGTTGTTTTTTTTTTTTTTGAAAATTACAACAACAAAAAAAAACCTCAATCAAACAAAACGACTTCCACTGGGCCAATTTTTTAACTTTAACCCATTTACAACATTGCTTGTTACCTGAGTTTAAACTCTGCAGATACAGGAAGTTTGCTGCATAGATTGCAAAACCATTTTTTTGATTTTGATCTAGATTCACAAATAAAACCAATCTTTTGACTTTGTTAAACCATTAATGCCTGACAACTGAGTGTTTTATATTAAATTAAAACCACTTTTGGGTTTACTGTATACTGAAATTAAAAACACTCACAACTTTATCTTTAACAGATTCTAATTAATATTTTTTACTGTCCTTATGAATAACTGGGTAATTTTATGTCTTTGTTTCATTAAAAAAAATTTTTTTTGTTGCATAAAACCATTTTTTTCTTTTTGATTATAGGACTGGTAAAGAAATTCATGCATTAAATATGACACATGCCCATATTATAGGGTTAAGCTTATCCTTTCGATTTATTAATTGCATGAGGAACAGTTAAAAAAAAAAAAAAGAGTGAAGTGCCTTGTTTGTGTTTATGCACTGAAACAGTAAATACAGCTTATTCAAACAGAACATGAAGCTGCAACCACAGCAGACAGGAATCGAGATGCAACTAAGTGGGATACAAACCTGCTGTGAAAGTTAGTGTTTGAACTTGAATGAAGAAATTTCATCTATCCGTCCACAACATGATCACAAGACGGGGGTCACAAAGCCATTAAGAAAAAAACAAAACAAAAAAACCCCCCACAGTGCCAGCAGTCACAGCAGAGAAGAAGAAAAATGGTAAAGGAGAAGTGGAAAGGCTCAGCCTGGTCGAATCAAGTCAACATTAGGAAACCCTGCAGTCACGCCTGATGCACCATTGACCCGGGGAGAGATGTGCAGGTAAATATATACACCCAGTTAGATGTGCAGCAGGACGCAGGGTGCTCAACTGGAAACGCAGATTTCTCAACAGATTGTAAAACTGAAGACCAAGGGACAGATGGGAAGAGAACTGAAGCAGAGAAGCATGTAGAGGAGGAAAAAAAAGAAGACTGAATTGGACAAAACAGATGAGTGTGCACTGGAACGTGGAGGAACACCTTTCCCGTCCTCAAAACGATGCACGTGAACACACATGCGTTCCTGCACAGGTGCCGTTTCAGGCCTTGGCTCTGCTGCAAAGAAGCGATAACAGGACCGGAGGAAGAGGATGCCCCCCGCGAAAGCGGAAACAAGAAGGGATGGAGAGAGTGCAGAATGATGGGAAATTAGAGCGGTGTTTCAGCGGCGGGAGAGATCTAAAGAGACAGCTTAGAGAAAACAACATCCTGCAGGTGATGGGGACTAGCTCGAGGACTACGTGGTGCTCACGCTTATAGAGAAATCACACGAATACGAGCTGCTCCCACGGGCTGCTTGGATGAGAGGAAGGAAGAGGCCGGTCCCATGTGAGAACTAAAAAGTCCCAATAGACACACACACGCACACACACACACACAAACACACATCCATACAAACACTCTGCGAAGGAGAACAAACACAAGCACAAAGACCTTCAGCACTTCAAAGTCAAGTTAACATTTAACCAGTTTGGTAAATCAACACACACGGAGTGTGTGTGTGTGAGACCTTTGACTGTTAAGTGCACGTGAAACAAACAAACTGAGTGTGCATGTGTGTCACCCTGGGACAAGAGACTGTCCTTGTGCGTTGGCCGGCACGAGAGCGCTGCGAAGTGCTTGACGAACAAACTTGTGCGACACAACTTCAGAGTCTTGTGGCAGCTGAACTGATTTGCACAAACACACAGGAGAGGTCAGATAAAAAGGTCTTACCTGCTCCGCGTGAGGACGCCGCGGCGAGGACGAAGGGGACGCCGTGAAAAAGACAACAGAAAGGGAGAGAGAGAAAACAGAGAAGATAAATAACGGTTTACAGTGACTTTGGCCTGCGCAAACATGACACCAGCACGTAAAGTCTCAAAGCAATCATATCTGGGATCAATAGCTCAAAACGGCATTTCTTGGCTCACTTAAGGGACACGGGAGCATTAATTTGACAAATTGATAAGTGAGACAGGTGGGCTCACACATACATACAGAGGGGTAAATTGTTAAGTGGATAGTCTATTTTCAAGAAGGAGTGGCAAGCGGGACAGCAAGAAGACAGGAAGAGAGATGTTAAAATCGGCAAAAAAAAAAAAAAAAAAAGAGGAAAAGATGGACAAGTAGACATGGAAACATGTTGGAAGTGACAGAAACGGCACGCCGAAAGCAGGAAATTTGTGCGGCCACAGGGAGGGGAAGGCTTGACACCTCATTATAAATGAATGAGCCGTGCACTCTCAAAGAAGCTGGCGCCCAGGGGAGCGACTCAAGCACGGAGAAACTGCCTCCCTGGAGTTGGAAACCAGATGGACAGGTGGAGAAGAAGAACAAGCAAAGACGCGAATCCCAGCGTGCTTTGGTCCTCCTCCAGGTCTTGTGCTGGCGAGGGCCAAAGCTTTCAGATGGAGATCCAACTTGGACGCGTAGTCACAGCCAGGCAGGTACGATCAGAAGGACTCAAACAGAAGGGACGGTGAAATTATGAGGGATGGTGGCAAAAAGCAGCGAAAGTGTGAAATGGAAAGATAGTGCTCATGGGTACTCATGTGTCGGCGCCTGAAATAAACCCGATGGCAGCTGTCAGCTCCTATCTGACGGAAAGTCAGAGAAGAGCGGGAGAGATGTAGAGATGACAGAGTGAGCACAGGTAAGAAACAGAGTCAGAAAAGGACGGCGAGAAACACCGCAGGTACAAGAGGTGAGAAGGCAGCGATGGGAGCGTTTATACCACAGGTACCACATCCCGTCGTACATGTTCACAGCAACACTGTCAAACACCATATGCCACCATGCGTGCGTGCGTGCGTGCGTGCGTGCGCACGCTTCTGCTTTCAGAGTCACTCTCACCTTCAGCTGAAATAAGTCAAAGGAGATTGTAGTAAACCTGACACACGCATGCATATGTATTAATGCATTAAAATGCAAAGTTACGATCAAACTCACGCACGGAGATCGATGGGAGCAAGAGTCGGACGCAAACGACAAGTTGTGTCCGACAGGAGTTAAAAAGATAAGTTGAGTTGGGTTTGAAGCAGCTGTAGAAGGATTTCTTCCTCTCCTTAAAATACTTTTGATCTGATATTTTGTTGACTAAAACAACTTTTAGAATATGGGAAATAAAGACAACGCAAATGGTAATCTCTCCTTTCAGCATTGGCTTATCAACTGTAGTGCAGTTTTATATGGATTCCATACAAAACATTGTTTAAAAGAGTATTATTATCTTACGAGGAAATTTAAACAGTTTAAGTGCACCCTGAGCAACTATACGTTCTCCTGTAATACTTTTGGGCCCAACTTTTACCAGTAATGTTGTATTTCTGAAGAGAAACACAACCGTTTTTGCTCAGACTGTTCTCGTGGGAACTTCCATTAGCTCCAACAAATGCAAGACTGTCTTCTACTTATTTTTAACCTTCTGAACTTGTTTTGATTGAAATCTGTTAACCTTTGAAGTTTCATTTCAGAGAAAGACTATCTCTTGTGCCAGGAAGTTCCTTCTACTTCCTGTCACACGACAATGCTAAAAAAAAAAACAAAAAAAACAAAAAAAAAAAAAACAACAACAACTAACTTCTAAATTGACAAGCGGATACTATGTGCTTCCTGTACTGTATCAAATTATAATCCACTCTCAATTTAACTGGATATAAATGTTCTTGTTTTTAAGAGGGCTTTTATTGTGACAGACATGCACAAATAAATTCAAAAGCGGTTCTGAAATAATAAATCAAACCGAACCGCAATAATAATTTAATAATTAAAAGTTGTTTAATCAAATACAACAAAATATTGACGAGAGCATGACCTTCCTTAAGCTGATTAGGAAATAGGTGGTAAATATATTAAGTTTTAATCTTTGTCATGGGCATTATAATGAGAGGGATGCACTTTTCTTAACAGAAAATTTTATTTACTTATTACATTATCTAATTTTAGAAAATTTTAAAGGACAGTCAATATGGCAGCTCCTTGAATGACCACCAGGGGCTGGTTAACGTCAGCTTCTGGGATGTCATATTCAAATATTTAACTTCACAGTACAAATAAACATCTTTACTGGTTTGGTCTCCATAGATTGATTTCACATGTATGAGAACTGTACAGGGAGGGAATATTTATGTATCTCATTAAGGTAAAATTACATAACGCCACTAATTTATGCATAATTAGGGGCATGGTGTTTTGAGCGACAGTTATATTGCAGTCTGTGGTGTCAAGCGGTTAGCTGGCATCACTTTAGCTACTTCGTGCTCAGCATAGTTGGTGAATGTCAGGTGAACTGTGAGGTAACTGAGGTAACTGAGGTAAGGCCGGGGAAGTTGTAACTGACTGCCAGGTTTGTTCATTTGCTCATTTTGTTGGGCAACCAGGCTTGTGTAGCCTTAGGGCCTGTCAAGATATAGTCCCCCCCCACCCACACCTTTTAAAAAAACACACCCACAAAAAAAAAAAAAAGTCTGAACTGCAAGGATGGTGTTTTAAACATTTTCGAGGCAGATTTCTCAAACTAAGAAAACAAGTCCCTTTGTTGTTGACTTTATAACATAGTTTTCAGTCAAAAAAAGCTAAATATTAGAATGAAGGTGAATGAAAAACAGCACGATATGAACTCTTAAATACAGCTGTGATAAACAAAAGCCTGCGATGGACTGGCGACCTGTCCAGGGTGTACCCCTGCCTCTCGCCTGAGACGGGCTGGGATAGGCTCCAGCAGA
>JAOWBL010000015.1:5075814-5088239 GCA_028564865.1 Zenarchopterus dispar
GACGGGCTGGGATAGGCTCCAGCAGACCCCCGTGACCCAGAAATGGAACAACGGGTTTAGAAAATGGATGGATAAACAAAAGCAAAAGGAAAAAAAGTGCAGCAAAACCCAGAATGTCTACGCAGCAAATCAGAGAACAATAAGTCAGCTTTACTTTAAAACTGATAATATGCTACTTCTGTTTCAATCTGTAGAGATAAAAGTAACAAAATCATCCTTCGGATAGCTCAAGATCATTGACGGCACTAATTTGTCTTTTTTGACTCTTGTTTGTCGGTCAGACAGCTGGGAGAGACTTCCTGAACAAACAGACAAATATCAGCATTTGTTGTGGATCCAGACGCTTCTTTCCTTTAGAAATTTAGTACGGTGTGAAACTAATGGATCGCCATTATGCTATTCATGACATGACACTGAACAATCCCTCTGGTTTACAGTATAGAGAGAGATCAAGCAACGATTGAACCATCATAAACAGCACATGGAAACACTTGTGTTTCCTCCACACAGTTCAGAGGCAGAGAAGAGTAAGATCTGAACCTCTCCACAAATAACTCACTTCATTTTCTCTCAACAAGACTCTGGTTTGATTGTTTCAGTCCCAAGTGAAATTACACACCCTGATTTCTTATACGGCTCAATAAAATTATAAAACACTCCCCTTTTTTTTTTTTTAATTTAATTATAAAGATGACCTCTGATGTGGAAAAAACGCCTCCCACAGAAACAGACTTTCCACGGCAGACAAGTGGTCCAAGAAATGCAGATTCTGGTGTGAAGTGCAAAAATAAGTTGGTGATTCACCTGATAAAACAAAGAAAAAAAGAGTAGTGCTTCAGTTTCAGTGCTGGAGGACATCAACTCTCCATTATTGCAGAAATGTAATATAATTGTGTAGCTACTTTGCTTCTATTTGCTGAGTGCATTATATAAATTTGATTTTCCTAAGGTTGATTGGCATAATTGATTATTCTGGCTTTAATCCATTAGCACCTGATGTTCGCACCGTTTGATCAGCTGATGACAAATGACTCTAATCAGTTAGGTGGGGGCTGGTGGAAATCAGTAAAAGCATCAGTGTGGACTGCTGGGAAATCTATTTTTCCCCAAGGTCCATGTCCTCAATGTGGAAGCTTTTCCTGCTGGAGCACAGAATACCCAAATATAGACATTTGTAAAGTTTGTAAGACCAAAATGAGCCACAGAAGAACAAGCAACAACACATTTGGGACAACAAAGATAATGCAGAACTGAAGAGCATCACCCTGCTGAGCACGTCCAACTCTATGACATAGACTAACCACCTAAAAATGAAGTTAAAGCGCACAGCTGGCAGCTTCTGGTATGTTCAACTGGTTATTTATTTCACTATATGCAGCCGATTGTGATTTTTTAAAAAGAAAAATCGGTATCAGACCTATCAGATCTGACCTCTTAGAGAGTGCAGAATGAAACAACCTTACAAAGTAAAATTTCTTAGTTTTTAGTTTCAGCCTTGAAGTCTTGAGGCGAGGCAGTTCAGTGCAAATGCTTCCCATTTCTATTCATCTGAGGATGTTCTTAAAAAAAAAAAAGATGTCAAACGCTTTCTGAAATGGAGCTTCTACAAAGTGAAACATCCTCTGACCAACAAAGACACATGCCGAGGAATCTCTATGCCAAGAAAACCCTAAAGCGTGATCGACAGCTTGGCTTGTATTTATACATACAGTCGTTTAGCACTTCAAAATGCTCAAGTTTTCATTTAGTGTTGAAAACTCTGAACAGAAATATCAATAAGTGCAGTTCAGAGGAGTCTACATCGCTGGAGCCTTTTCTCTCACCCTGAGGCCACTGCTGCCCCGAGATGATCTTACGCCGACTTGTTCAATAAAAATATGGAATGCACTGCATGTTTTAAATTTTCGCCATGGAAGACACGTTTAAGTGTTTTCGCTGCTCACTGAGACATGGCCTGCTGTCCAAATGCCAAAGCTAACAACAGGCAACATCTCCTTCTCTGAGACAAGCAGGAAAAAAAAAAAAAAGGTAGACAGGTATGACTGATGACAGTTTGGGTTTGAATTCGTAAAATCCAAGCTTGTTAAGTCTGACAGCTGCACTTTTCAAAGCGACAGAAGGAACAGATTTAAAAAAAAAAAAAAAAAAGAAAGTAGTCCTTCAATATGCATCACAATACATAAATCATGAGAAATTAATAATACTTCTCTGTAAAACTGAAACAGTTGTCTTGTTAATAAGTTTCATGCAGTACTGCATTTTCATGATAACATAATGAATCAAGGAATTGTTCATCTACATTTCATGGCTCGGAGTGTCTTGTAAAAACAGCTGTAAAGAACATTATAATAGACCTCTGTGTGCAGTTGCTCACTTCAACGAGGTTCGGAGAGGTCAGAGCACCACATCTGACCTTTTCACCCCATCACACACACACACACACACACACTCTCTAAAATGCTGAAAGGGCTGACCTTTCTCCGGCAATTAACATTCCATTAGAGGAGAAGGGAAAGACCGATACTCTTCTGCACCTTGTCTGTTGTTTTTCTCCTTTTCTTTTACAACTTCCCTCTTTCATCTGCCTTTACTTTCTGCGCGCCCAGTCGAAGGCGACTGCGGCATCTTTACAGTTTCTTCCACTGCAGCACTTTTATCAGCACTCTTTCCAAATCTGTCTGCCTTTGCATTTATTTTCCACCCAGCTGTGTTAACATGAGTGTGTGTGTGTGTGTGTGTGTGTATAAGTATGCATGCATTTGTTTCAACATGACAGGTCCGTTACGCAGCACGCAGGCTTCCAAGAACTCGCTCTGCAAAACCACGTGGCTCGTAATAAATGAATATTTATAAAAACTCATTTATATATTTATTTGCATGTTCAGCAACTTAAACATAAGTAGATGCACACAATTCCTCTTCCAAGCGATCAGCATAATACAAATGAGAAATTAACTAGGTGTTTCATTATCTCCTCCACACCTCCACTGCTTTATTAAGACCTGTGACTCGCGTATAAACACGCCTGCTTTCTCAGAGCGCTCTGTGCACTGGCGTGTAACAGGTTGGGTGCGTCTGCGATGGCGAAGCTTCGCTCGGTAGTGATTGAGCACATGGGCACAGTGTTTTGATTCTGGAAAAATCAAAACGCCGCTGTTTGTGGAGGCGTCAGTTTTTGTGCCAAAAGCTGACTGATTCCCCGAAAATGGAGTTTCTCTTTGTCAATTTGTAAACCGTAACAAAAAAAGACACAACATGGCAACAGTTGTGAAACCCCTTAGACAAATTAATGCTTTCAGTTAGTTTCAGTGCGTAAACCTCCAGACTACTAAATTTATCTTAGGCTGCTCCTTATTTGCATACCAGACCAGATCTAAAATATTACAAAAACATTTAAATGTTGTTCAGTGTGTCATCACCTGGAAACACAATTACTTCCTTAATACTTACTTGGTAAACACTCATTTAACAAGAAAAGGTCCATACAGTTTTGGCTGAACTGTGTTAGCAGCACTTTCACTTTTCATCAAATTTATGTCCATTTTTTAGGCCCCACAGAAGGGAACTGAAATATATTCGACACCACGATCTAAACCATCCATCTCACTTCTGCCTGTTCACGGTCATGTGGGTCTGCTGGAGTCTTGTTTCCGAGCTTTCTTTGGGTGAAAGGCAGCGGTGCACCCTGGTCTGTCATTGGTGAGGGTTTCGAGTTTACAGAAACAATAAAAGCACTTTTGGCTTTAGAAGGTCATAGCAGGAAATTTCCAGTCTTTTTTTTTTTTTTAAATTACATGTGTGATCCCAGAAGTTGTAAACAGCCAAATAAATATGTCGCAACTGTGATGTTCATGGTTAAGTACAGAGCTACAACACCACCAAAGGCTAAATGTAATGTTAATGTATGTGCACTTAACCCAAAATGCACAGACAACACTCACTTGCTGCTTTACCAATCCAGAGCTGACATACGGCCAACATTTCTTTGTGCAACAGAAATCAAACCTGTTTCTTGACTAAGAGGGTACTTGTGCGTATTCAATCACATAATGAAGGTAAGTCATAAAGGCAAGTGTGATACAAAAAGTGAGCAACCACAAAAAGAAAAAGAAAAAAAAAAAACAGGTTGAGGCAAGCCGGACACAGAGCGTGACAGACTTTCGTTGATGACGTGCTACTTGGGGGTAGAAGTACAAATAAAAGATGGAGTGAGACAAAAGATGGATGAAAATAAAGCTGGTGCATCTGTGAGGGAAGTATCTTTACAAGTTAAATAAGCGTGCATACAAGACCACACAGCTACATGAGCAGATAAACTGCTCCCACAAAGAGAGCGGGATGAACAATGAGTGTGCATATCTGTGTGTCAGAGTGTGTTTGTGTGCAGTTGAGTGTGAGCCAGACTCCAGCTGAGAGGGTAGGCCGTGGCAATTCCCACTGACCTGAAAACAGGCCAGCCAGTCACCTCAAAATACAGGGGGGAAAGAATTGGAGGGTGGGGAGGGGGGTGTTAGTGGGGAAAAAGCAAAAATTGTAGGTGACATTCAAATGCATTACGATTTAGAAACACGTGACATGCATATCATGCATTGTTGCTCATCTGAGGCTGAGTTTACCCAACCTGGATGAAGACCGGGTGCTTTTTTTTTTTTTTTTAATTTTTTTTTTCCTGTGTTGATACAGTAAACCACAGCACTGAAAGAGGTGCTGCAGGAAGGAACAGGCCCCAACACACCACTGTACGTCAGCTCTAGTGAAAACAAGGAGGGAAAGACAAGACAGAAATCACGCAGATGGGCTCTAAAAGGGTGAACGGGATCATGTGTGAGGCATCTGCACACTCCCATAGGCCCTAAAACAAAAGGAGTCTGAGATAGTGTGTGTTAAGTCCCAACAGTGACTCAATATGGGTGAAGATGTGTGAATGTGGCTCCTGTTTTTTTTTTGCTTTTGTGACTCCTGAGGTTCCCCGCGGTCAAGAGCGGATCCTTTTTCTCTCTCATGCTCCCTTTTCATGCACTCTTTTTTTTTTTTAATACACTCACTCTTGGTCCCCTCCCTCTCTTTTAGGGCAGCGCTGAATGGCCCCCTCTCTGATGAGTGACTGATGAATGAAGTAGCTCTTTGAAGTCAAGAGTCACAGCAAGGCTGGTCAAGCGTGAAGAGATGGAGGACAAAAGATGGCCAAGAGCGAAGGCAGAAAAAAGGAGGAGGGAAGGAAGAGAGGGGGGAAAAAAAAACCATGCAGGACGGGGGTATATTCAACGAGACAAAAATGTCAAACAGTGAACATCCATAAAGTCTGTAAAGGATGAACTGAGAATGTGTGAGTGTGTGTGAAAGAGCGAGGTTTGGATTTTTGCATGAGTGGATCTGAGCATTTGCATTGTCTCGGTCGAAATGCAAAAGGCCAGCATCACGCGAGAGAGATATAACAAAGTCGTGATACAGTGACATCTTTCTTGGAGGATGTTTGGACTGATATGGACACTTGGATCCTGATAAACTGTTTGCAGATCAGATTTTACAACAACACTCTTTATTCAACACTGATAAAACTTTTTTAAAAAGTTAGTCTCATGATGTTTCCAACTATTTTCAACAGAATGTAACTAAAGTCTTCTACAAAATCACTACATATTTAGATAACGTCACACTCCCTTTACTTATGGCATGCTCTGGGCCTTTCCATCCGTTTCAGTCTACATCCACAATTTTTTAAAAAATGTAACGGTTATGCCTGAAATCCATACTATTTTGACAAATTTGATTGAAGAGGAACATTTTTATCCACTGAAGAAGCCATTTCAGTTTCTAAACACAGCTGCTGCGGTCTGAAGACGATGATCAAAAACCGTAAACATTTATAAACAATGGGGTTCCATTAACTGGCTAATAATTACCATCATGCATCAATAAGTCACAGATGCACTTTTAGCAATGTGTAAACAACATAGGGACAGAGCAACAAGTGCTGCCCACTTCATTCTCCTTTGTATCAGCTGTTAATGCAGCCAGTCCACATTTAATAATACTGCAACCGCCTACAGGTCCAGGAGGAATACCACTACAAGAGCAACCTACAACAAAAGTTATTTTCAGTGCAATTTTCAGCCTGTTTTCACTCGTGCATACTTGTTTCCTAGTCACAGATGGCTGTGCTGTATGAGTTTATGGTGGTGTACTATGGATGGAGAAGATCCTTTATGACGTGAGCCTGAAACACTAAGGTGGATTCACACCTGTCCTGTTTGGTCTGCTTTAACTGGACCAGAGTTTTTTTTTTTTGCTCAGAAAGTCTGGTTCATTTGGGGAGGTGTGAATGCCCAATCGGACTCTAATGCAGGTCAAAGGATCAGATTCTGGGCCACCTAAAAATGTAGGTCTCCATCTGCTTTAAGCAAATCGAATGCAAAAAAGTGAACTTAATTGGAAGTGAAGACAAGGTAAAAAACCTTGATAGGAGTGTAGTCGGATGGAAATACATCACAATCGCAGCAAAGTGCTCACAAAAAAGCAAATTTTCTTCGTTGTACATCTTGTCTTCTTCATTAATTCTTAGTGCAGCGCCACCACAGGTGAGGAGGGGAGTACCTTATTCAAAGGGTTTGGTTCATTTGATCATGTCAGTGTGGAAGCAAACTTGGACCAGCTGAATATTGCAATCACAATCGAACTGAGGCCCAAATCATACAGAGTTTACGACCTAACAGTTTTTGGGTGTGCAGATGATATAAACGTGAATCTGTAGTTATGAAATGGTAAAACACAGAAATGGACTTGGGCTCAGGTGGTCAAACAACCCCATACAGCAGCCTCTTAACTTTTCAAGTATGACAAAGACACATAAGAAGCAATGACTGTGAAGCGTTGCAAAAAATGCTCCTGTATGAGTGCACGGTAAGAAAAAGGTGTTAATCTTTGGTCACTATAAATGATATTGTTTCTTTGCTCAGTGTCATCAGCTACATAAATAATTACAGTGAATGTTTGCCACAATTGCTCGTCTTTCTAGCTTTCTGTCCTGTTTCTACTGTGAGTCGAGAGTCTGCTGGACCAACGGGGTACTAAGTGGTATATTACACATTTAGTGCCTTTTATTAGTTGCTCTATACTGTGATGATAGTCTCGAGCCTTTGTAATGAATTCTACTATCCTGATTTCAACATCTGCAGGAAAACTGTTGTCTGACTTGGTTTTGATGGTGTCCTAAATATGATGCAAATACTCTTGAGTCCTGAGGCTTAAGGCCAGAGGTGCAGTTCCTTTACTAGGAATGTGCACGTCCCTAAATCTGCCTGCATGTTTCTATTAATGGATTAGAGGATTATTAAGCAGATTGACATCAATATGAAGATTATCGCCTGAAAATGACATGTCTTTTGAAGGGCTTATAGTGTTATCCGAAGAATTCTCTTGGGAAGCTTTGGCGATCCCCTGAGTTTAAGTGTAGTGCCAACTGCATGTAAATGTTCTTGTTTGTAATGTGTCTTTTATGGTTTACTTTACAGTAAGCATCACAACTTTACAAATACAGAAGATAGTGGTGATAACCGCTTGTATTTAGGGCTCAGACTGATGCCGGCGGGCTTCAACAGTGGCCTCTTTTCTCATTATATGAAATGTGAGAATAAGCTTCAAAAAAGATGTTTAGACAAAGTAGGTGAACCATCTAAAACTGTGTGACTTGAAATGATAAGTGGCTGATTAATGTGAATTAGCTCGCTGCTCCATGCATCTGCTACAGCACACAGAGGCTTTTTAAATTTGAGACACTACACCGGCTTCTGAAAATTGCCTCGCTTCAGTGGGTCAGGGTTTTCCCTTTCTATTAAACTCTAAACAGGCAATCAATGTGCTTGTTAGGACAACCCCAGGCAAAATCTAAAATATCGATATATATATATATATATATATATATATATATATATTTTTTTTTTTTTTTAAATGTATTAGCCTTGTGAATGCCACTAAAAAAAAAAAAAAAAAGCACTCTAGATGCATAAGACTTCCTTTTATGAGCTTGACTATATTTTTCTGCATTGATTTAACAGTCAAGTAAAAAGTCTAAAATGAGGGGAAGTTGAAGTAAGGTTCCTTTCTTGTTGACATTTCTGACAGCAGAAAAGCTCTCACATCAGTGGCCAATTCCAAGATTTGGACACTTCTTCCTAAATTCCTCACAAAAGAAATCAAAATAAATGCTTTCAAGTGATTGTGTTTTAAGCTTCTTCAGTCAAACACTCAAGATTTCACTTTGTAACCTGACAGCTGACTCAACCCTGAGATTTCTTTTGTCAATTCACACAAAGTTAAAAAATAAATAAATAAATAAATAAAGAGAAATAAAATGAAGATTTTTCTCTATCATATACAGTTCCCCAGAGGAAGAACAGTACTCTCCATCCATGTTTATCTCAATCTCACATCAGATCAGATCACTGGCAGATAAAGGCGCATCCTGACACACGGCTTCCTCTCTTTGGAGGAAGCTGACACGCACTGGGGACAGAGAAGTGACAGGGCGCAGGGAGAGAAAATGAAGAAGTAACACTTTTGACGGAGGAGAAGGGGGGACTGAACTGACAGAAAGGAAGAGGAAGGGTAAACAGTGGTGAAAATGCAGGATATAGGCTGTGAGAAAGGTGGCGCCTTTATATCTGTGGCCCAGATCCAGAGAAACAAGAAGGTGAAGAGGAGGATGAGGCAGGGCGGCAAGAGACGAGAAGGTGAAGAGACACTAAGAATAGTATAACTGGATTAGCTTCAACACTGACCTTTATTCGGCGGGGCGGCCCTCACTCAATGTCTCAATTGTTCTCTTACTGCCGTTACAGGAGAGGCTTGTCCTACTTTGTACCTCTTAAATTCGAGAAGAAATTTAAGACAGAAATCATTCTAAAAAAAATGTTTGGGTAAATACTCAGTTCAAAATCTTATTGAATCTGGAAGAAAAATAAATAAATAAAAAAAGCTCCTACTAGATGTTATTTAATATTGCGTATCATGAAGTGCAGAGGCTGCTGGGTACAGTCCTCGCCAGGAGTGTCTCCTGCTAGGAGAAGACCTGTGAGCGTCCGACCAGCACAAAATCCACTGCGATGGGAAAATCAGCACAGACCCAGCCACCAACCTACACCTTTACACCAAGACGTCTAAAGAGGTTTGGCTGACAGAGAGGAGGGCACCGACGCTCCTCAACAATATTCAGTCACATCATCTTGTCTTAGGCTGAACTAAATGGTAGGTTTGGGCTTTAGAGTATTACAATTTCTCATAAAAGGCAAAGTGAAAACATCATTGTGAAAGAGGTTCCAGCACAGTAATCATCCGATCTCAAATATTTTTGCATTCATGAGCGCAGGATGCTATGTAGATAAAAGAACCACATTTTATCTGTTGACTACCAAACACACGCTCAAGTCACAAGAATCTAAAAAAAAAAATATAGCGTTAACACAGATGACATAGGCCACACACTCAGTACAGATAAAATGACATACAAGCCAAGCACAGCTGAACAAGGAATTCTGTCTTTCTATTAATGCCATCAGCACTCCGGTTCTTGTTATTGGACTCCATGCACAGATGCACATACATGCATGTGGACAAAAAGACACCACAAACGGCGTCACTTTTCGTTCTGGGATTTAATAAAAGTTAGCCCAGTGTGTGTGTGAGTAAATGTGAGTGTCTGTTTCCCAAAAAAAAAGAAAGGCGACCATCCACATGAGCTGAAACTCCGCCCTCTTGTTCAAAAAGGCAGAGCAGGATTTGCATTTTTCCCACAATTCAATTAGCACGCTTGTCAGCATCTTCTCACCATTCACAAGCCTCCTTTGGCCATGACTCACTCGCACGTGAACTTCCTGAGAATTTTATTCTAAAAGTTTAAAAAAAAAAAAAAAATAGATGAAAAATTACACATTTTTTCCTGGTTTACAAATAAATTAGACAAGTTCAGACTGGGAGAAGAGGAAAAGCTCGGGGGGGGTCACATCCTGTCTGGACTTGTCATATCCAGGGAGATGAAAAGATGGTGCCCTGCTAATGGATGCAGAGTGCAGTCCCTGAGGATGTCTTTCTCTCCATCCTTCTCCGTCTCTGCAGACGGGAGGAGTACATGAAAGGGAGGAAAGATGAGGAGGGCAGTCAAGGAATAAGGCATCATAAGGGTGAGGGTTCTTAAAGTATGACAGACACACGGGGTCGATGTGCAGCGAGAGACCAGATAACTGAGACGAGGCTGAAACCAAATTTAGAAATCGGGAAGAAGAATCTGCCACGGACACAGCGACTTTCCTGCAAGAGCGGATAATTACTTCTGTGAGCCCTCTTGTCTGATTAATAGACTGTAATCCCATTCTCATGGATAGCATACCATAGCATTCTTCAGCACCACTCATTAACCACTGAAGAAATGCCCACTAATCACTCAGCCCCTTTTAGCTAGCACAGCTAACGCTAGGTTAGGATAATCAATAGGCTGTAATCCTGTTGGCGGAACTGCTGCTGCGTAGCGGCCCTAATTACCAACCATAGAAATGTCTGCTAATCATTCAGCGCACGGTTATTTGTCCACAGGGCCGCTGAGTCGGCTCAGCGGTGGCGACTCAGTGGTGGTGGGTTGACATTTGACAGTCAGCCGTAGAGGACGGGAACAGAAAGAGCGGCACAGGCTGTGCAACGGTTAAGAGAGCCATCACTCCCTTTCTTTTCTCCGTCTCGGTCCATCCTCGAAGACGAGCGTACGTCCAGATCAGTCGGGGGGGAAGGCACTGCTTTATGTCAGCGTCATTCAAGTTTTATCAATTAATGATAAGACCCTGACAGACAGAGCTGACCGTTCGCAGACCACCAACGGAGACAGTCGTCTTCCCTATCTCTTTAAAATTCCCCGAGGGGAAAACAGCTGGCGCAAATCAATGTCTGCAGTCGCCTTTAACTCAACTTGAGCGTACTGGCTTGAGCTCTGGCAAGTTTCAGATTAATGCTCTTTCTACAGTGAGCGCAACGCTCCTATTTACAAAACCCAACATCAACAGTTTAGCTTTAATCAGACCATTTAGCATCCTTAATCAAACACAACCAAACGGCTGTCTGCTGCAGAATGTCTGCAGAGTCAAACCGAAGCCTTGCCTGTGAAGCGAGGGGCCCAACAGAGGTAACCACATACTTTCTGCAGCTAAAGTCCAAACTTTGCATTGTGACGCCGGGTTATATGTTAGGCTGACCTGGGAATGAACCCGGGCTCAACTCCTGTAGTTAAAAGGCAGCAGTGGCGTTCCTGAAAAAGACCTGTCAACACTCCGCTCCAGCTACTGAAAAGAAGAAAACACGTCGGGGACATATCTCACCCTTTTATGTGCAACAATGCATGCGAGTTAAGCGTCCTTTCACTACTCCGTGAATGGCAGGGCATAAAACCCGGAGAGCCGCTTGCTCTGCGGTATCATCATCAACTTGATCAACCCGAATTTGAGCATCAGAGTTTAATTTGAGCTATTGTTTGGGTGAGTGTAAAAATAGCCATTTCGTTTAAGAACAGCAGCATATTTCGAGATGCACGGATTGCTGGGCTTGTGATTGGTTGAAACTTGCAATAAGTACTTGATATAAGTTAAATTGCACATAAAAAAAAGGCTTCATTAAACTTTGATTTGTTGCCAAAAAGGGCAATACCATCAGTTTCTAAAACAAGTATGTGGCTCAACAGTTGCAGGCAGAGCAAGTCTGTCAACAACTGCATGATTAAATTAATAACACTATTATACTTTGGTCCTTTTATAGTTACAGACCAGTGGAACCAGTGGAAAACCCGTTAAAGACTCCTGATACCGTGGACTAGACAGACAAATGCAGGTGATTATAATCAGACGAGACAAAAGCCGAGATGAAGGACTCTCATTACTTATTAACACTGATATAGCTGGATGGTCAGGGTTCGCGGCACATCAGCACAAATGCTTTCAGTTTGGACTTTTATTGCGTGTCGTTACTTCGCTCTCTCTCCCTTCATTTCCTGTTTATGCTCATTCTAGCTTTCAAATATATACACAAACCGAGCCGATGACAGAAAGAGCTGACAATTATAATACTGTGTCTGCTGGAAAGTCCATTAGACTGCTGATGTTTTCAGCAAACAAACAAAATTCAGCAACGCGTCAGGTCACAACATACTCTGGAGGGTTTCTCACCTGGTAGAAATCAGGTGGTGTGTTTGGTGGCGTCAAAGATCCCAATATCATATAATCCATTAATATATAGATCCACTAAAAGACAAATAGTCACAGTGGGAATGAGGTGGAAAAGTGAAAGGAGTGTGGAAAACTTTCATCAACATCTGCCCCTCCTCATGAAAGTGTACAAATCAGTGTCAAACATGCACCCTGTCATATACTGAATATATAGCAAATGTGGAGAAA
>JAOWBL010000015.1:5103347-5116010 GCA_028564865.1 Zenarchopterus dispar
CACAGACACACAGCGGCGGACGAACACCGACACTTTCACTGGTGTCCTAATGTATACGCAAAAGGAAAGTCGTATGAGCTGGTTTACTTCTTAGTAGCATCCCAAAAACATCTGGATTCAGTCAGTCCAGTTTTCCAGCCATGCTGCTTTTGGAGGAATTGTCCAGCCATTACTTGGGGTGGGATGGAGGGTGGGGAGCCAACTTTGTTCACCAGTTTTCATTTCATTTTTCCATCAGAGTACTTTTTCAAAAATAAAGAACAACCAAACAGACTTTGCACTTTGCAAGAACAAGAAAAATAAATGAGGCTGCTCCTGAGACCCAGCCTATACATTTATGTCCTCTGGAATGGACTTTTCTTTTTAATTTATATATTTTGACTCATT
Organism: Zenarchopterus dispar; assembly: GCA_028564865.1. Taxonomy (NCBI): domain Eukaryota; kingdom Metazoa; phylum Chordata; class Actinopteri; order Beloniformes; family Zenarchopteridae; genus Zenarchopterus; species Zenarchopterus dispar. Next base: position 5,103,735 of record JAOWBL010000015.1, read on the forward strand.
TGAGCTTCCTTATTAAGCCCTGATATGTTTAGTAGAGAAAATCCTGGCGTTTCAAATGATATCTCATGTGTTTGGGTGGGATAAGAGAAGTTTGTTTTCATCATGATATGAAATAAGAAACTGTAGCAAAATGCACAGAAAAAGAGAAAAGGAAAGTCAAATACTGTTGTGATATTGTTTGTTTACCTGTGGTAATCATATAATTTCTTGTTTAGGAACATGTCAGGAATTATAATTTTGTCTATTTTGATTTCGAAGTCTCACCGTTTATTACACAGGAATTATTCTGTTGTCAGCTACTGTAAAATCTAAAATTAAATGATTTTTTGTGAATTTCTAAATCGTGAGTTGTTGTTTTAGCTCCAAACAGCCAGGAAATCACATTAAAAGTGATAATGAAAGACACATTTTCTCCTCGGTTCTCAGGAGGATATCCGTCTTCACCTTCTCTAGATTAGAGAAAAGAAACAATAAACAGACACAATGAGTCTGTTTTTTTATCGACCACGCATCTCAACAAAATAACAAAAGCGAAGGTGAAACTGTTTAAAGGGAAAATGCTAGATTTCGAGCATCTTCAGCTGCTTTAGCTCAAGTCGGAGGCTGCGATGAGACAGTTTTCCTCTGCATGTTATTTCAAATTAGTAGCAACAAGCAGGTGACCTCAAAACAATAACAAATAAATGTTGGTGGGTGCAACAAAGCACTGCAGGTACTGGAACAAGAAACATGGCGTCTAGTTATGAGCCTCGAACCCGGTTTTCACTGCACATCCCGATGCTGGCACTCTTAAATCCCTCACAGTGTTCAGTTTAGACCTGTTTTTTTTTTTTTTTAATCTCTGATACAGGAGAGAAAAAAACCACACAAAAACACAAGGTGACCGTATCTTCAACCATCGACGTCTCAGAGAGAAGAAGCGACTGAACCGCTCTGATTTCATCTTTCCGATGTTAATAATCTGCTGAGATGATGCACCAGGTTTTTGATTACAGTGAAGATGAACTCCACCGCCGGTACAGCCAAACAGATTAGCATTAAAACATTTGAATGAGAACTCAGAGTTGCAGGTGGCGGATGTATAACTTTTATTAGTTTTTCTCCTCTCAGCCTGATCTTTGGCTCACCGTGTCGGTGACTTTGTTGTGATTGGTGGCCAGTTTATGACCTCTTTCCCCGTGCTGTTTATCTCAGCATCTTTCTGAGTATTCTGTCTCCCTGTCTCTCTTTCCTTCCCTCTGTTTATAGATGAGCAGTTACATCATTAGTATGCCATTAGCTCTGATCATTGATCCCTGCTGCAGGCCCCCTGCCACCCTCCCCGCTCGCTGACACGAGATTCTGAGGAGATCCGTGAACTTTATCACCTTCAGCGTTCTGGTTTCCTCCTCCGAATTCCCACTGGATCAGCACTTTCCTCCCCTCCAGACCTTTTCTAATTATCCCGTTCCTGCTTTTCAATAAATAATTACAATAAAGGTCATCAATCAAAACCGAAACATTGATAACTGAAGAGAAAGTCCAATATCCCCTTGGCAAAGCCGTCCTCCTGTCATAAACGAGATGACGGACCGTGTGAGTTAGTGTGTGTATATTGTGCTGTGAGTGTTTGTGGCAGCGAATTATTTTCACATAAATCATGTTCTACGAGACAGAAAAGAAGCTCCGGTGAATACAGTTGAGACGTGAGCTACTGTGATTAAGCTTTGTCAGTTTGTGTGTGTGTGTAGTTTTAAGATGATAAAGGGATACAAAAGTAAACAAAATATGATCAAACACTACAGTTTGACCGGGAATTAAGCTCAAGCTAAGCCCACACACTGCACACTAAGCAGATCTACTGCATTTTGATGAGCACACACAAACCCACCCGCACACACCTGGATATGCTAATGGGGTATCTTTGGTGCCAGTGACTGGTTGCTATCTTTCTCTCCTGGAGGAACGGCGGCGCAGCCAGCGCTCCCGCCAGCCTCAGCCCAGAGAGGGGCTCTGATAACGGGGGTAAAAAATGTGAGCCTTCCCGGGCGCCGGCCTGGACGAAGCGATCCGCCTCGGGCCTCTCCTGAACCGAAATGAGTTTCTCTCAGCTCCGCAGAATCAAACAGTGTTACACGCTCTCGCTCTGCCCAAACACGTGCACGCACGGGCACAAAGCTGCAACGCTAATCTGCGCTTGCTTTTACCCATACTCACACTCTTCCTTGGCCCACCTGCGGAGCGAAATTAGATAATTGGAAAGAAGTGTTCTCTGCTGAAAACGTGAAAAATGAGTTGTGTTTTAACGGGGGGAGGGGGGACCCTCACGCTTGCTTTTCCACTCATCACCATGCTACACAGACACAAACATGCTTGCACTCATCTAACTGATCAGATGCATGCCAGCAGAGGCAGAAAGTTCTCATCAAAAACACATTTACAGGTGAATTTACCCCGCAGCACCTGCAAATGTGCTTAAACACCTAAAATCAAAGGCTTTTAGAGAGGTGATGGATTAGAAGGCATGGATTTACTGTAGATGTATATTTTGAGGGGAAAGTGCTGCAAAAACAGATTTCTATTCGGAAAACGTGACGGGCAGAGCCAGGCATATCCGTCTGCAGGCGAGGTTTTCTGAGGCATCACTGAAGAGACAGAGCATGAAACAGTAGGCATGTCTAAAGATAGAGAAGAGCGAGCTGGGAAGGATGGAAGAGGAGAAGGTTGGCGGTGGGCGGTTAACCAGCCGATAACGCTGCATCCTAAACAGGTGAAACATGCGTCATCAAACTCATCCTCGTCCAAAAATGATGATGACTTCTCATCATCAGCCGCTGATGCAGGAATCCTATTTACTGCAGAGCTCCATCCTGCTCCTGCTTGTGTTTATTACGACGGCCCGCGGTGATTTTTATCCTGCTCCAGTCAGACATTGTCATGATTGTTGAAAACATTTTCGCCAGAACTTGTGTAACATGGTGGATTTGTGCACATGTTTAAAAGGAAAAGTGACGCAATCGATGGTCAGGCTGTCATGTGTGGGGTGGGATCCACGCGAAATGACGAGGGAACTGTAAACCTCAGACGGTTAAATAAGTAAACCACAACCACATATATTCATCAGTCTTGGGGAGTCAGCCGACTCAGACCTCCAGGAACCTCGTGTCAATCAAATCGCCAGTAAGGAGATGATGAATGTCAGCTTTATGATGGATATTACCAAACATTGTGGGAAACGGCTCCGTCATCACAAAGTGTTGACAGCGTCTCTTTGTGGCGCCGGGTAATTAAAATGCAGCAATCGTATAATCTTTTCATCTATATATTAAGACTTATGCTTTCGGCGGTGGTCCAGTGTCGCTATCACAGTATCCTCTTGTGAGGATTAAGCTGATTATTCTGTCAGGCTGCCACAGATCAATATCAAAAAGACAAAAAAAAAAAATACTCTATGTTTTCATAAGAAAGGTCAAAGACACCAACTTATAAGGTGAACCTAAACAGATTCTCCACCCTTCAACATAATTTAAAACCCCCAGAAAGCACCAGCCTGCATGTTTCAAACGCTTCCCTGCTCCAACACGCCTGATTGAAATGAATGAATCATCTGATCCACTTGACATCAAGGGCTACAGACATGGCTGTGACTTTGGTTGGAAAAGTGGACTCGGGGTGGGGGGGACAGACGGGAGAGTTGAAGTACTCTGGCAGGGAAAAAAAAGTGACTGAATTTCCAGCATTTCTACATAGACTGGGACTCGAGCGACACAAAATCAACAAAATAATTAAGTCCTCATCCTCGTCTCCTCTGATATCAAAGAAAACACAAAAGAATCAATGTTGAAGTTTATGCAGGAGCAAAAAGCTATATGTTAGAATAGACCTAATTTTCCTGTAATTTAACCTTATAGTTTCCTTAAATCTGTGTTCATTTCTTATGTAAACTTCTTACTTTGAATTCATACAGAATACCAAAAAAAAAATCCCAAAATTATCCTAATCCTAATCCCAAAAATAATCCTGTATCTCTCCTGCGATTAGCCTATGACTTATGGTTACAAATGTACGAACAAAACTGAAAGTGTGGGGGACATGTCCCCCCGTCCTCAGGGGAAATGATGCTTGCGGCTACGCATGTCTTTTAATGACCCGTTAATTCGAGCTACGCGTGGTGGAGCCATAGATAAGCCCTGAGGAGGAACCCTGCTGTCATGTTTTCTAACCAACGGTGAAAAAAGTACAGTTGTCATGGATGTGAAATCTAATTATGGAGACTAAGATTGTTTTTTTTTTTCTCTATAAAGTCGGGGATTAGATACTGCCCCAAGCGGAGATGTTTGGAGAAGTTCAAGTTCAGAGGAGTTCAAGTATCTCGGGGTCTCGTTCAAGAGCGAGGGAAGGATGGAGCGGGAGATTGATAGACGGATCGGTGCAGCATCCGCAGTGATGCGGACTCTGTGTCGGTCTGTCATGGTGTCGGCTCAGTTCTGGATTTACCAGTCGGTCTAGGTTCCCACCCTCACCTATGGTTACGAGCTGTGGGTCGTGACCGAAAGAACAAGACTGTGGATACAAGTGGTGGAAATGAGTTTCCTCCAGAGGGTGTCCGGGCTCTCCCTCAGAGATAAGGTGAGAAGCTCGGTCATCAGGGATGGGCTCAGAGTAGAACCGCTGCTCCTCAGCATCGAGAGGAACCAGATGAGGTGGTTCGGGCATCTGGTGAGGATGCCTCCTGGACGCCTCCCTGATGAGGTTTCCTGGGCATGTCCCACTGGGAGGAGACCCCAGGTAAGACCCAGGACACGTTGGAGAGACTATGTCTCTCAGTTGGCCTGGGGACATCTCGGGATCCCCCCAGGTGAACTGGACTAAAGTCTGGGTCTCCCTTCTTAGGCTACTGCCCCCTACGACCCAACCTGTATAAGGAGAAGAAGATGGATGGATGGATGGATGGATGGAGGTTATAAATATGTTGAATTCTGCTACAAAGGAAAACATTTTAACATGGGGGTCAGAGGAAATCTTACATGCTTCTGGAACCAGCTTCTAGTGGTCATTTGAGGAATTTTGGCATTTTAGCGTTGGTGGCGGTTTAGTAATCCAGATGTGGCCCCTTGGTTGCAGCAAGGAAACAAAACATGACAACAAGCGGTGGGTACCAAAAACTTGCTCTGAGAAACACCGATAAAGAATTCAACAGTTACCAAGTTTTTGTTTTTTTTTAAAGCCATATCACGTTTCTTCTTCTTAAATAAATCATTAATGGTCTGTGAGTAAATGAAAGCTCACTTGCACATCTGTCATCAGCAGCTGGTTTACAGGAAGTGTTACTTTTGTCTCCAGATCTTTTTATTGTCACTCAACTATTGTCCACACCATCGACTGCAGTCCCCAAAACTTAAAAATTTTACTTTCGTCTGTCCACAAACCCTCCTTCCAACAAGTATGGTGCTCGTATAGTAGAGTTGTGCACGTCGTCCTAAAGGTGTTTTGCACTCAAACATAGTTTTGAATGGACTTTATAGCATTCCTACCATCAGTTATCTGGGAGAATTTTCCCAGTGTTCCTCTTTTCGTCTTGAGATCCAGTATTCCTGTCAGTTGATATTTCTTAACTATCTTATAGTCTGAGGCAGCTGAAAAGCCTTACTGTTTTCTTATACAACCTTTTTGTTTGTTTTATTTGAGTATTAAATATTTAAAATTTTAGAGTTCTGCTTTGCTACTCAAAATAGGACTGGACACCTGCTTTAGGAATAACATTTAAGGAGAGAGCAGAAAGTTTTGATATTTGCAGTATTTGGCCCAACGATGATTGCAAACCAGCTACAACAAAAAGCAATTTAATTTAATTTAATTTAGAAACCTCGGGGAAAGTTATTTTAGAGGTTGGTTAATGAAAATAATGGAAAGAGAACACTGCTTTCCATTATAAATAAAGAAGTCCTGCAAATTACACTCATTAATATAACATATTTCCCATTTTTCATTTTTAAAAAAAAATCTCTGTAGGATTCCATAATTATGATATCTCGAGTACCAAGATGTGTGTTAGTTAAAGTTAGCCAAACTGTTCAGAAAGGGTTTCTAAAACTGCTGGTACATAAATGATTTAACCTAATGGAGGAATTTGGCAGGAAAAAAAAAATCTCGGTCTTCACTTCAGGCAAGTGTTTGGGCACTTTTGTGAACACTTTGGATTCTCAGAGTTTCAGGGAAAAAAAATAAAAAAACAGTCAGGCATGACTCAGCCTGATGTTTGTATGGTTAGTAAAATAAATGTCAAGTACTTTGGGAAAAACTTCAATTTTGTCTTGTTGTTTTTATTTGTATAACATGTTTTACACAAGTAAAGCCAGCTTTATTTGGCACAGAGTCTTCTCATAATTATTTAATCTACCAAATATAACTGCAACTCCAAAACAGAAAAAAAAAGAAGCTTTGACTGAAAAAAGAAAAGGAAAATATTTTGAAGATATTGTGAAGCAAAAGACTGGAGAGACACTCTAGATTTATAATAGATGGTCTACTGGTGGTTGGAATTGGGTCAGTTTTATCTGAACAAAGTTAGTCGCTGCTATTTATTTATTTATTTTCAGTAAATACATTATATGCTCAATTTTGACAATTTATATTTTATTTTTAATTTAAAGGAAAAAGGATGGGTTGTGAGTATTTTACCTTAGAAGCTTAGAATTCTAAGAAATCCTTTGTTTGTTTGTTTTTTCCTGTGTGGGTAAACACATTATTATCATGATCTCTGGAAAGCTTGTTGTGGAAGTTTTTACAAAATGCTAGAGAAACTAATTCTATAGCTTTTAAGATAAAAACAAACAAAATTTAAAAAAAAAAGCCTCAAAGTAACAACAACTACAATATCTGAGGCTACAATCTTAATCCAAGACTTAAAACAGCTTCACCCTACTGAGCATGCTCAGTGTCATGTCACCATCAAAAGGCTTGAAACCTGAAAATAAAGCCAATAAAGTGTCTGCCAGCTTTATTTTCTAATTAAGTTAATCTATATGTTTGATTATAGATTTAAGAGAGTCGGAATTGGCCAAAACGGAATTATTCATAGGAGAGGCCTTTGGAAAAAAAAAAAAAAATCAAATCAAACTTTATTTATTTAGCACTTTTCGTACAATAAACATGTAACACAAAGTGCTTTAACAGTAAAAACAAAATCAGTCCGACCCATCACACCCACCGACCCTGATCAGTATCAATGATACAACACAATCAAAGCTTAAACTAAATAAACAACAGAAAACAGTACTGGGCACAGAAGAACCAGTAAAGGAACACTATCACAGGGTGCCAAAAAAACTGATTTAAAGTGGTAATAGTTTTATCATTCTGACTTTAAAAAAGGCCTAAAACGCAGGAATTGATGTAGAAAAACAAAATAAAGTTGACAGTTGACATTGATATTTTGTGTTCATATTGTCTGAGATTATTTAATTTAATTTAATTTACTTGCCTTTTCTACATAATCCCAACAATTTCTAAACTGGCATTTTAAATATAGATATTTTACTGATTAATCAGTTATAAAAACAGTCCAAAAATCTTGTTTTAACACCATAACACAGCGTTTTTCTGCATTACTGGTGTAGAAAACAACTAAACCAAGATTTCAGTGATTATAACTCAACAGAAATGACACAGCTGACTCATAAAATTGTCACGCTGATGAAAAAAAAAAAGAGAGAGAGAGTCCCAGAGGTTTCTTTAACTTCTCATTAAGTCGTCTTCCTCTGGTGCCAAACACAACGCAGATTCGGGATGAAAGGCCAGAAATGCTCCAGACTGCCATCAGACATTAACCGCTTTTGTGTGTGTTCACGTGTGTTCATGTGTGTTCATGTGTGTTCATGTGTGTTCATGTGTGTGGTGCTCTCATTAATAAAGGTCTATGTGGGTGTTTACAGATGTTCAGACTCAGGCATCAACAGTAATTGTAGTAGAGAGATAATTACTCCAAACAAACTAGTCCAAATACTCACACACGCCAAGTTCATTTTTCATGTCATATTCTTGACCGTGTTCACCTGAATCCTGGCGTCTCGTACGCCTCTCCGATCTTCCTCTCGTTCACCTTTTCTGTCCCTGCTCTCACCTCCTTTAATCCCAAAGAAACCACAAACACCTGTCGCCGTGTTTGCAGGCTAAATAAGATAATTAATCAGACGCTGCAGCGAATGTCAAAGCATCCCCCTAGTGCGCGCACGCCACACAGACGCAGAGTAGGCGTGCTGATGCTTCGAGGAAGTAGCGGGCGTGACGTAAAGCCGTCGTTTAGATATGACTGAGTCATTCTCGTGCTGCAGAATCCAGCCAGTGTGTAAATGCACTCTATTGTAAACTCATGAATTACTTTGCTATAATGCATTCTGTCAGCCTGACCTTGGCAAAGACTCTGTCTGCCGTCCTGTAAAGCGGGCTGCAATGCTTGGCCTGTCACCAGTGCAACACACACACACACACACACACACACACACACGAGTAAACAAATGATAGGGTAGATTTACTGATAGAAGAGCAGAGAAGAAGAAGAGGGGGGGGGGGTGTAGGTGAAAGAGTAGATCTGAAAGACCTGAAAATGGTTAACCCATTTACTTTTCCTCTCCAAATAGAAATAATTAAAGCGAATATAAAGTCAGCATGTCAGACTGGCATTTCACCCAGACCTCCTCACGGTGCACACTCAAGGAGGCTTGGCTCCTCTTAACGAGGCCTGAGCTCTCCTGAAAGCATGATCAGTGGGTTTCAGGAGGTTTTCCTGTGTGTCGGGGAGTTGTATGTACAACACTCAGCATAAATGTAATTCATGAAACATGTTTGGGGAGCTCGGAGCTCGTAATGAGATAGTCTGCTCCATGGTGGAGCAGCAGCATGTGCTCTTTGTTTCCCTTTTGCCTTGAAAATCTTTGTTACTTAACTATTCGTGTTCATCTACCGAATAGTAGATGTTCTGATGAATAGTTTTGTTCTGATGGGTCAGGGGAAACGGGACATCTCTGAATGCACCACGTCCTTCACGTTAAAACTAAATTAAACTGTCACTAAAAACAAAGAATTATTCATTAACGCCTCCATTTACTAATTCACAATTAATACTCAAAATCAGCTTATGGGGGTTTTAAATGAAAACTTCCCTCGGTTTTGAATTTCTTTGTGCACACAAACAGACAGAACCATGAAAATTAAAGACCAACAACATTTGAATGAAATAATTAACAAAAAAGAAAGCACATTAATTAAAATGATCGTCTATAATTTCCCACTATGACCACCGAAGGGGTCTCACAATAGGCGACTTGTGCGCTCATTCTGTAAAACTACGATAATTGAGTTTTCCTGTCTGCATTCAGCATGGAGACAAGCTCTGGACTGCATGCAGATACTGGCACAAAAGGTGGAGTCTTTTAGGGGAATATCAGACTGCTTGATCGCTACTCCATTAGCAACCCCCATAAACGGGGTTATGTGCAGAAGATGTGGAAACACCTGCTAACTCAGTGCTGCAATGTCCTCAGGTGGAATTTGTTATTACAGCTGGAGATTGATGAGGTACAACTAAGATGCAATGGTAGGGGGGAGGAGGGGGAGCTGGACGACAGGTGAGAAGGTGATGATATATCATCATCCCAGCCGTCTGAAGAATGAGCCACAAGCCCCAGTAACAAGCCCCGATGGCTTGAACATGCATGCAGCCGACCTAAGATGGTAGATCACAATGCAGCTGGATCCTCTGAACCACCGTGACCTCCTCCAGAAGTGACAAAGTGCCTTCAGAAAGTCTGCTGAAAGGCCTGCATATTATATCTACTGGAACCAAGAGAGGGAGAGAGAGAGAGCAATAAACTGGTGCAGACCACAGTAGCAGCGATCCCAGAGATGCTTGTCTACGAGATTAACACCGCAGGCTGTAAGAGACATGCCCCACCGAGAAGACGGCTGGAAGCTAAGACCGAGGAAGAGCAACTGAATAATGCAATCAAGAAAGAATTTCCCGAGAAATATAACAAACTTTTTATACCCGAGACACTGGAAAGTGCAAAGCAGAGAAACTCAGAGCTGTGGCTACTTGACTGAGAAGGTGGACTGTAGAAGAAGAGACAGAACGTGAATGAGATGTCCTCCACTGAATCATCTAGTGGAGGAAGAAACGTGACACAATATCAGTAGTCCATGGACATGGGATCTGAGATCTGACAAGAAGTCTCCTGGAGCAAGGACAGGTGAGTAGCATGAACCGAAAAAGAGTCAAGTATGAAGAGCTGGAGAGCATCAGGCCATCACAGGATACTGGTTTAAGAGAAGACAGGTGAGCTGGCTGCTCATAGGTGGGACCCACAAGAGGGTTTAACCCATTCCTGACCATGATGAGACCAATTCAGACATCTTCCAGGTACTAACCTGCCTCTGCACAACATGGTAGTAGCAGTCAGGCGTTGGAGCAGTAAAGGTCAGGAGGATCAGTGCAACAGCAGGAGAAGTCTAGGTCTTCTGCAGTAGACAAGGACCGCAGGTACCAGGTCTGCAAAGATGCCCTCAACACAGCTCAGCTCCCATTAGTAAAGATGGAACAGGATAACCAAGTAGCCAGAGCAGTTTAAGGGAACATTTGTGACCAGTAGAGGTTAAAAGTTAAAAAAAACAGGAGATTGATCCAAGAAAGGATGTAGGTAGTGGTGCAGGAGTAGTAGTTGGAGCACTTTTGTGTTCTTTGTTGTACTTCTTGTTTCTTCTGGCCTTTCCTCTCTGTGTGCCTCTACCTCTTATTTACACATGTTTTGTTATGGGTCCTGATCAGGTAGGCTAGCATTAGCAGCTTTAGCAATCTAGGATTTTTAACAGGACCGACCACCTCCTTGGTCCTTTCAGGTCCTTTTGACCTTGACCAGAAGGTCTGGTCAAGGTTCTTAGAAATGTACTTTTACTGTCCTGTTTTTACTTCTTCTTCCGCCTTTCCATCTTTTTTTTTTTTAATTTTTTTTACGGTCACCTCACTGTGCTCCACTGCAAATATCTCCTGTTTAACTTGAAGTTATTTTATTTTATCTCCATATTCTGTAGTGCAAGGACATTTATTTTTTTAAATTTTAAAAGGTTTGTTTTTTTCTTTTACAGCCCCCCCCCAACCCTCCTCCAGATTACAACAGTACAAAACCCTCAGGCTTCCAGGCCTTTGATAGAAGACCCACGCTCGAAGGGGAAACCACTCTCATGGAAGATGAGCAGGAAATTTAAATGTTAAAGTTTAAAATGTTGTATTCCTTAGACGTGATCTTTAAGTCGCACTGACCTACAGGACCCTTGGAGACAAGCAGACTCAGACTGAGAATGAGCTGACCTTAACATGCTATTGTTATCTCTGCTGAAGTTTCTTTTTTTTTTTTTTAAGGGTTTGCTGTCAGCAAATGGTGCAAATTTGCATGTAAAAATCCCCCGAAATTGGTATCTTTGTTTGTGATTCTGTCTCGTCTTGTTCATAATGCTGTCATTTCTTCCTTTGTCTTCCTGTTTCTATTTCTTGGCATTTTTATGCACCACTCCTTCACTTGTTTTTTTTTTTTTTTTTGTTTTGATTAATGGAGATTAAGCTCTGACAGTTGAGCTACAGGGATCCTGCATTTCAATAACTTCTAATTACATGCACATAGACGCTCACACACACTTCAATAATAAATCTAATTGCAAGCACTACTTACAGCGTCCCTGAGTCTTTGCTCACAAATTACAACAGCGATATGGCAATACCAATAAATATGGTTGCCTGACTGAATTTCTGAGAAATGAAACATGCAAATTAACACTGTGAGACACTTTCTTTGATCCAGTTTTTGTCAGTCTTTTGAGCTTTCTCACTCCTATTTCTGCACTCCCTGCTTCCTTTTCATACCTTTATATGTCAACTCATCCTTCTCTGTTTCAACCTACACCTCTGTTTCAACTTTTGTTTCGGCTGTTGATTCAGCATCAATCACTGAAAAATCTAATTTGTCAAACCTCAACGTAGCAGGGCCCTCAACCCTGCGCCGCTGCCTGTTTGTCTGGAGCCCCACGCATGAGATGTGTGATAAGGCAACAGAGGGAGTTCTGCCGGGAATAAAAACAGATTTTTGCACTTTGAAGTCAGAGCAGATCAAAAACAGCAGAGGACTCTTTGTGGTACAAAGGGAACGCTCTACCCTTCATCCATCTTTGCTTGTTTCTGCACCTTTTCTTTGCAACCTGGCTGTCAGTGTGAGCCTTGACATGTCACAAACGGGTCCCCAGCCTGCCACA
>JAOWBL010000015.1:5138198-5149918 GCA_028564865.1 Zenarchopterus dispar
CGAGCGTCCACGAGCGTCCACTCACTCAAAGTGAATCTATTATTTCTTTATTTATTTGACCCCTATACAAAACCTGCTAGCTAATATCATGATTCACTCCAAACAGATCCTCATCATTACAAGGCGATAAAGCAGGGGATGTATCAATACTTGTCCAGGGTGGGAAGGGGAGTGGGGGGGCATTAAGAGGGAAGCGGGTGCCTAATGTTCAAAAGTATTACCCCTCATAAAAGCTCTCCCACACTCCAATTTACTCAAAGCTTCATGCATGAATAATCCAATACAGGCAAAAGTGCAATATTTCCACCAGGGCTCCGACTACTTTAGCAAAGGGGGTTTGACACTCTCCCCTGAGGACTCCCAGGCCTCTCCCAGAAACACCCAGCAAAAGTAATCAGACACGAGACACATCTTTCTTATCTCCTGGCCGCTCCTAACAAGCACATAATTGCTAATATCTCTGCTGAGCTGGAGAAAGAATACCCCGGAGAGTGGCTATGTATACACACCCAAATAGAGAGAAGAGGATGGGTTGCTATAGGAACAAGGGAGCCCTAATGTGTTAAAGCAGGGGGCAGGAGGGGAGCGGAGCGCCGCGAGAATGTGGGAAGGTTAAAAGACTTGGAGGACTGTGAAGCAGAGAAGTTGCATGCAGAAGATGTAAATTCAAACAAAATTGAATGTTAAAGTGAAAACAAAGATATGTAGCACACAAGAAAATAAGGTTTAATTACTTAAACAGGACATACATGTCAAAAGATCAATTGTCTCTCTCTAGTTTGACAAACTTTGTTATATTGCATTTATTAGGAATCTGTAGCTCAATATTGATTAAATTTCTAAAAATCCAAGTTTAAGACGAGGACGCCTGAGTCAGGTAACCTCCAACAGTTCAGTTCTTTATACAATTAAATCCCAGTTCTGCTTAAACTTTTCAACACTGTTGCATCACAGCAAGAAGGTTCCTGGTTCAACTCCCAGCCCGGCAGGAGTTCTTTCTGTGTGGAGTTTGGATGTTCTCCTCATGATTGCGTGGATTTTCTCCGGCTTCCTCCCACAGCCCAAAAGCTTGCAGGTTAGGTTGATTGATGATTCTAAACTGCCCGCCACCAAAAATGTGTCCTCTGCTTTTAAGGGAGCCTTAGGAGGTTAAGGGCCTTGCTCAGGGGCCCACAGTGGGTCACCTTTGTGACCAACCTGGGGGGCTGAGCCTGGGACCTCCACACCCAACCCCACCTCTGTAACCACGAGACCACCACTCCCCAGCGTTAAGTCAATCTGACCACAAGAGGCTGAAGGTCATGAGCAAAATCAACAGGAAGAGGACGTTTCATGTCCCATCGATTAACATTCCCCAAATATTTGGTGGCTGTTTGTCAATCGTAAAATCATTCAGGGACCAAGATTTTACCGTACATATGCGGTGAAATTCAGCTTCATTGAAATCCGGCAACTCCTGTTTTTTTTTCTTCCCACAAGCATATAATCTAATTTGCTGTGAAATGTCCTCTACATCACTCCTTGATTTTTTTGAAAGCCATGTTGATTGATAAACTGTTCTTCAACTCTCCTTCTTCTCTTCGATTCTTGAGGTGAAATGCTTCAAATTTCCTGTACCGCCCCCTGACATGATGTTTTGTGGTCCTCAAGGTGCCTGTATTCAGTTCAGTTCAGCTTTAATTAATCTCTAAATTAGTTCAGTTACTATAAAGCCAACAAAAATAACAATAATAATAACTGCTTAGCTAAGAAAAACCAGCAGATATTATTAAAACAACTTCCGTCCTGATCAAGCACCTGGCGAATGTGGGAAGGAAAAACTCCCATTTAACAGGAATAAACAAATAAATATATGTGTGTGTGTGTATGTGTATATATATATATATATATATATATATATATATATATGTATATACACACAGGATGATAGGATGGGTTTATTTGTTTTACAGTGAAGAATTTTTTTTTTTTTTTTTACCGTTTTAAAAAATTTAATTTCCCAAATCCTTTAAACTTTTTATGATTTCTAGTTGGAATTTTAAGTTGACCTGAAAACTTGAAGCAGGTCCTTTATTGCCTGGATGTTTTGCTCTTTTTTTTTCCATCTATCATGATGACTAAAGTACAACTTAGAAATGACATTTTGTAGTCTGGCAGACACTCATATTAACATTTTCCTGGAACTGCTCCAAATTTTCAGCCGTCTCTCCTTTACACAGGTACCAAAACTCTGCTAAGATTCATAAAATCCATCTTGGATGCTCATGCAGACAAATAACTAAATGGCAACAAATGCAGACTGTACAATCACTCAGGCTCTGCCTGGTGTTTTTGTTTTATAAGGTTGGAGGACTGCTGTTGCATTGGATCACCTAATAAATAGTGTTTGTTTAACCACATTTTTGGATACTGGAGAGTTTATTGTTTCAGCCTCATGAGTATGAAAATGCTCCAGGAAATCATCACTTCCTGCCAAGAATTAATTCTGCACGTAACCCTGATAAGATAAATCATCTTTTGCATTTGTTTTGATTTAACAAATTTGACGGGAAAGCCTTGGAAGAGACTTATCTAACTCTAAGAAAGCATATTAACTTGGTAATTTGCTTTTTTTAAAAAAACTATTTGCTTCACTGCAAAAACTAATTTCTAAGAAAGTAAAAAAAAAGTATTGTTTCAAGATTTTGCTAATTATAAGAATTCTTGTCAAGATTTTTGTTTGTTTGTTTTTGGTTAAAAAAGACAATTTTGACTGGATTTAGAAATATATAGTTTATTAGACTGTTTTTGCATTGTATTATATATGCAGCATCATAAACTATTGTCTCCTAGAGCGAGAGTGCAAGAATACGTTTTAATTATCTAATTTGAAGCCACATTTCACAAATAAACCACCACTGAGAGCCATTAAAAAATATTCTCTGGCAATTGACAAAACACCCATTTATTAAACTTGTCTCAAACAACAGCATCTTGAACATGGTGGCGGCAGATCAATGGACCGTGAGTTGAGTGAAGATGTGTTTCAGAGCTGCTCTCAGGTTCTTAAAGCGTGTGCACGGATCAGTAGACAAAGTTTTGATATCTGCAGCTTTTTTTTGCCTTCAAAGCCAACAGATTTGCTTTACTTTTCATAGAAGATGTAAGTCGCCCAAAAAAAGACGTATTGAGCTTCTGTGCAATGAGAAAGGAGAGATATTTCTGTAGTTGGGGCTTTGCTTGGTTCCAGGTGTTACCGCAGCGGTTGGTGTTGGAGCTGTAGTTGCTAACCTGATGCTCCGCATTGTTTATTACACAGACCCATCTGGCAAGACCAGGTGCTTAAAAAAATACTTGAATTAAGCATCTGTCAACGTCATGAGTGAACTGCAATCCTTCAGAGCAAGGCAGCCGCACGATGGGAGCCTGTAAATGAATTTGCTGTTTTTAGAGGCAGATCTAATAAGTAAGGGATCCTCAACAGGCCAGATTTGATTGAATATGTATTTAGTTATTTGTCCAACATCCCTGCACCTAATAATCCCATTTTTCAAAAGGTGTGTACACATCATACCAATCACATTATGTTCAAACACTATATGTAATTAAAACTCCTTACAAGTTTTTCATTTATTTTTATTGTGCATATACAAAATGTTTTCAAATGCACACAGAACATGAGCAAGTCATGAAATGCTAACGTTCATATTTGTGTTTAAAGTGAACTGCTACTTGCTAATGTGTTGTTTATCAGATTTGGATGATACCAACAAGCTCCAACTGCCATTAAGTCATTATTCTTTAGTCAAATATGGGATAGTCTCAAGTCGCTGCTTTACTGCAAACTTTCTTCTTCTTCTGTAAGTTTAAAGGCCCATTTATGCTCGATGCAGAAGTCGGATCCCTTTTCTCCGTCTCTTACGTCGTTTACGTGCGTAGTTTTGTCCGTTTTTTTGTGCCTTTGAGGATCCGTCACTTGATGCACCAAGAGGCGCAATACCACCAAAGACCGCAGGGGAGGCAGTGTCGAGCAGTACAGCAAACATGCGACCAGCAAAAGGACCGGAACAGACAGAAGAAGAAGAAGACGGAGGACAATAACTGTAGTCTGTAGAGGTACGTAGCTACAACTTTAAGATTTAGTACTTTACTAACAGGTGCAAATAACTTTTTTGTGTGTATTTGTTGGTATTAAACCAACAAATTAAATTGTTATTTTAGCTGATAATCAGTTCACTTTTGTTGTTTTTATTCTTATATTCTCAAATGCGACCATCCAACACCAATTTTTCTGCAATTACAATACAGGCATTTGTTATTCAACCGATACATTGACTAATTCACTTATCTATTCATTATTCATTCATTCTCTTATTTAAAACAACTATTTTTTTTGGCGTAATCCAAAACAAATATCTCCCAGAGGCCTTGTGTCTGGAAAAAAGAGCCCTTAATAGTATCTGCAGTGATTCTGTATTGCAAAATAAAATAATGAAAATAACCCATAGGGGAGTGTTAGTTGGAGTTCACCAACAGAATTAGAAAGAAAAAAAACCCCCAGAATATTAAATAAAAACAAAGTGAGTGGGAGAAAAGTGTCGAGAAAGACAGGCAACTCAAATTTAAAATATTTTTAATATCGAAAAGAAGATTTTTCAGCTTCTGTTCTTTGTGCTGGACTTGTTTTTTTAATACAATTCTCAGTTTTTAGTAGTAAATGTAACATACTGGTAAGATAGTTACTTCACTGAATTTCTGTATTAGTCATATGGTCCATCAATGGATTATTAGTCTGGCTATCTGTAAAGTCATCTTTTGTACCATGACATGAGAAAAACTGAGACTACAACTCATGTGCATGTGAGAGATCACATTTTATTGGGCTCTGTGTTTTTATCCATCTCCTTGTCGCTTTGCCTATACGTGTTTGTATCTTCTGGTCTTTATCTCGTTTTCCTTCCCTCTGCCTCTCCGTTATGGTATTTCAATAGGACAGATAGCCACAGGAATCCAATACGCAGAACGTCTAATTGAGTCTTTAATAGGCTGTGTGATGTCCGCCTGCTGCTAGTTCACACCGAGAAATACAGAGTCACACTTCAACAGCGTGCCGCTGCCAGCTGGACCCTTCTGGAAAGGTCACGTTCATGGCTGCATTAATGTGTTGTTTGCTAATTATGCGTACTACAAAAAGGATTTTCCTTCTTTCTTCATCTGCACAAAATGGCTTGGCAAATTTTACACTTTAAGTAAATACAGTACATAAATAATAAACTCCCCATCCTGACTTTCCTTTTCCCTACATATGTGCAGTTTAAATTTCCAATATGATAACATTGACTCCATCAACCATTTCAGCTTAATCCCTCATGGAGAGGTGGCCACATGTGAGCATGGGGAGAACATGCAAACTCCACACAGACAGACTCCTGCCAGGCGCAGGAACCAAAACCAGGAACCTTCTCGCTGTGGGAAACAGTGCTGACCACTAAACCACCGTGGGTGAAAACTCTGGCTTCATGTGAACCATTGTTCATAAAAAAAAGTGAACTACTAAGTGTTGCTGATTTAAAAGATAAATAAATAAACACACCCATGCAACTCTGTTGCTGGTCCCAAAATCAAACTGCATCTACTAATCTTTAGTTTCTCAGTGTTTGGAGAACTGGAAAATGATTGTTGGATCCAGGTTTGGTTTTAAGGTTTTTCTCCCAACAGGGGAGTTTTTACCTGCCATAATTACTCAAAGTTCATGCTCTGGGTCTGTGGAAAGCAACTAGAGACAACTTGTATTGTTATAGTAACAATATAAATGAAAATGAATTGACTCTTCACAACTAAATACATATTTCTTCCACGTCACACAGCCCACTTGGTTGAGCACCCCTGGTGCCTTGTGTGGAGGCTACGAGTCCTCGTGCAGTCAGCCCAGGTTCGAGTCCTGGCTTGTAGTCCTGTACCTCAAGTCGGCCCGACCCCATTTCCCGCCTAACCATTTCCAAAAAAGACCACTTGAGCAACAAAATTTAAAAAAAATATAAACACTCTTCTTCTCAGGACCACTCACAACCCCTTTGGTCAACGGTAGAGTTAAGGTCAACCTTATGATACTTATGTGAAGTCATAAAATACCAACTTGCATTAAAAAAACAAACTATCTTTTACAACCTCCTTTTATGAGCTTATGATGACATCAAACTAAGAGTTCGTCATTGCAAAACTTTAGCCAAATCTTAAAATAAATGAAAACATGCCATTTCCACTTTAATAATAATCTTGATTATTGGTTGCTTTATTGTAAGAATCTGAGCTGTTAAAAAGTTTTCATCATCAAAACTACTCTGGATTCTGGATTTCAAAACAGAAGCCACAGCTAACAGGAAATAAAAGTTATTTTCGAGTTTGGTTTCCAACGCTATAATATTTGTCGAAGTACTCTTTGCTGCTCAAATCTTCTGGTAATGGAGCTGGAGATGGTTATATGTGTATTTAATATGTTAGCTGTTGATAAAAAGCTTAAAGAAGTTCAACAAACCAGCCTAAACAAATAAAACAGAGAAAACAAAGAGAGAACTTTCAATCTATTCGTTAGGAGAGTTTACAAAGCAGCCCACAGCTTCCATATTTACCCAAGTACAGATGCAAAGTACATCTTATGGTTTTATATAACTGCGAGAGGATGATTCAGGTTTCATGTCTCATAAAAAAAAATGCTTATGTACTTGTTTGTGTCTTTGGATGGCTCAGAGATTGCACTTTCTCATGTGATTTTGGATCATTACTGATGTTGAAGAAAGAGTAATGTTTCTGTTTTCTCTCCCCTAATGATCCAATGATGCTTGTGTGGAGTGAAAAGGTGAAATCGGTTGGCTTAGCTGCTGAAGTACTGATGTTGGTATTGAAGCCGAGGTTTTTGTTTTTCCTCTCTCTTTTTTTTTTTTTTTTTTTTTGTTTGCCTGAATGTCGCGTTTTCTGTTTTACAAGGGGATTTGTGTGTGAGCATGCAAATGTGAAATTCAGCCTTTGTGTCTGATTATTGGTATGTGCATGCTTACTATTACTGCAGGCCAGTGACTATATTCTATCTACATAACGGAGGGATAATTAACATCTTCACCTGGCTCCTGGTTTGGTTGTTTAAAAAGCCTAATTAATCACATTGACAACGTAGGACCTGGAATCAGCGCTGCCAAGCGTGAAATTACCTTTCTCAGTGACTGGGCTCAAACATCCATAAACAGTGATCCTGCCAGCTTATCCCCCCCCTCCACCCCACGTACCCCGCTCTGCCATTCGTTATCTCACACTGTACTTGGCTTCAAAAGCGGGGAGTGGGTGAACAAACCCAAGAAAGGACACCGGAGGTTGGAAACAGCGCTGGTGTATAAAAACCGAGGTTTTCTCTTGTGATATCCCACTGGATGGACGGACTGATGGTCCTGCTCCGTTGCATAAAAATAAAATCAGCCGGTTGGTCAGGTACGTGGAACACCTACTCTGAAGGAGCTCTTTGGCCAAATCGATATCTTTGAACTTTTCCAGCATGGGAGCAGTGAGAAACTCTTTCCATCAATATATATGCGCTATCGTGTCCCACTGCTGAGGCTGAGCGCAGGAGAAGCAGTCCTGGGAATAGCCTCCATGAATCATTCAGGACACCCACTCCTCTAACCTCTCCATCTTTACCTACCCGTCCACTGGGCACCCCCTCGCCCACCATGAGACGCCCACGGCATCAACCGTCTTTCTACTTAACCTCACATATCACAGCTAACTCGTATATCGATGCTGTGTTGAGACGGTGGAGACGGGACGCAGGTCTATTTCTGGCTCAGTGGGAGTGGAGGACAGCCGCTGGGAGATGGACTCACCAACAACGGTGGAACTGCTGTCCTCGTGTTCACATCTCGTGTATCGAATCGCAAGAGAGCGAGACGAAGAGACGACAACAAACCGAGTTATTGACAACACGCAACCCCCAACCAGAAAAGGGAAACGTTGGAACCGCATGGAAAATGATTATTTACTTTGCTACCGAAGGCACGTTTTCTGCATTAATGCTGCAGTCACAGGAGCGTAAATAACCTTCGTCCAGTTTGTCTTCTGTGGCTCCGTCAAACATCAGCCTGAGTCTCTGATCTGCTGTGTGGTCCTGCAACATTTCAACATTCACTAAACAGTTCTCACTCATCTCATTATTTCATTAAAATCCATCTAAACTGGACAAGTTCTGTAAATTTGGGCGTCCAGAGAAGGAGTGTGTCTGTGATGGAGACAGAACCGTTAGTTGGGAGATTGTCAGGTTTGCAGCTAGGTGACCCGGTTGGTTTGAGGCTGAACCTTTGAAGTGGGTCTATTTATAACATTACAGGGTTAGAGGCAGAGTTGAGGGTTTTTTTTTTTCTTTTTTTCTTCCACAGTAAATATCTGCTCACAGCATCATGCAGCCCTGAATTAAGACCTGATACTAAACTAAAATCTTGATTCGATGGACCCATGTGAGACAATGTCAATAGTGTCCATAATCAAAGCCCACCTGTTTAGGATTAGCCCCTAATGTAATTGGTTAGGTTTAGGAAAATACTAAAAATTAGGGCGTAAATGAAAAAAAAAACCACTTGTGCAATGTAACTATCACAAAAAAGAAATTTTTACAAAACAAAATGATAAGAAATCAACAAAGTCTACTCAACAGAACTTGAAACTGGATGGAAGAGGAACTGGGAATAAACCAAGGAGGAATCGGTGAAGAAAACAAAAAAATTATGGTGGATTGAGAGCATAAGGTGATTAGATGATGAATTCATGGAAACAAATAAAATAAAAAGCTAAAGACTAACAATAACATCAACATAACTCCCTCTTCAACCCCCATAAACAAATCAACAGAACATCTTTTCCCCCCGTGTCGTGATTTAAAGGTTGAGTATCATCAGGTAAAATCAAAGATACTCAAATGTGGGTCCATAACACAGTGTGCCTGATTCTAGGCCGGCCATATAAAATATTCAATTCATCTTTAATTGTGCAGCACCGATAAATAAAACCCAGACCCAGAAGACAAGTCCAATAGAGTCCAATCAAATACATTCCAGTTCAGTTTAATCATTTTACAATTCAGTCCAATTAGCTGGAAGTTTAACATAAAAACAGGCAAGTTAAGAGACTCCAATGGATCTTCACTTTGCTTTTGCTCTATATCAGTTAAGAATATGCATCTATGTATAATATATAAATATATTATAACCATATTCAGGGTACTTATACTTTGAAATGTCCTCCACATGAATCTTTTATGTAGCAAAAGATTGTTATGGTTCTGCTTGTCATGTGAATGCTCCAATATCTTTTCAGAGGAAGCTGGAAATTAGGAGTACATTTCATTTACGATCTGTGATACATTTTTTAAGAGATGTTCTTTTTATGATTTTCAGTACTACTTCATGGGGCTCTTTGTCTCCAAGGAGTCGGTCTGGAGAGAAATTAGGAGACAAGGTGATGGAGAGACGGGGAGCGAACAAATGTTCTCAAACTAGAGATTAAGTAGCACGAGATTATACCATCAAAACCCGGTCAAGGGTCGCACACTTCATCACCGATTATGTCTGAGTATTTTTGGGTTTTACTACCAACAAACTGCGTTTTTTTTTTGTGAATAAACTAAACATCATAAAAAGATATCTGGAAAAAAAAAAAAACAAGTCACACCGAGAGATAAAAGCACAGCAAAAGAGTGATTTTCCTCGAGAAATAGAGAGAGAGAATAAAAAATTCAATCTGAGACGCACACATGCCAAGCCGCTGACGCACACTTGCAACTACAAAGAGAAAAACATAGCTTCAAGTCACGGGGGACAAGCATTTTAATCTTGTCTACAAATTTGTGATGTGTCGTGTGTTTTGAGAGTCCCGTGGGATCTGTACATATAATTAATTTGGTTTCATACAATTATGTTTCCACAAATTAGAAGGTTTGGAGCTCTGGGTAAACAAATATTTAAATGATGATATCCAGAAGCTGTCACTCCCCGGCAACCCGCACAGAATTAACACGCGAACGTGCACACGTCTGTGAATATATACAACAGATGTGCGTTCAAGCAAGTGTGATGCCGGCCGATTTTGAAGGGAAGAAGGCAGAAGTTAACCGCTGCCGAGTTCCCGGGGAAATCAGATGCGGTACGGCGACAGAGAGGACGGGGAGTGGGAGGAGGAATTGGGGAAGAGCAGTAAAAAAAAAAAGGAGAAGAATGAGAGTTTTAGGGAATAAAATGTCGACGCCAGGCAAGTCGCTGGCAGCTGACAGACGGAGAATGTGGCCTGGTTTCTGGGTTGCAATCAAAACCTTATAAACAGAGTGATCATTCACTCTGCCTGAACCCTACTGCATTAGTGCCAGCCAATGAGGACGCATACACACACGCACACACACACACACACACACACACACACACACACACACTACACAAAGACTACGATTCCAGCAGGTTTTTTACTTTCCATGCATGTCCATATACAAAGATGACACAACGAAAAGTGAGGAGAGGAGGAGGAAGGAGTTTACGGGAATTTTAGGAAAATGACACGAAGGTGGCGGGAAATAAAATCCCTCGACTCGCTTGGGGGGGTCAACACCTATGACAGATCCTAAACTGTGACCGTCCTGATTTGTTGTTGTTAATATCTAGTAAGCTGCTTAGCAATATCATTTTCAGAGAAGTATTCAACCCTCCTGTTATGTTCATTTGTCAGGAACAGAAATGGTGTTCCCGGGTCACTTTGACCCGGTTCATGTTTAATTACCCAAAAGATGTCCGAAATTATATGTTGATTACACTAATTAAGGCAAACAGAAGAAGTTTCATACTGAATTATTTTTAAAACTACCTTTCCTAGATCTTCAAACGTTGAAGCGGGTCAATTTGACCCAGAACATAAAACTTTGTGGCGATGGCTTATAAAGAACTTGCGCACCTTTTTGGGGAATACTATTTGCCATCAAACCCTTGATTGTGTGACAGTGTGCACCTTCAACCAACCAAACAACTATGTTTGCTTTTCTGTTTTCAGAGTTGCTCCACTAGTGGTTGGGAAAAAAAAAAAAATCATTGGGCTTTACGTCACAGCTGATCAAGAATTTCTTCCATCTCAGTCCTGGCCAATAAGCAGGAAGCTTACCTGTGCACTTACTCCACTCAGAGGGAGAATCGGCGAGCGCTGAAACACACCAGGTCAGGGAAAAGAAAAGCTCCTTTTAACTTCACGTTGCCTTTAATGCCTCTACCTCAAGGTCCTGCTGCACTCGAGCAGCTGAGACGGTGTCTGAATTCAGAATTTCTAATTTTCCTTTTCTCCATATGCGCCACAAGTGTTCATGCGGGCTCTCGCTCTGGCCTGCAGGGAAACCACACATTTTCATTTCAAAAGTTACATACTTTTCTGAGCTGAAATGTTGAGATTATTTTGAGACTTTTTTTTTCGTAGACGTCTATGAGATTGCTAATCCTGAATGTGCATGTTATATTGTTATAATATTGCAGTGTTTCATTTATGATACACTGTAAAATAAATAAAAACACATTTAAATTTTCACATCAACTGGTCATTCCTGTTTTTTTTTTTTTTTTCATGGTATTATTGAATCTATCATGAATCCCACATCTCACAATGGTGAGGCCTAAACCTGCTTAAACAGCCAAAACTGTATAAAAACTACATAAAAGACTGATGTAGCTGCTAGA
>JAOWBL010000015.1:5165202-5191809 GCA_028564865.1 Zenarchopterus dispar
AGGGGAAATTTACAGTTTGTTTACACAAGACGAAGACACCCCGTACCTGTAGAGCAGCTTATCTTGTGCTGAGTATTAGTGTTCAGTGTCAACAGCGTTAGGGGTTACATCACTGCTACAAGTGAAACTGCTGGGCTGATACGCTGGTTTGCACAAAGGGAAATTTTAAGTATCATTATAATCTGTGTTGTGTGTCATTCATGAGTCATATTCCAGAAATAAAAAAAGAAAGTAATGACTCTAGGAACCCCCGGGTGGACCCCCTCCTGTCTGAGATGCTTAACTTGTTTTTTTTCCCACGCTTTGCTTTGCAGAACCCAAAAGCTCAGCAAACCTTCTCTTTCTCATGCGACTCGACTCCACGTCAAAGTGCATTTTCCTGAGTCACCACCAACCACGCTCACTGCATGGCTGCACGCACAACAACACACACTCGAACCTGAAACACCAGCAACTTTGTCCTCAGTCAGCACACTTTCACTTTCTCAAACGACAGGTTTTGCTCTTTGGGATAAATTCAAGGAAATCGGGTTTAACCGCTTTAATTGAGAACACGAATACCCGAGTTCCTGAGTAAGGACTTGGTAACATTTATTAAATTGTTTTTTTTTTCTCCACCAAGAGGGAAAAGTGTTTAATTATCAGAGGTTATCCCATTATTTCCCAAAACAACAGCCCCTCCTACTGGCGGGCAACAAAACCCAGATAAACTAAATACATCAGTTTGAGTTTTGTTTATAAGGGAGAGATTATTAAATTCTTTACTTCACCAGGTAATCATAAATTTTGATAATGAACTTGTCAAGTCATCACAACAATAATCATAAACACGACGATCAAAAGCGAGTCACGACTTCTGGAGCTCCTGGCCACAGTGTTTAAGACATTTCTAATGAGACCAGCTTTAACCTTCAAGTTTTGGAGCTGATCCACAAGATGGATGCAAAATATTTAAACATTTTTTCCCCCCTAACTCAGCACGGATGAACAGCAATTGGGATGTTTTTGTAGAAAAGATGGAAGAAAACCAAAAATAGCTGTGCAAACTATAAACTGTCAATATTTCATTCTAAGGGAGGACGAAGCAGACCGAACCGAACAAGAACAAACAATACGCAAGAAGACAAAGAAAAGATGCTCTTGAACAGTTTTAACTTTAGTTTTCTGAGATGTGCAAGTAGAAACATGAATCAGTTTACAATACAAAAGCAGCTGTTTTGGCAGAGACGCCATCCTGAAATACAAAAATGGTTCCTGTAGAAATCTGAGTTAGAAAAGTTCAAACTTTTTTTTTTTTTTTTTTTTAAAAGCTTATAATATTCAATGCAGTGTAACCCTGGTCCTTCAGACCCACTTACCTGCATGTTTTAGAGGCTTCAATAATCCAGATTCATTGTAGGTGGGCGGTGGACTCCATGTGGACAGAAGTTTGAGTCCAAGGAGCAGAAGGTGTTTGGTTTTTTTAAAAACAAAAAACAAAAAAGAAAAGAAAAAAAAGAGTTGCTGCTTCATACGGAGAACTTTAAGTATATGGGGGTCTTGTTGGGGGGGGTTAACAGGTGAATCAGGGCGACATCTGGAATAACGTGAACTTTATATCAGTTTGTTGTGGTGAAGAGAAAGTTGAGACAAATGTTTAGCAGATGATTAATGTTTCAACCTTCAAATATGGTCATGAACTGTAGTTAGACACCAAAGGAACGGCTGAAACGAGGTTTCTCCACAGGATGGCTGGGCTTTCCTCTCGACATGCACTGCAAAAACAGCCTTTCTAGAAATAAGCCTGATATCCCATAAATCTGGTCAAAATTGTCTTATTTTGACCAAAAATGTCTTTGCCAATGAGGTAAGAAAAATAAACTTGACTAGAATTCTTAAAAACTAGCAAAATGGTCTCAAATAGTCTTCTAATTTTCTTGAAACAGGGCTTTTTTATTTTCTTTCAGTGCGGGGTGAAACATTTGTGATTTAGGGGAGACTCATGGCGCCCCTCCACATCAAGACGACCCGGTTGAGGTAGTCCGGGATCTTGTTAGGACGCCTGTTTCAGGCATCTCCAAACGTGGGCAGATCCAGAACAGATCTTGGTTAATTTGGGAATCCCTCGGTATTCCCCCAGAAGGGCTAGAACCCTGCTTGGGTTTCTGCTGCGTGACCCGGATCAGCACCAACAAATTCTGTCCATGAACGTTATGAACAGATTTAGTGATAAAGGGGAGCGAAATGAATCTGACTTATTACTGGAAATACTTTGTGAATCAATTCAATGGATGGAAAGAACCTTGATTAAAAATATTAGGTAATACCACATGAAGGATTAAGTCTGTATTAAACAAAAACAAAACAAAAAAACACTGTCATTGCTTAAAATAAACACTTAATGTCTTTAGTGATTAAAAGTATTTGTACAGAGGATTCTACAGAGACAAAACGTTTATCAGAAATATATGACAGAATAAAAACAAGCTCTTCAGAAAACTGGTTAAATGACATCATCAAATCAATAAGACACTCAAACTTTCATTTAATGGCCCATCGTGGAAATCTGTAAGAGATAAAACTGTTTCCTGTTCACTTATGATCCGACATTGCAAAGTTTCCATCTCCCTGATCACCAATATTGATTTTGTCATTCAGCTTTCCTGACTCAAAAGTTTCGGTCTTCAGGTTAAATAAAAGCTGCTATTGATGCAGAAAAAAAAGACAGCTAGGAGCAAAACACAGCGAGTTAATTTACCTTACGACTCCCAGAAAGCTCTTAACTCCTTATAAGCACGTCAGCTTTTAGAAGTTTTTTTTTTTCTCCTGTAAAGTCAGAGCCATGAAACATTTAATCAATAATCAACTGCAGACTTAACTTTTTCCCCTTTTTTTTAAACTAATCACAACATGCCATCCTTATTTTTCCCTCTTTAGATCTGCAGTCACAAATATGCTGAATAATTACAAATATGTGTGAGTCTGTGATGCTGCTGCATAAATCTGCTAAATTATCAGCATTGATTACACGAGACATTAATACAAGTGACAAATAATATTACATTGTAAAATACTGTGAATGACAAAAATGCTAAGTTATTAATTTATGGGATAATAATGATATATCTGGCTTAGATTAAGCCACTTATTTGGATCATATTTGTTGTCAACTTGCCTGTTGTCAGCTAGTGTAACACTGCAGGGCTAAATCACTGCCAGACTAGGCCGATATGAAAAATTATGGTGCATCGTATCATTGCTCATTGTGGTTTTATTTTTGGAGATAAACTTAAAACCCGAATTGACTCTCCTTCAGTTGTATATTATTTCAGACACGACTGGCAGATAATAATGCTGCTGTCTCTGTGGTATCGAGGAATTGTGGGGAAAAAAAGAACCAAAAAGAGGAAATAAATTTTTTTTTGTCTATTTGGTATTATTTGACATTGATTTAATGTTTTATTAGCCCTTTTTTCCCCACTATAATTCTGTTTAAGACTGACTGTTAAAAACAGGATGGTAAGTCCTTGCTGACAACACAGAGATTGATCTCTCTCTCTCTCTCATCATTATATGGACATGGGCATACACTAACTCACCCTTGTCCATCCAATGTAATGATGGTAAGGAACAATTTCTACTTTGAATGCAACATTTAAGCATTTGCATAAAGTTCACATTTTTGATATGCCCCATACATATTGCCTTCCCAAAATGCTTTGCATATGTATTGACTTTACATCTTTGGTTTCCGTAGAAAATGAATAGGATCCGTACAATGTGATTACATTTTGTCACATTTAGTCGACCTCTGAAGCTACAGGTTGCTGCTGCCACATGAAAGCGCAAAAAGGAATCAGCCACGGCTTCAAGATAGATAAGCTTTCACTGAAGTGCTAACTTTTCTGCTCAAATTCATTATTTTTATCATACCCATCATTTGACATTTTGAGGATAGTCCTTTCAAATTATTTTACTTGCAAAAACTTTTGTGTCAGTATAATTGTAACTTGTGTTAGTGCTATATCAGAGTTTTGATGCACATCAATGTCTGTGAGATCTGATAATGCCTAATTACACTTAATATTGATGGATAAAGAAGAAGTATGGATTAATTTCTCTTCCCAGACCATCTGGTAATTTAGTTGTAATGTATTTATAAAAACATTTCATGGCATCTCTTAAAGGTTCGAAGCATTCAGGTCAGCCCTAACTTTATTTCTGGAAATATCATAGCAACATTTACAAATGGAAATATCAGAGGGCAAATTACACCGTCTTCTTAAAATTTTAAATCTGATTGTAAATCACCATTAAATGATTTTTCTTATAAGCATGAATTATGTATAAAGTCAAAGCAAGAGTCTTTGGTGAAACTTCCTCCAAACAGAGCCAACCTAAGTTTCCCCTTTTTATAAGTTTTTGTGGGATCAAATAGAAGACAACAACAGCTGCAGTTTCTGTGTGGTCCTCAAATACTCATTCAACTGGTGTGTTCTCGGTCTTTTGATGCTGCCTCTGCCCGAGGCTGAATCCCCCTTATTGGAATAATTGGTGACATTCAAATGCGTTGTATTAAAAAAAAGAACAACAGGAGTGCTGAACATACAACTTTGATTGACACACAACAAGCCTGGTTCATCCTCTCACTTAGAAGCTTGTGAGGTCTTCAGCGATAGAAAATGTCCTAATATTACTCATAATATCACTATTGTATTTACCGGACTATACAGTGAACCGGAATATAAGCCGCACCCACTAAATTATTTTTTTAACATATATTAGCCGCACCAGACTATAAGTCGCGGGTATATACTTTGTGAAATGAGATATTTACACAGAAATATTTTGTAAATGTCTATTTACATACCTTAACTGTTACCAGATGGTGGTAGTGAAACGCCTGATGAACAAAACAGAAAAGTCATGAATGTTTTTCTTTATCCTCCTGCTGTGCACTAAAACCACTTAAGTCGTCTTCTTCAGTGTCGGAGTTGAAGAGCCTCGGAACATCTCCGTCACATACCTTTTCAGTCTTTGTGTACTTTCCATGATAAAATATTTTGCTTCGTGCTGAGTTCTGGGTTGAGTGAGCCAAACAAACAAACAAACAAACAAACAAACAAACAAACAAACAAACAAACAAAAACTGGCGTCTTCTTCTTTTCTTTGCGTCTGTATCGTTTTTGCACCTCCTGCGCCCCCTGATGGCCGTTAGCGAAGAAAAATCTATAGATAAGCCGCATCCTTATATAAACCGCAGGCTTCGAAGCGTGGGGAAAAAAGAAGCGGGTTATAGTCCGGTAAATACGGTAATTACAAGAATAAAAAAAATGCCATTACATCTGTTTTGCACATCATCTTGCATTGGTCTCAAGTGATAATTTCCCACAGAGACGAAGATGATCTTTTTTTTTCCCTCTAAGATCAGAGTTGATAACAAGACGGCCTTCTGCATCAAACAAACTCAAAAAGAAGATATTTGCAAGAATGCAGTGACAGCTGTGTCAGACACATGGTTCCAATATGGTAAATAACACGGACTGTTTCCATCCAAGGCTCATCTCCATGGCAACTCGGAAAGGTTTTGTGAACTCACTTCTTATAGATGCAGCCTTGAGACAAAAACGTGCCTGCTGACACAGCTGGTTGGAGGACAAGCATATTCTGAAGGAGGATGAAGAGTGATATGAACTTATTGACACCTGTTGTGATGAGTAGAGTGTGCGGTGTTGGATTCCAGAGCAACACGATGGCAGAGCACCAAAACATTTGGAAAAAATTAACCCACATCTGCAAGGGAGTTGTCATGTTATAAAAGATAATTAACAGATGTTCCACTGATCCTGTAGGTGAGAAACCAGGAGCACAGCCTCATCAAACTCCTAAACAGTTTTAATTGTCTAACTGTGTTTTCAGATACAATTTTATTTTTCCTTATTTTGCACAGATTTGACAATGGGGCAATGAATATGTTACTCTCAATGCACCAGCATCCCATAGGATTATGATGCATTGTGGAAGCTTAATTTGCACCAAGGCTTCTAGATATCCTAAGACTGTTGAATTTATACAAAATAATGAAAACAGAACATGAAAATGTTTCAAAATGGGAAGTTTGATCATTGCTTTGGTGACATTTTGTTGGTTTGAAGCAAGCTCAAAGAGGTTTTTTTTGTTGTTGTTTTTGCCAATCTCAGCACTAACCTAACACGTTTTATGCTAAGTCATCAAATGTAGACAGTTTCTGTTAGATATCAGGAGGGTATTAATCTTTGAAAATTTTGAGACCTGATTTCTAACAAAACTAGTTTAGGATTGGCAACATTCAAATGTCCACATCGTCTTCAAATATTTTCAGATTTCTATGTGTTAGACATTGTTGGAAAGCTTAGAAACAACCTTTTAAGAATCTGTAAACAACTCTCTTAAGACTTTTTTCCCATCATTGGTCCCATACACGCAGACAAAGATAAAAAGGGAGGTCCCGCTGTGAATGTTTGCCAGCAGCTCCACAGCTCCTCCAGCGTGGCTTAGCTGAGTGTTGCTGCTGGGACAGATTTGATCTGAATGAATATAATCAATATTAACTCACATTAAAGCTCAGCATAAAATAAGCAACCCGAGTGGAAACAGCTAACATGGAAAACGGTGAGCATGTTTTAGCCAGTATTCATGTTACTCCTATTTGCAACACAGTTAGAGGCTTCAAAAAGCACTTTTTTCCCCCTTTTTTTTCAGAAAACCAGTGGGTGACATCACAGGCGGTTTTGTCCAGTTCCTCTTATACAAAGCTAATGAGTCATTTAATGATATTGATATTAACTGAGTCAGTAATTACTGGATTAATTCATCATGAAAGAAAAACAGCCCATGCAAATATGCTTGTAAAAGGAAACTGTGAAGAATATGGTACTAAGCTTTTGTTGGCTGCATTTCAATTCTAAGCTACACAGAAAGAAAATCTAAGTGTTTTTGTATCTTTAAAATCCTTAATGAGAAGTTTGGATGAGAAGACTGGAGATGGGGAGGAGGGAATTGCTCCTAGCTGACTGCTGATTGCTGTCAGACAGCTACTTCAACTCTCACACACTTGGATACAGGGAGTGCCGGGCCCTCAGGTGTTCATCCTTATACCTGCCTGTTTGGTATGCTGTACGCTCTGCCCCCCAAACCCAAATGAAGCCATTCCCCTCTTAGCGTATTTGTACGAATGAGAGAAGATTTATGCTTCAGTTTTCTCTTTAGTTTGCTTGTGTTGTCTCTGTTGACTGATGGTCCCAGCGTTGCATTTATTTTGCAGCCAACTTTCTTGCAGTATCAAGGACTAATCCTTAACTTTGTGAAGGCTGCTGTTAAGCACTTGTTAGGTTATCCGGAGAACCTCATAGTTTTCAATCTCCTGGATCTGTTTCATTGCGGAAACTGCTTTGTGGACTCAACAGAAGGCATTTCATTTCAGAGTTCGGAGCTTGCAATAAACAGAAAAATGTCTCAATGAGAGGGAAACTGTTCTTCTGCTGTTCTCCAGTGATTTCTGCTGTCATTGGAAGTGTCAGACTTTAGATTTTCCAGGAATAGACGTGAAGCATTTCCCAAACACTAAACCTGCCCAACACTTTTCAGACTTCACATTTCAGCAATTATAAACAGGAAAGAGCTTCATGCTTCAAAGATGTCATGTTTGAAGATGGATGAGGGCTCAAATTTAAAACAAAGGAGCCAGGTGAATAAAAACCCAGAAAGTCAGTACTATAACTGAAAAACAAAGAGCACGGCAGGCCTGGGAGATTCAAAAAGTCCAAAATGTGAAATCCAAAACCGGTCAGCAGGTGGAAAAACTGAGCTTTGAGGGGAACAGAGCAACCCGGAACGACAGGAGGGATTTTATAGAGAACAAAGGATGCTAAAGATAAAGAGGGAGGTGATGACAGATGGTAAACAGGTGTTTTGAAGAGTGCAGCAATGATGTCATCAGATATCTGTAAACAGGTGTGGAGCAGGTAAACGCAGAAAGCAAACCTGAGAAATTCACATGTTAAAAAACAAAAACAAGCACTTTGTATCAATACTGGAAATACATTTTAAACATGAGGATTTCATCAGGGAAATAAAAAGGCAAAATTTAATTATTAATATGAAACTGAAGAGGGACTGTTGAATAACTTTTCAAACACAGGTACAATTTAGAGAATTTAGGAAGTTACATGTTAAAGGCAGCTAAAGAATATGCTAAAGTTGGATATTTGACACAAACATTTGGAGTTCTGCATCTGATATTTCCCATAAATAATGAATACAATTACATAAACCCTTTAAAGACCTGAATTATGAAACAATACCCTTTTTAAACATTTTATTTTAAGTGTTTACTATATATCTTGAAATAAAAAACATCAATTTTGTCTTTTACAATTTCTATATAATAATTTTCTTTTTGTTTTATTGTGAATGTTTTTGTCATTTTATTTATCTTCCAAAACATTTTCTTTATTTTTATGGGTGGTGCACAGGTTTCAGAAATTTAAATATAATACATCTGAATACGGATGTAGAGCATTTCCATACTTTCAAGATAACATTTCTCCTTTCCAAACCCCACTTATTAGTCTACCAAGGGGATTTTCACACTTTTTGTATGAAATACATTTATTTTATTTGGTCCAAAAGAGAATAGATATTAAAAAAGATGCCCTCATTGCTTTTAGAAAATTTACACTTAGACTCCAAATCCCATTTACACTTTTTAATTAAAAAGATTTTTACTGGATAACATTTATGAATAATTTTTAGACATGTCTGGGCAGCAACTGAGACCATTTCTAATTAATGTCCTCCTAAATGTTCGATGATTTTTATTTTAGTTTAGTTTTACAGGTGGCATTATTTTCTTAGAGATGCGGAAAGTTAAATCAAAGAGGACTATTTACTGCACCGTTTCATCTGTATGTCATCAGAGAGGCACATGTACCAGGATTAGTTACACTCAACATGGTTGCAGCTTTTCTTCCTGGTTGGGTGCTCACGTGACAGAATAAGGTTGAACTCAGAACTTATGTTAAGCTTTGCTTTTTCAGACATCTTGGATTTTTTTATTTATATTTCTGTTCAGCAGCTCTCAGACGTGGGAGAACAAGGGGCTGAGGTGTGGGGTGTAAGGAGTGTCATGATGTGGGTTTTACTAAGTTTTCCTGTTTCTCTCTTCTGCATTCATGCTCCTGTTTTGTGTAGAGTTTTATTTTTTTATAAATTTTCCCTCGATTGTGATCTTCTTTGTTCTGGTATATTCAGATTTGATTTTTTTCCAGGTTTTTTTGAAGCCACCAACCATACTACAAGTATAAGAGTATAACATGTACGGATTTTGCCAAAACGTAGTACAGTAGTTGCACTTTAATTAGCAGAGGTTCGGGGTACCGCCGCCAGACAGGAACCTCTAACGAGCCAGGCAGATGTTACGCTCCGGCTCATTAGAGATAAAGAGGCGCAACGTAACCTAGAAGTTAGTCAAAAATGAAAAGTGCAGTGAGATTGGTATACTCTGTATAATAAGCAGAAAACACCAAAGCAGGTTGAAAGTTAAAGTCGTTTATCTGGGGTCAATCAGGTCCAAAGAACAAGACTTTTCTAATACATTGTTAACCTCTGTAAACAGGTTCTACGCAGAGGAAAGTCCAACACTAAACGAATACTGCACATAGACACAAATGTGTAGTACACATTTCCTAACTTTAAACGAGTACAGCACATTAAATACGAGAGTAAAATTTCTCACAACAATCTCCATGACCACAGGAGCACAAAGAGGTTTGGCGAGCTGAAAGAAACTCAGCTGCTCAGTCTGAAGGGCAGGATGGGCTTTAATAAAGTTTGAAGTCCCAATGATTGTGGGATTGTGTAGTAGGAATAGAGTCCCTCCAATGGTATCTTCAGGACCTGAAGATACCTGGCATGAAGAAGCAGATCCTTGAACTCAACCAATCAGGGACGGGAAACCACACAGCAGCATTTTCCTTCCTGACTGCCATAATCAATTCAAAACTCACAACACATAAGTCAAGGGCAGACTGAGGGCCGTAACAGCTGAAAAGGAGATGAAAAAGAAGAATGCAGAAACAGAAGGAGAGACAAGTAAACAGAAAAGGGCAGAGGTGCTATTTTGTATGCTTCTTTAACATAAAAAAGACTCCAGTGGAAGCAATCAAGATTAAAAGAAAATCCCCCCGCTGGACCTCTTTGCATAATACGCCAACAGGGCCTGAACCGACTCATCGGTCCATCTATCGGCGTCTTGTAGTCTTTATCTTCAGCAAATATACTTAAAGCTAAATGTTCTGGTCCAAAAGGTTCAAAGGAGTTGTTTACTCCCTATTTATGTTCAGGTGAGAGGCCTGAATGTAATGTAGAAGTCCAGATCAGAAGAGACTGATTACCTCCAGGCCTACCTGAGTACCTCTCCTACTACAGGAACATTTTTGTCTCATAAAAAGTGTCCTGAAGGCCACTTTTGCAGGGCATTTCCTGGTAATAGAGACATTCGCCAATGATCCGGCCTCTGAAAACCACCCAGAACCCCCACTCATGGAAACACACCAAGTATAATGTTTTATAACATATACCCATATACTGTGCTACTTCCAACAAACTTTTAAGTAAAAAAAGAAAAAAAAAATGTCCAGCCAAACTCATTTACGGGGAAGACAGTCACAGTAGTCATGAAGTTGGCTTCTGGTTGCAGCACAAGCTTTTATGTTGGCCTAGATGCATTGACGACGGCTGTACTGGTCACCTATGTGCTACATTATGTATGCTGCACTTCATCTGAACTATGCAGTATGCATTTTTGAAAACAGCCTCGCCTCAGCTTCCTCCCTGTGAAAGTTTGTTTATTATGATTCCTTCTTTTTTTCCTCTGATTCCCATATCCTTCTTTTTGAAACATCTTGTTATTGCAGCAGTTTTTTTTTTTTGTTCATGATATTCTTTTTAAGAGTATTCTCCTATTGCTGCATTGTGATACTTCTAGAGGTTGATTCACTCCTTCAGGGATATCCCTGATCTCAGACAGCTGCTAGACTTCTTCTTACTGTGTTTTCTTGGAGGATAATTTGTCTCATTGAAAAAAAACAAACAGATAGCGTGTTATTTCTTTGAAGAAACCCCTACGTGTAGGGTAGGTACAGCTAGTGACTCATGTCTCTGTTAACAAAACACTCTTTTGTATAAAAGCACTTTACCGTCACATACAAAGACAGATGGCTGTAAAATAGAAATCCATGTTCTGGTACATAGTAAAAATAAGTTATTCTGTCAACTGTCAGGGATGCAGGATCGAAAGGAAGAGGGATGGAGGACGAAGTTTTCAAACAACAGGTTTTAATGAACTAAAAACGCTGTAAGAAGCAGCAAAAACTCAAAAACAAGGACAGGACACAGCACAGACTAATGATGAGAAAGTGAAAGACAAGACAATATATACAGACACACTGGCAGGGGAGGAGGAGGAGACACAGGTGCAAACAATCAGGCAGGATTGCTCAACCCAACAAACTAAAGACAGACTTTCAAAATAAAATAGGAATTAATTGAAACTCCAAAAAGTGTCACATTCGTACAAATTTACAGACTGCATCTGGAAATGAGGCATAAGAGAAACTTTAAGGGAAAAGCCCACTCTTTCAAAAGTTTCTAACAATTTTTTCTGCATTTACAAATCAGTAAAAAATAATATAGTTAGTTTTACAGTCTGTATGTTTTATAAGCAGTAAGCAAAAGCTTCCTTTGAACAGTGGGTTCATGTGAATCTCCCAGTTCCTACGAAATCTGGAGTTCATAGACATTCATGGAGGGGGGCACAGTTTCCTTCAGTCTTTGTCGAAAGTCTGTACATCTGTGTCCTGATTAGTTTCATATGCTGGAATATCCGTGGAAACATTTGTAATTTTCTAGAAGCCAATCATGGTGAGAAGACTACAGCGGCACCTTCTACAGCTTACAGAAAGAAGAAGAAGAAGATCTAGCAACTGTAGCTGCTGCTTTTGTTAAGCGGCGCAAGTATGTTGTACTTCCGCCTTATGATGTACTTCCAGAAGTACGTACGGAGATGCGTACTTCCACCTTATGCATCTCTGTTCAAAAGGCACTTAAAGGAATGCTGTGAGGACCCCCTAAGAACAACATAATATGTTCTTGCATCATATTTACACGAACATTGTGTTGTTCTTTTAGGTTGTTTCTAAGGTATTTGTCCATTGACCCTCTGACATGACTTTTTGTGGTGCCTTTGTAGAGGATCTTGGACATGACCACTGACCTGTCCACAAACTTAGGAACGGGCTACGAACTCTGGATTCTTATAAAGCTGCCTTAAGGAGGCTGTAGAAAATGGTCCAATAATCATTCATAGTGTTCGCAGTCGTTGATATGGGTCATTGTGACCGAGGATTTACTGCTCCATACAATTTGTACATCCTTAACACTTTACAGTTTGACTTTTTTTAAAATATTGTGTAAATATACTGACTGATAAGTTGTGGTGATATATTTTTGTTTTTCCAAAGATGAGGGTGTTTTGACCCCGTTTCCCCATAAATGGACTAAACAACCTCCACCATGTCTAATCAAATCAATTCTGTATTGATATGATACCAAATGCTTGAATCTGCGTGTTTATACTCTTTATTTACGCTCGTGACGCAACTCAAAAACCCAAGTCAACCAGGAAAATAGATCGGTAGTGTTTTTTGAATTCATGTAAGATTATTAGCATTGAACGTTTGCATGTGAAAGGTTTGATGAAAATGTTCATATTTGCCTCCGACGCCACGTCACATCAATGATGTTTAAAACTTAATTAACAGATGATCAATAGTGTTTACACTGCAGAGCAACTGGGCCCGATTCTAATTAGAATATCATACATTATTAATGACATTAGAAAGCTCGGAAATTAAAAGGAGACGCTGCCGTGTTTAATTAAGCCGGCACTCTCGCAGATAAATTGTTGGCAGAAATGTCTGAAAATGACAGAAAAAGAGCGAACGAGACAAAGATCAAGGTGTAGATGGATGGGGAGTGATGATGTTCAAAGTACAAAACAAAGAGATTCAGATAGGGTATAAATGAGCTTAGTTGATTTGTATTGACAGAAGAAAATAACTAAAATCTCATAAGATCGTTGTTAAATTGGAAAAGCAGACAATTATCATGCGACTTGTACATCCTCATATCCTCGATCTAAAACATACAGTCACAGCACAGTTCATGTGAAATATCCACGTCAATTAAATTCACGAACACATTCCACCATATATACACCTACATGGAAAATTATATCAAATTTTATTTATTCATCTTTTTTTTTTTTTACAATGATCAAGGCAGTTATAGTCCTATAAAATCTGAGTCTGAGGTGGCAATGGATAGCTTCATGAGCTAGTGTTTCCAAGTGGTTTTACTGTCGCTGCTCACCAACACACAGGTCCTGAAACAATTAACGCCGTTGTCATGGAAACAACGGGTTTTCTCAGGAGAGCACTGTCGCAAAAACGAGCAGTGTCACCCACTTTACTTGTAAGTGGTTTTAATGTGACATGTGTATGCCATGATTTAAGGCATTGTAAATTAAAGAAATATTCATTATAACGACTTTGAAAGGTGAGAAAATATTGTGGAAACAGAAGCAATAGTTAAATCAGGTATCAAAAACTTTCTGGAGCCACTTTTTTTGTCATTTTGTGTGTGCAACAAACTCTGTTTTGGGAATGAGAAGTGACTGAATTCATAAACAAGACTTAGTGTTCATTTAGTGTTTAAAAGGTGTTCATTGGGATTTTTAAATACTTTATGCATAGTGATTTCTTTAAGTTTTACTGTTGTAATTCATTGTTGACTGATTGTGCCACTACTACCAAAGTAAATAAATACAAATCATGAATTTTACACTTAATATTAATTTTACACTTCATATGTTATGATTTTCTTGAGTCCAGTAAGGTTCACCTTTGGACCATCCCAGGACTGTTCAAAGTTTACTAGAGCCCGGTTTCCACTGAGCGGTTCGGTCCAGGAAATTCAGCTGTGATTCCGATGCAAGTCGGGCCGCCACTGGCTACGTTGGATTTAGACCAAATGCATAGCGTGACGTCATACTGGTGCGACGACAACAACCGTTACGCTACGGTTACGCTACAAACAACAACAATGGTGGTCACCTACGGCTGTTGTCGTCCTCAATTTTTCTATATTGTCCTTTTATTTTCTTAAACTTGGCGTTTGTGTAGCGTTTGATTTTGTCGTGGGCGGTGACGTTTTTCTGTCTGTCAATCAACAGATTGCATCGTGGGATGCCAGTAGCTCCGCCCTAACCGTACCGTACCATTTTCCTATGGACCTGCAACTGAAGGGGTCCCAGAAATGGTTTGGTTCCCTTTTATACTAGAAACATCCTAAAACAGCGTACCTCACCATATCGGGCTGGACCGAACCGCTCAGTGGAAACGGAACTCAACTGGACCACTAACTCGTGGGTAGCTGATTGCCTTTCTCCATGGCAACAGCTAGGCTACCACCCAACGGACTGAGCTCTGCCAGTCAACATTTCAGCGCAAACAACACGTATTAGACTTTTTTTTTCGAGAAACAACATCCAAAATGAAGGTGAATGGACAAATTTGACCTGAATAAATGTAAAGTAATGCTAGGCTGTATGTAATGTAAATAAATGTAAAGTAATGCTAGTCTGCGTCATAGCTAGACGTGAGCTAAACCAAGGTAAAATAGCTAACTTGTGATGGAGGTGAATAGGGAAGTTGTTCATTTTTCTGTTTTGGTAAAAATAAGTTTCAAAGTTACTCCTCAGAAAACCTAGAAGTGACGTCACAGAAGGTTTGTCTTTTTTTTTTAACACCTGTGACTGAATCTGTTTATAAATCAGTGAAATTTTAGAGCTTCACTATCACTACTTCCCATTAACTCTGTTTATTACAATTAAAAAATAAGTTTTTTTTTTCTCCTTAATAAATCTCTCCCTTTGTCTGTGTTTGAGGATTAAATTAGATTTACTTGGTCAGTATCAGACTTTTTCTCTGTATTTCCACAACATGAGCAAATAGTTTCATCAACCTATCAATCTGGAATCTCACTTATATCAATGGAAATGTAGAATTATACAATCATAATAGTAAAGGTAATCATATAATAGTGAATAAACTGTAAAAATAATGACTAACAGTATATCTTCTATGAATTTGCATGCAGTTCTTTACAGTGATTATATATATATTTTTGTAAGTATTGTGTGAATTCTCACATGTACAGAAATGCATAATGCAGGAGAAAGCTTTTCACGACTAAGTGTGTCAACTGTATTGGAAGTTTACTGTGAACAGGGAATACTGCAGTTTGGCTTTGTTATCCCTTTTAAATTAAGTTTTTTTCATCCCCTTTACCCCTTCAGACTTATTTTTTAAAGATGTTGCTGCTCTCCCGGTTAAGCTGTTTGAAGCAATTTTCTTCAAGCGCCGATAAGAAATGATGGCAGCAACTACAAAAGTAAGATCTGGTTTTAATAAACTGTTTGCTCCCTTTAGCTCCTATAACCATTTTAACACTCAGTTTCATGAGTAAAATATCAGCCTCTTTGCAAAATAAAGACTGCGAGATCCCAGCTTAAAAGCAGCCCTTGAAGATCATTTGAAGTTCATCTTTTTCCGCTTGTGTCGCCGGAGTAATAACGAAACTTCTGCGGATAAAATGTAAGAAACTCCAAGTCGGCTAATTACAAAAGGGGCTTAAACACCCATAATTAGCCTTTTCTATTGTGGAATTGTGTTATCGCAATGACATGTCAATGTAATTTTAGAGAGGAGTGGAGAAGAAGTGTAAGTTAGAATGGAAAAGTAGCACTTAGTGTCTCAGCTGGGAATCCACTTAGATTATTCAGAACCGTTTTGTCCAAACCACCGGTTTCAGTCGCCCTCGCTTTACACTGACGTAATGAATGTTATCATTTAAAAAAAGAAGCCAATTTATGTGTCAGCTAGTAAATTTCTTGTGATTGCAGTTCAACCAACTTGGATTGCACAACAAGAATAGCAAATGTGTCTCATGAAAGATGATTCATTGAATTTATTTACTTATTTTTTTAAATTTTTTAATTGCTCCTATTTTGATAACAAGTGACCACCTGGAATAATATGTTTTTAATTTATTCTGAAATAAAACATTGTGAAAAAAAGACACCATTTTCCATAACCCAGAGTTTATTCATTTTAAGAGATTTTGCTGTCTGAGTTTTAAAGGATGCAAAATAGCCCAGAAACTGCTCACAGACAGAAAATAATAGGCAGCAAAAAAACAGTGAGTTTGTACAGATAAAACAAACAAGCTATTATGTTTTAATTTGGATGCTTCAGAGACTGTGGGAGGTAAATTTATAATCCTGGGATGCCAAACACAGTTTGGAGCAGTCTCAACGTTCTCATTCGACTCAAAAAAAAGAGAAAAACATCTGTCTTCTCGAAAAAGTGGTTTTATTCAAACTAATCTCAAGGATCTTTCTTGGGGGAAAAAAAAAAACAATTCCAGAGCAGATAAAAATGAAAAGAAAAAAATAATCTGTTACTGAAATACATTTCTTATAACATTAACCTCATGAAAGAGTGATCTGAACATTCAAACCCCCCAGAATGTAAGGCCACCGAATGAAAAACTCCCTGCGAAAATGCTCCAATAATGCTTTTATAAATTGAGATGAACAGAGTCCAAATGAAGCCAATCACACGACCCCGAGGTTTTGGATGCAGGATGAAAGGCTGACACGGTGCAGTTCCAGTGTAGTAAGCAGAGATATGGTTCCCGGTGTCATTCATCAGAGGGTAATTGATGTGCCCAGCAAGCCAGAAAACCAGAGCGGGCGAGCAGCGGCGAGCCAAGAGGGATACATTCATTTCATCTCCGATGAAAGACAAAAGACACAATATCAAAAAGTTTGGGAGGTCATCTTTCACAGTCTCTTCACTCTGGGCTTGGACATTACTCTATATGTGTGTGTGTGTGCACATGTGAGAGAAAATTAGATTTTTTTTTTTTCTATCCCCGTGTCTTCGGTTTATCAGGCAATCTAGTCCACTGACCTTCCAGTTTCCCTTAAACTTTCAGCCTTGAAACAGTACCTTTTTCTCTGATTTTTTTTTTTTTTCTGTAGAAACTTTATGTGCACGAGCACATATTTGCACACACACACACACAGTCATCTCTCATGCTCCATAATTAAGCCTTCATCATTGATTCTTGGGGCTTTTTTGCTGTGTAACCTAATAACAGCAGTAACATTTCTTGCATTTGTAACACAAGTGAGTGTGTCTATTGTATTTATTTCATGTAAGTGTATGTGCGTGCCTGTGTGCGTACACACGGGGTCGTGTTTCCTTGGATACACTGATGGGCTCTCAGACTGCTTGTAGCGGTCCATTAGAGATCAATGGGATCCCTGCTCCTAATTCCTACTATCAGGGTGCCTCTGATCCTTATCTGCTGTGTGGAAAATGCAGTCAAAGCCGTTTTATCCTTGCACACATACAAACACACACAAATACACACACATCACATCACATACAATATAGCGTGTACAATGCATGCTTGAATGTGCTCTCCAGCAGGTGTAGGTGAAGATATTCTCACCCACACAAGCAAATCCTCCAGGCGTACGGAGCACGTGTGTGTGTGCTGAATGAGGTGCAGATGAATGTCTATTGAAGACACAACCGGAGATCATCACTGCTGTGAATGGGCCCCCGAGGTGATGGCGGTTAGACCGTGAAAGCCAAAGCTCCTGAGCTCAGAATTCGCAGCTCAAATCCACAACTGGAGAAACCAGTCAACCGACACACGCTTGTATCAGATGTGACTTCTGAGTCTTAATACCCGCTCACAAACAGCGTCTCCAAACTGGCTTCACATTGACAACAAAAGTTGAACTCTTCTCAAATGATAAATTCATGTTTGTGTAGTTTTAGGTGTGAGCTAGAGATGCTACAACTGCACATTTCTTTGCTTACTCTCGTTTTAAATGTCTGTTTTAGATGGATGCTTTAACTTAATCAACAATGAACAATAGCAGAGGCTGCAGGGTTCTCTCAGCTTTATTTCTAACCTTGAAGCCATTGTTAGCTTCATGTCAGCAGAGAAATCTTATTAATTGTTCCAAATTTGATTTATTTTTTCTTTTCTCAGCTCATGGTAAAAACCTTGATACTTTTAGTGACGTGGGGGGATTAGGTTTGTATTAACGTGCATGTGCACAGCCTCTTCATGCATGTACTGACATAAAAAAAAAAACAGCAAAAAAATAAATTAAATAAATTAAAAAAGGGGTTTCAGACCTGCAAGCTTTTAATGTGCTCCAATTGCTTGTTAGCAAGAAAACTCCCTCCCTCCCAATTACAATGTGCATGATATTTTATTTTATTTTATTGCTGAAGAATAAATGTACAGCTAATTATTTTGGGGATGCGAAATTATAATTTGTGTACAAAGCATGTGTAAAACATTGTAAATAATCACTGTAATGCTCAACATCTGCCAGCAGCTAGCTGCTTCTGAGTTTTTCCTAAATTACCTCTGAATTGTTCAAGTGGTTGCCATGAAATCTTCTCATGTTTAAATCTATGTGTCTTTAACAGAAATTTTTAACCTGCAATCAACATTAACACCAAATCAAAACAGACGAAGTTGCATGTCTGAATTCCAGAGCGTAATCAATACTTAGTGAACTGCTGAGTGTCTGCTATTGATTAATATTTCTTTCATTAACAGGCAAGACCTTAAACTTTTATTCAATCTTCTATCTTTCTGTCTACACAGAAATTAGGGTTGTGGACTGATAAAGCTTGAAGTAAATTGCAGGTTCCACAGCAGTCTGACAAACATCAGCCACTGTTCACTTCACACCGCTAATTAAATCCTGTTTCCGTGACAGCGCATGGATCAGCAGTCCTGTTATAATGAATTGGTGATCGATCAGAATGTGATGGCGCACCTAATAACACGGTATCATAACGCTCCTTGAACATCTTTGATCTTCTGTGATGCTATTATCTCTAGCTTCTACCATGAGGAATAAAAAAATATCAAAGTGTAAAAAGTTTAAATGCACCTTGACCTAAAAGCACGTCCACAAGGTGTACTGGTCACCTGTAAAGAAGGTAAAAATAAAAGATTATAAGTACTCTTTCATACATTTTGTCTTAAAAAAACAACCAAATAACAGTCAGTTTGTGTAGTTAATGACATACACTCTTATTGCTCATGTACTGACAATAAAGAGGATCATTGCACTACCGATTGAACTAGTAAACCTCAATTTTTTATGGTAAACTGTAAACTTGATTATGCGGTTTATTCCAGTTTTAGTTCCCTTTTGGATGTAATTTTACAATAAAACTAAGAGAAACAGAACAATAGCTGCCCCTGCATGAATCCAGTCTGTTTTACAACAACATTAACACTATTTTCTTTTTTTAGAGAGAGAATAAGACAAATCCGGCAGCTTTTGTTTTATATCTTTGACCCCCCCGCTCCCGAAATAAAAAGTTCGACTTGCTAATGCTGGGCCAATCTGCGATACTTAGTGGATGTGGATTCTCGGGTCTGCTTTAGACTGTGAAATTCTGTTGAGTTAAAATCACAAGGTCACCGTGACAACTTACAGTGGACAAAACACTAGTGACCCAGAGGAGTCACGGTGGGGGTCAGTGATTTGCATTTATGCACTCAGTTTGAACTGAAAAAGCCTTCTGCAGGGACGTGAAACTTCTTTAAAGAACCAAGAAAAAGAAGTGATTCTAGTCTTTGAGAAGTGGTCACAGACGTGTTTCTTATTTTTCATGGGAAAACCTAACTTTTACATTTGTTTCTCACTCGGTTCGACATCACATATATCTTTAATCTGATTAATTGTGGTCCAACTCAACAGCGTCCACAGACATTTCAGTCTGTAGATAACCAGCCCACTCGCAGCAGAATCACCCCATTACCTGTTATATCTGCATTTCTGAGCTAAATGAGCACTGTATCTCCAAAACCACATGACCTGGCAACAGTATTTTCTTTAAAACCCTCATTAGGGTAACCTACAGGCAATTACTTTCTAAACTTAAAGAAGTAAAGAATTTTCTGTTTTATACCAAGTGATTCGGCTGCATATATAAGTGGAGATAAGTTAAAAGTCAAAGAGAGATTTTGAGAGGAAAAAAACAATCCCGAGACACGATTTACTGCAGACTAAAAGAATATTTTTCAAGGTAAAACGAGTAGACGAGAATTGTTTCCTGCAGCATTCAAACTGGGGTCTCTCAGGTGACAGCGGACGTATTGAAGCCAGCCATTGTCCCTCCCGCCCCCTAACAAGCATATTTGTTGGTTAATAAGTCTGATTGTTGGCCTTGACCCAAAAGTTGGTATTAAAAAGAAAGGAAAAAAAAAAAGAGAGAGATGGAAACATACGGAACGTATAATTTGCATGTAAATGTGGTTTTCTGAAAACAAAGCAATGCAATATACTCTCCTGGCAATTGAGTCGTAATAACCCCCCCACCTCTCCCACCCCTCCCCACGGCAATTTTAAAACATGAACTGTTCCAGACTAATTTGTGTTTTGCATTTGTCTGATGATGCTGGGTTAAGTTTCTCACCTCACCAACATATAGACGGGAACCAGAAAGAGAAAGAATATTCAACCTGTTCTCCATCTGTCAGGGTGTCGGAGTCGTGGTTCAAAATGGAGAGAGTAAGTTGGGTGCCCTTTGACCTTATATCATCAGCATTTTCTGACCAGATTTGTTCAGCTGTACGCCATTTGTTTGAATGTCTAAAAAAAAAAAAAGAGACAGATCTGCATATGAGATTACTTTTCTATTTCATTATTTTTTATTGGGGCAGCCGTGGATCAGTGG
The DNA here is from genome assembly GCA_028564865.1 of Zenarchopterus dispar. Taxonomy (NCBI): domain Eukaryota; kingdom Metazoa; phylum Chordata; class Actinopteri; order Beloniformes; family Zenarchopteridae; genus Zenarchopterus; species Zenarchopterus dispar. The sequence goes on from JAOWBL010000015.1 coordinate 5,186,136, forward strand.
GTGGAGTTAGTTGTCCTCGAGCTGGAACGCCAGCTGATTGATCCCTAACCCTGTCACATGATCAGGAACATTTCCCCCAAAACTGTCTGGACAATAAGCACAAAAGTAACTCTGGAGCTCACGAACGCCGGCGTTGTTAACAACTGATCGAGTCCTTGATTGGACTCTATCAGTTTCTCCTCCCTGTGGATGTGGGCTGGTGCACTTGTTAGTGTGTGATGTTCCTTATCGGCCATGTCTTCCGCCGTGCATCTGCTGCGGTGCTCGTGCGCCGCGGTGTAATTTGAAGAGGTGGCTTACTGTTAGGGTAAAGCGATACGGCAGTAAACAGCATTGTTATACGGGAAACGGCGGAATAACAGAGAAGTCTAGATTTCACCGATGATCTCCAGCTGCTGTTATCGCACCGAGCGTAATGAAACCCCTACTTACCAGAAACAACCGGGGACATCCTTCTTCTTTCCGTTCTGTCCTCTCGGTTCCTTTGTTGTGGCTCAACCTCGTATTTCTTCATAGCCTTTGTACCATTTCTCCAGGATTCCCTTCACTGGTACACACCAAGACTTCGACTTTGAGTGATTTTGTTTCCTTCTTTTTCACGTGGTCCGACAGAGATACAAAATTAAGAGGGAAAGACGGGATTACAATTACTGCCTTATTCGTTTTGCACCCTGAATACTCTTCAGTAGTAGTAACTTGTACTGGCGATGCCTCGACGTCACAATGTAACTAATTACTACCAGTATTTTAGTAAGAATGATGTTGTTATTATGGAATTAAATAACTTTCTACAGCATTTTGTTTGTTGCTGGCGACCTGACAAAGACGCTAGCTGGAGTCATGTCGTGACTTTGAATTTTATTGGGAAGAAAGATGGCAGGAACAATGCTGTCAAATGTAAACTGAGCATAGATACCAAGACTCTTTCTAGGATAGCGCTCTACTCTGTACACCCAATAATCCAATCTGACAACGCCCCTTTGAGGCTAGCTTAGCATACTCATTGGAAGTGTTTGTTAAACCCTAGCCAAAATACTAAAATAAACTTCTTAATAACTCCAAAATATTCTTTACTAATTCTCAGTTTGTCAGTGTGTCAACCTTGGACTTGTGAACTTGGGTAGTTTGTACTTAGAAAGTATACAACTTTGGAGGACGCATGCTAGTCTTTCTCCAACAATGGGCAAAAACATCTACAGCTTAATTAGGTGTGAAATAAACACTGTAAATATTAATACAACTGAGAATGGACCATGGACTTCTTTTGTTAAGGTATTTGTAACTGTTATATTATATGATGGGTTTTTAACAGGTTTTTTATGTATTTATTTTGATGGATGTGAAAAGAAATGAACTCCAAAAACGTTGGAGGACACGTTAAAATAGGCTCTGTCTGTCAGGGTCTGTGGTTTTGATTCCTGTTTTCATCCTTTACTTTTCTTGTATGTTCCTACCTGTCTGTGGGCGTGGCTACTGGCCGGCCTAAGGGCTGATGCCGCTCACCTGCGACGTCTCCAGGAGTGGCTGTTAAAGTGCTCCTGTTTCCACTGCCTTTGTTCAACCACGCGTTACAAACCCGGCCCTCAGTTCATATCAGGAATCTTGTTTTAGTAATTTTGTACAACGTTTTACCTTTTTGCTGCCATTTCAGAAGTCAGCCAGTATTCAGACTGACAGAAGAACCACTCACTTCTATCATAAGGAAAGGTCACCGAGCCTCCACTATTGCATCAAGAAAATCATATTGAGGTCCACCTCTACCGGCTACTTGGTGAGCACTGACTTATGGAAAATATTCAGACCAAACTCTTAATTATTTTCTCGTCTCCGAAAGTACTTCCTGACCACTTTCTTTTCTTTGTTTTGTTGTTGATCCAATTTCTAAAGTCTGATTAAACCTTTTAACACCATTTCCAGATTCCTCCATTTCATCCTGGCCCCAGCCTGAACACAAACCTAAACACTATCTAGATAATGTTACCTTAAATATACCTTAAAACTTCATTCTGTTGAACAATAACATTATATGAGGTGGCTCGGGCATCTGGTGAGGATACCTGGATCCTCACCAGATGAATGCCTCCCTGGTGAGGTTTTCCAGGCATGTCCCACTGGGAGGAGACTCCGGGGAAGACCCAGGACACGTTGGAGGGACTATGTCTCTCAGCTGGCCTGGGAGCACCTTGGGATCCCCCCAGATGAGCTGGACAAAGTGGCTGGGGAGAAGGAAGTCTGCGTAGGCTACTAATCTCATGACCCGGTCATGGATAAGAGGAAGAAAATGGATGGATGAATAACATTATAACTTTATTTTTTACTCCTCTCCTCTCTGCTGTTACTATTACTTATTGGTGTGAAATGTTTTCTGGGATCATTTGCTGTCTGAAGTCTTCACAAGTCTCCTTCAGATGTACCCTCGATAACTTGGGTGAGTCAAGCACACATCCGGGGATTTAGACTAATAAGGTGCGACTTGAGGATTGGATTTCAGCTGCAGGTGACGATGTTTCACAAGTCCATAAGTAGAGACAAGTGTTGAGAAACAGCCCTTATTTACATGTTGTGATTCATTTTGGCAAAGCACCACTGTTATAGATGCAGTGACTGCCTCCAGAGGCACTGTTGCCAGGTAACCAGCAATCAGACAGTACGAGACGTTAGTGACGTCTGTCAGTCAGGAAGCTTGTAGTTTGAAGTTAAGCTGAAAAAATCAGAAGTTTATCTTGTCATTTTAGCTAGGTGTAGCAGTCCACTTCCAGCGACTACGCTACGAAAGGCTAGCAGGGGTTTTGGGTTGTTGGATGCGTAGATTAGAGAGCGGTATTTACCCTCTAATCAAACTCTTGTGTCAGAGCTAAATAAGCTGATTCCCAAAATATTGGCCTCCCGCTTTAAGTTATGTTGCAAAAAGCACTTTGGATGCACTTTCACAGGTGCAGATGTTGGTCTTAAGTTTGAGGAGAAAGAAGCCAACCAATTGCATTTGATCCGATGGAATGTAATATAGCACATAAAATCTGACTTTCTCTCCTTCATCTTATCCCTCATTCATTACATCATCTTTACTGCATCTTCTTCTTTGTTCTCGCTCTCTCTTTTTCTCATTCTTGGCATTAATTAAAGCTCTGAGAAGGCCGGGTAACCTTTCCTGGGTGGGTGCTTGATGTTCATGGAAGGTCTGGGTTTGAGCCTCTCAGACAATAAACCAACTTATTATAATAATTCTTGTCAGTTTTGTTGATTTCAGATCATTTTTGAGCATTTTGATGGCCCCAAGATGTCTCGGAAGTTTGAAATTAATTGCTTTTCTTTTCCAGAGGAGAAAATAAAAGACAGCTCAGCAGAAGGCTTAATCACACAATCAACTAATCAAGCCCAACATCCCCACCACCCTTATCATCAGTGGAAATTTTGGCCTCATTTTAACTTGTGAAGATCAGGACATCACGCAGACCGAAAAGCACAAATAACACTTTCTCCCACTTCAAAATAGATTTATTGATATGTCTTTTCTTTGAAGGAGGGCCAGCACCGATACATAAAGTGGAGCCTGTTCTCAGCTCTTGTGTTTGCAGGAGTTTCTCTGCCGGTCGAGTGGCTGGTGTTTACCCCGGGGCCAGAGGATGGAGGCAGGCACAGTGGACCCACGAACTCTCCCCGCCCTCTCGGTGCTCTCGCCGGAGCAGAACAGTGGCGAGCTTTCACAGTCGAGAAACCGCAGAGACGCAGGAGGCTGATAAGACTGAACCCAGCCATTGAGTCTGCTTGAAAGAGAAGTTTTTCATTCCTACATAAGTGTGGGAAAGATTTATGCCATGGGAAAAAGACGTGTGATGAGAAAAAAACGTCTAAAGTCCAAAGAAACAAGTTAGCGTGAACCATAAAAAAAAAAAAAAGATTTAATGAGAAAAATAGACTCTTGATAGGATTATTTTAAATTGGAAGATTTGTTTTAATTCCCTGAACGACTTTTTCTTTAGTCTGACTTTGAGTTACCGTAACTGCACCCAACCTCCTCATCTGATAACGAGATGAAACACCGAGCATCATCCCCTTTTCCCACTCCATCTATTCATCTTTCTCTTTTCCCCTTCCTTCAGCTATATCTCCATCTGTGTGCCGCCCCCCGCCCCTCCATCCATCCCTCTCCTCTCTTTCTCTTGTTACCTTTGCTGCCTCTTCCTGTCGGCAATTCTTTTATCTATCCATCTCTCCACCAATATCCCGTTTAGCCCTGAATTCGACCAATCAAGAGAATGAGCTGCTCTTTATCGACTTGGCCTGATTCCTATCTTTAACCTGGTGGACTCTGTGATCCCCAGATTTAGCTCAGCTCGTAGTAGTTTTGTGTGTGCCATAGCTCAAATAGTTAATATGCAGCTCTTCTCTTCCCACACTGGGCCTTGTAGACTCTAACAGTACTTCCTGTTTCTCTTTCAATGACATTTGCTGTGCAGTCTGTTTTGTACAAAAGTCATTTTTTAGATCTTGTTTTTTTTTTTAGATTGGTCAGTTCTTCTGACAAGAGTGAAGCTACAGTTTGGTTGTACAATTGAGACAAAATAAACAAACAAACAAAAAAACCCCCAGAACAATAACCTTGTTTAACCTCACTCTATTGATAATTATTTGGTTTTGGCTTTTCTGTTTTCAAATCACATTTTCTTCGTTAATAAATACTTAAGATCTATATGCAGATCAGTATGTCCACATGTGATCAGAAGCAACAAAAACAGTTGTGGTTTCTCATGAAAAAGTCTTAAAAAGTTATTTTTTCCTTCATTGATCAATACTGTATTTAAACTTAAATTTTTTATCAATCTGCTTTCCAACAACAAGATCAGTTCATTGACTTTTCACTGAAATTCAGATCCGTTTAAGAAGTACAACAAAAATCGCAAATGAGCCCTCACTTTTAAAAAAAGGTTGCAATATGTTTCAATCTTAAAATTAGACCTTATTTTTGTAATATGATTGTTTTCTCGTAAAATCCTGACTTTATTTTCTTAAAGCCACCCTATGTAAGAACACCAGGTCTGACCACACGGGGGCAGCATATCACAAGAAAGTTCATGTGTGGGCCAGTGGTGCAAGACACAGAGGGCACCTGTAAAACAAAACAAAACAAAACAAAACAAAACAAAACAAAACAAAAAAACATCGTCCTAACTCATTAACAGGGTTCAGTGGTTATTTTACCGACAGAGTTTCATGCCCCCATGTGGTCAGAAGTGGTATTGCTACAGAGAGTGACTTCAATGTCACACCTTTTTTTCTCGTCATTAAATTAGCACTTCTTTTCTTTGTAAAATTATAACGTTAATTTTGCAGTCTTATTTGTTTTTTTCTCCCTCTCAAGGTGAGTCTAAACGTCAATTTTTCTTCATAAAATGCAAAACATGAACGAACAAACAAACAAAGCCAGTCCTCATTTTAACAACTGTCATTCTGAGTGTTTTTCCATTGTGAAAAATTTCAGGTTTTATAAATACCTACTTTGATAACCTTTTTTTTCCCAGCATTTTCACTTGTATATAAATGATGACGGGTGTTTAATGTTCTCATCTGTGTTAATAAACTACAACAACTACAACAAACTAAAAGCTCTCAAAAAAGCCTCCAGTTGATCCAAAATGCTGCAGCGAGAGTACTGACGGGGGCTAGAAAGAGAGAC
>JAOWBL010000015.1:5205055-5217860 GCA_028564865.1 Zenarchopterus dispar
ACCAAAAAGCCTTAAAGCTGCATTCTTCCTCATAATCAGCAGGCAGAAGTCCTGTGGAGAAAGTCTGATTGTAAAGAGCTCTCCAGAAAATTATTTTTTCACAACATCTAAAATGCTTTTCCACTTGGTATGTGTCAGTCACCGGTCGACAGTTTTAGCCAGACTCAGAGTTTGATGTTTAATGATTATGGTCTCGTCTGGGCTGTGACCTGCCGTCACCCGACTGCAGGCTGAGCCCAGGCACAGTCGCCTTCTGTTCGCCTCACAGCTCCACAAGTTCCAGCGAACTCCTACTAGTTCTCGTTTTAACTCCTGCTTTGCTCACGGAGCCAGTCTTCAGTGGTTAGTTGAGGAGCTGGAATATTTTCTGGTTCTGCTTCGAGTCCAGTACACCATATCCTTCCTAATTCTTGTTTACTGAAAAAAAAGAGAATATGATGGACAAGTGAACAGTCCACTGACTTTGCTGAGATCACCCACAATGATTTGAGGGTTTTTTTTTTAGATCCCTGTCACTTCAACAAGTAAAAAAAGAACATGAAAACTTCAGGAAAACATCTTCTACTCAACCTTGAAGAAGTGCGCATCTAACAACAACAACAACAACAATAAAAATTAAACAAAAGATTCTGAAATATTTTTGCTTTTTTAAAACGAATAAGTTGAAAAAGGCAAAACATGAAATGTCTTCACCAGCCTGTTTTGATTTGTGCTGTATCAGGTCAAGGATCTCCTCCAGCTTTGTCTAACTTCTAGTATGTCACCAAGAGTGGATTGTTATCACTGTGGAGTCTCAAGGAGTGTGGATCTGCATCACAGCTTCACACTCTTGTCATTATCTGGATTTCCATGATACTTTTTCAAAAACTTTTGACAGGTGTTTTTCTTTTGATGAGCGTATCGCTACCAGTTATCTTTTCGTATCTCTGTAACTCAAGACTTCTCTTCAAAATAAAAAAAGAAGAGCTTAAGTTTGAAGAAGATGGACAAAAAAAATATCTAGTTTCGGGCAAATTATTGCAACTGCCACTAACGCTGTTGTGAACATAGTCAACAGACGAAGAAGGGAGCAGATGATCATTCAACTGATGATTTAAAGGGAAAGCCTTTATATAATGCAGTCACGCACAATGATTAAATAGTGTTATAGCACAACTCCATCACATTAATGAGGCCAAAAACAGCTGGATACTAGATTTTGATGATTTTAGATTGATCGGCTATGTCACATCCAGCGCTGCTGGAGATATGCAAAAACAAAAAAGTGTTTTCTGTTACACTTTTGAGATAAACTGGACTTTCGGCACCTCTGAAAAACTATCTTGTGAAAGCATACAACGTTTTTTTTTTGTTGTTGTTTTTTTTTTTATTTCAAATTAGTGAAGTTTCCACTGCAAGTTTGATTCCCGACTAGTTACCTCTTCTTCTATCACAAATCTCTGTCTGGACCTGTTGAGTACCCCGCTGTCAGAGGCTTCCTGGGCTTTCTTACCTACCCAACAGCCTGCTCTAAGGCTTCACCTGACAGGATGTTGAGGTGGACACTGGAGCACCATACCTCCCTTAGATCAGAACCCTAAATTCAAACATGGTGCTACTGTTTCCCCCTGGATGTCAAAGCTGGATGTCTGTTATGTTCAGGTAGCAACACTTATCTGCACAATGATCCACCTTCCTGCAGTGAAGACATTTGACTAGGTCAGATTAGGACACGTGAAGTAGCAACAATTCATGAGGACCGTAATGAAATCTACTCTGAAAGAAGTTGTTTATTTTTGCAGTTTTTTTTCAAGTTGTTTTTTTTTTTTAAATTAATCAAGAAAGTGATCAGCTGCTCATTATAACCCAGTCTTCCCTTTAGACCCTCCAGTGATCTACAATTACTTCTTTCTTGACAACATCCTCCTTGTTTTTGCTCTGCTTACCTTTCTGGATCTGCTGTTCTTTCCCTTGTCTAACTCACTCTTCACCCCCCACCTCCCACCCCCCGACCGCCCTCTTGTCCTGTCATTTTCCTCGTTTTCGCCTCACATCTTCATAACTCTGCCTTCCCCCTCTCTGTCTTCTCCTGCCTTTCCGCCATCTCTTCAAAGTCATCTCACTTTTTGCTGTCATTGCACCGAGAATTACACATCGCTCAAAGCTGTAACATCTGACAAAACGCTGTTCGCCGACATGGTTGATAGTAACGCACGGACTGATAGAGAAATTTCACTTCAGCAGCCGATCCCATTATCACAGCAGACGCACAGACGAACTGTACCCGCACCCTGACAGTTGTAGGTACGTCCCATTTACCTTGTAGTGGCCTCCTAAAGGGACGGCCACAACTGAACAGTTTGTAACTCAAAATAACAAACACAAGTGAGCGTGAAATGCATCACACCCTCCCTCTTCTTATTTCCCTCCCACTCCGCATTAAGTGCATTCGAGAGGCTTGCAACAGTAGCAGTAGCATCAGGCTTTTATCGCTGTAATTTGCAGTCATACATCAGTGTGACAGTGGTTGGGGTTGGACGGTGTCGGCTCGCTCCCGGACACTAAACTGCACTCTCTGCTGACAAACGCCAAGGGCAGCCAGATAATGTAGATGTATGAATTCAGCAACGTAACTTTGATATTGCAGATCACAGTGCATCATTCATTGGCGTCCACAGCGAGATACAAAAAAAAAGAAAAAAAAAAGAAGAAGAAGGATACTGTTCATCCACAGCTGTGAGGCATCCACACGATAGGGGACTGTACTGCCCTGCAATCAATAGATCTGGTGGAAATATACAGCTATTTATGCAGCAGTAGCTCCCATTCGCATTCAAAGAGAAATGGTGAAGAAAAGGGAGGGTGGTTGATGCAGAGGGTTGGGAGGAAGGATGAGAGGGATAAAATGTCATAGCTGGGGCAGATAGACAGGGAAGGTCCAAACTCTCCATCTCTGGGTATACAGAGGGTTAGAGATGAAGGAGAAGGGAGGGGGTTTGAGAGGGGAGCAAAGAGTTTGCCGTGAGGAAGACGGGGGACTGTACCAGGGAAAATGTGAGGAGAGGGAGAAAAAGGATTAAGGTGCAAAGGAACAAGGAGAGAAGTCATAATGATCTGCTGGGGCAAGGGAAATAGAGAGAGAAATGTGCAGGTTGATGAGGCTAAGGAGGTAAAGGTGGATTTCAAAAAGCAGTCTGGGGGATGCAGAGGGTGGAAGAAAAGAGGATAGAGAGTAGGACTGGTAAAGGTTAAGAAGGATTTTGTTCGACCTGCTTTTTGTATTCTATCCTGAGTGATTTTAAAAAGGGCCTGATAGTCGCTGTGACGTTACCTAGGCAACCAAAACACTGCGGTAAAGTGATGGTGGGACATTGTTATCCATGAAAAGGAAAGGACTGCTTCCGTCTTATGCCTTTGTCTCTTGTTAAATTTGTACGAGTGTGTGTGTGTAAGCTGGAAAAAGCATTTGTAATAAAAGACCTGAGTGCTTGTGTGTCAGGTGTATGGGCATGCAGTTTGTGTACGATCACTTGCACTTTGAAAGAGCAACTTTAACTATATCCAGGTTGAGTCAAATGTAAGAGATAACCTTTTGGCATTTTCTAAATGTTATTATATAAATTTGAACTACATTGAATTAGAATTGTGATCGGATCAAAATTATTGTATTAAACAGAACTAGAAACAGATTTAGATATGGTTTGAACCTGATTAACTTTGATTAAATTAGACTGTATTTAATTATATTTTAATTTAACCCTGAGGTGACCAATGTGAATGAATGAAGATACACAAAGAAATTGAACTTTCCGTCTGGTACATCCTGGGCTTTCAGTCACAGACAAACTTCAGACTGTTGTCAGAGTTAATTCAAAATAATATTGAAATTAGATGGAACAGAGAGAATGAGAACTGAAAATGAAACATTTGTTGATGCACAGTTACACATTTCTGTGCAACCTTTACAATGAACAACAATTTTCAGAGAGGTTTGTAGACACAAAGCACTGTTGACACTTCAGCATTGATGAATGCTAAACTTATAACAGATTGTGTTCACTACTTATAATAGTTTGTCTATGCGGTGTGAGCCTTATAACTGGATTTATTTAAACCAAGCACCAACCATCTAACTTCTGGCTTCAAAAGTGAGTCAATCTTCATTGATTCCCATGTTAAAATCATTAACTTTAGGGCAGAAATAAACATGTTTACAGTCTGATTAAAAAAAAAAACATTTTGGTCTCAATCATTTGATTTCACATCCATGACAACTCTGAGGGGGGTGAATTAGTTGGTACCACACCAGGAGAATTTATGTAAAGCAATAAATTAAATAAATGTATTTCTAATATGGTTGATTGACAGTCTGTTGTGTATCAGCAGGTGTTATATTCCACTTGGCGCCACTAGGTGGAGCTGTGGGGAAAGGGATGTCTGAGAAAGTGAGAGAGAAGCAGAGTTATTGTTATTAGAACCGGTAGCTACGATAAAGTTCTGTTTTCATTGCTGTTAATAAACCCTCAGTAAGTGAATATATGGTGGAGGTTTTTTCAAGTTTCACTGCTACTCGGCTCAGCCAATGGCTAGCCGTTATCACTTCCTCATCTGTCGTCGTCATGGTACCGCGCTTAGCGGAGCAACCAGCCCTCTGTATTAACCCCGCAATGGCAAAACTCAACAGGAAGTTTCGATTTAGCTGTGGAGAGGACGTAAACGGTATCTCCGTCCGCTGGCAGCTCTGCTGACATGTCGGTGGGGATTCACTGAAGGAGCTGGGAGCCAAAGCTAACTTTGATTGACATGGTGGGCGGGATCCCGTCGGGTCCCCAACCAACATGGCTGCGCCCATAAGAAGAAAGACCGCGCTTCAGAAACCATTAGGTCACGTGACCTAATGCTTCGTCCACTTTTTTTTTTACAGTCTATGATGATTGAATAAATATTTACTTCCTGCTAGATACTGCACAACTCGAAATAAAAAGAACTGGGACATTAAAGAAAATGCTAAATAAAAGTAATTATCAAAAATGTACTTCTACTGGCAAAAAGTGTGAACCTTTTGTTTCAAGTCAAGTTTATTTATGAAACATATTTAAAAAACAACCAAAGTTGAGCAAGGTGCTGTACAGATAAGGCTTATAACAACAACACAACAGGATATAAAATAACATAAAATATATAAAAATTATGATAGAATGCATCCCTTCAGATAAAACCACAATAATAAAAAGCAATAATATCAAATGTAAGCCTTGTTAAAAGTCAGGCAGTAAATCATATTTCATATTTTTTCAGATCGACTTCACTTCATTTGTCAAGACTCATCTTTCTGCATTTCAGGCCTGCAACATGCATCAAAAAAGTTGGAATTTTTACCAAGGCTTAAAAAGCATTTTGAGATTAGACATAAAAATTTGATGAAAAGACTCACTTGTGATTCTGCTGGTTCAGGCCAAAACTGCAAACAGACTGGTCCAGTTCCTGCACCCTCTTCTTCTTCTTTAGCACGTCTTTTTAAGAGCGCAGAATGTGGTTTTTACATTGTCTTGTTTATAAAATGCATAGATGTCCTTGGAAAAGACATCGTCTTGAAGGCAGCATACGTTGCTGTGTACTTTCCTGCATTAATGTTGCCTCCACAGAGGTGAAAATGACATTTATTCACACTGTCCACAAAGAAGCGAAGATTACAGTACATTTCAGAATTTTTGCACGTTTTCTGATTTGGTGTTGTAGTTTTGATTAAGTGTAAGATCATTCAACATTATTATTACTCCAAGCACTTATTTTCTCTACCAGCTTGTTCAGGGTCACCAAGACTTTTACAGCTGTCGCAGGACGAGAGGCGGGGTACACCCCGGACAGGTCGCCAGTCCATCGCAGGGCTACATGAAGATAAACGAGATAAATAAACATCCACACTCACATTCGCTCCTATGGAGAATTTAGCATCATCAATCAACACGAATGTTTGTGGGAGGAAGCTGGAGGACCTGGAGAAAACCTGCAGAGGCACCGCAGGAACCAGACACAGAAACACAAATACTCTGTTATGAATGAAAAGGTTTGTAAGCCAACAGTAGCAATAATATTGACCCCTACAATAAATTTGAAATAGAACCATTCAGATGTGATCAAAGTGTAGACTTTCACCTCTAATTTAAAATATTTTACACAAATATAGTATTTAAAATTCAGGAGTTGCATCTATCTATTAGTAGTATTTGGGTGAATGTGAGCTCGTTCCCTGGCAACCATATGAGTCCATACCTCCATCACATTTGACACGATGAGCCGTTTCTTTCCTTCTCTATACTCTTCTCCTTCGACTGTTCTGATATAAGTTTATCTTGGTTTCATCTGTCCAAAGAATCTGATCCCAGATCACAGGAAACATTTTGGGATCCCCCCAGATGAGCTGGATGAAGTGGCTGGGGAGAAGGAAGTCTGGGCCTCCCTGCTTAGGCTACTGCCCCCATGACCCGACCATGGGTAAGTGGATGGATGGATGGATGGATGGATGGATGGATGGATGGATGGATGGATGGATGGATGGATGAATGTACGGATGGATGGATGGATGGATGGATGGATGGATGGATGAATGTACGGATGATGGATGGATGAATGTACGGATGATGGATGGATGGATGGATGGATGAATGTACGGATGATGGATGGATGGATGGATGGATGGATGGATGGATGGGAAACATTTTTAAGTGTTTTCTGACAAAGTCTAACATATCTTTCCAAGTCTTGAATGTCACCAGTGGTTTACATGTTGTTCTTGGTTTTTCTGAACCAAAACCAGGATTTATGTGATCATCCACTGTCTTCATCCTTTAGCTGCTGTTCAGCTCACCAGTGACCTGCTGACTTGGCTGCACATAAGGTTTTTACTGTCTCTTACAGATTTATGCTGTTTATCCAGCCTCATGATGACCTCCTTCGCTTGCACTATGCACTTTAAAATGAAGATGCTTTTATGGCGTCAGTTCAAGGTGAGATGTATCGTGAATCAAACCCCGACATCTGAGAATCAAAATCCAGAATCTGCAAACCAAAAACTCAAAATCTCTAACCGAGACGTCAGTCGTCTTTCTCAGTTACACTTTTCTGTTCTCGCCGTCATTTCTAAAACAATCTCCATTTTTGAACCTTTTTTTTTTGAGTTGCACTTTTTTTCTTATTGCCGTTGCAACTCTGAAATGAGCCACGTCAATCTTCAAACAAGAATCGGGACTAAGCCAAGATCTAGATGCTTTGCTCGAAATAGTTTTAGTTCTTCAACAGCGAATGCTGTATTTTTGTGAAACTGTACAAGGTAAAACAAGTGTAAAAGTTTTACTTAAATCTGCCTTTAACTCCTTGGCTTAAGGGTAGATTTAGGAAACGCTTCTAAAAAACCGGATCAAAATCTTGGCTGAGGAGCTTAATGACCACCAACATCTTCATCAAGTAATAATTATTTCAGAGACATAAAACACTGTTCTGTGCTCTTAACATCTGTGTTGAGTTCTAGATGTTTCCAACAAACAGAAAACAGCAATAATAGACGCAGGCTGAAGATCTGGATCTCATCCTTCCCTCCTCCTTATTCTCATCTTTCTCATCGGTCATGTCACAGATGTGGATCGTACTATTGTGTATAATTTCTGTGATTCTGTGGTGCTGCACTCTTTAAATCAAAACACTTCACATAGATATTAAACTTTTACTTTACTGGTTCAATATATTTCAAGTATAAATTATTTAGTAAATAATTCCCTGCTGAAGGTCATAAGTAAAGTAAGTGCAAATAAAATGGCTGTAATAATATCTTATTTCAGTGTGTCTGAGCTGAAGCAGGAGGTAAACCTGAGAATTATAAATAATGCTTACAACTGGGCATTTTCAGAACAAAAACACGTGGCTTTAGTTTTATTTTTCAGGGTTTAAAAGTTAACTTTACATGAAGTTTTGTACCTGGAGGCACAAAGCCAGACTCTCTCCGGGAAACCTGGCTATAGACAAAAAAAATTAAAAATGGGTCTATAAATCTAATTGTCAACCCCCCATGATGGTCATTACTTACCTTCTTATCAACTTTCTTATCAATATCTTATTATTAATTTATTGATGGTTAGTAATTTAGACCAGACTTGTGAGATCATAACAAAGTATGAATTTTTTTTTTTTTTTGCCTTCATGGTTCCCATGGTAACACGACTTATTTAATTGAGAGTTTAATTGCAAATGCAAAACTTTTTGGTCAAAAGGGTTCATTTTTGCTTCAGGTTAAAATCCCTGCAGAATCTACCCAATGGATTAACCGCTAGAAATTATTCATCAATATTGCATTATGATTGACAGTCATAATGCAACAGTCGGTGTGTATAAACACACCGACTGTTAAGAGGACTTAGCATTTGAGAGTCTAACTTTCATGAGGATGCTGGAGATGGAGCTGCCAGGGTAAAAGTGAACGAGGAAGACCGACTATAAACCCGAACTGTGCCGAAGTTCAGTTGAGGTTGCCATGGTGATTTAGCCAGATTAAAAGCGCCATCATCTTGTCTCTGCCAAATCTGGCTTCAGACTCAAGAGATCTCGATAACCCAGTTGCAGTTATGATTATTTCTACCTTTCTGTGCTGTGAGTTAAACTGTAAAACAATTTTTTATGAACCTACATATGGTCAGTGCCTTGATATGTTGTTTACTTGTTAAGTCTGTGTATTTTTGACTTGTGTACAGGCGTGCAGTTCTCTGTTCATGGAGGTGTGTATATCTGTAAATGAGCATTGTAGATATGTATGTGTGTGTGTGTGCGCGCCCATGAATCTGTCTGTTCGTGTAGCTGTGCTTGCACAATATGACAGAATGTGAATCACCAGAAGCAGTGGAGCCATAAAGCCCAGAGCTGTTAGGCAGGATGGCTCCTGGAATGATCACAGGGTGGCTGTACTTCTATTTCCCAGGCAGCTATCGCTGTGGGAGGCTGAGGAGCTGCCGCCGCTGTGTTCGCAGCGACCTGAGGGTTAGCCAGTATATAGTCACGTCTGACAGCACAGGGAACGGCCATAATGTCAGCGACAATGATTGAACACATGAAATATGTGCTCTTTGTCTGCGGCGCTGGACAGGGTGGAGGTTAGAGGTGCAGGTCAGGGTGAGGGTTAAGGCAAGAGGAAAATTGCCTGTTCAGAATGAAAGCATGCCTCTCTGGCTGTGCCTCCGTCTTTTATTAGTCAGTGTTGAGAATTTGCCTCCATGACAAACAAGATATTTGTCAGATCTGATTTCTCCCGTGCACGCAGAAACTGTGCCGGTCGCTCCAGCAGAGCACTGTAATATGTGGGTATTAATAATGCATACTTGCCCACTGCCAAGGCGGATCTATATAATTGCACAAGACAAAACACATTCTTCTGATACTAATGCGGCATAATTTTAAATAACGAGATCAGCTCATTTGGTGAAGTTGGTATTAAAATACCAGCTGGCTTTGAAGGAAGCAGATGCACAGTTCATTGATTTAGCAAATCTAGCTTTTTTTCCTTCATTTTCACCCTGAAACTTATATAAGTTGATATTTTGCATCCCTATTAATTCAAATAAGCCCAGACAAAAAATAAATTCTCAGAGTTCACGCATGGATCCACCCCATTTGAACTGAAACAAACACAAATCACACTTTATATCTTGTGTTTTGCCCACTGGCTGTAACCTTTATGTTGAATCTTTTTCATTTTCTTCCATTTTTTTCAGTCATACTCTCTATATATAACCGATTCCAGTGTATATATATATGGCACCGCTAAGACTTCCAGCTGCCATATGAATTTTCTGTTTTCAATTTATATTAATTATAGTCAATTTCTTGGAAAATGTGGGATTTTACAATTCAACCCCAGCTCTGATAGACTCAGCTGAAACTATGGGGAAGAGTGAGAAATGGCGTGATTGTTAAATGTTGCATAAATAGTTGAGCAGACATCCATCAGAGCTCCAGGGGTGGATGAAGGCATGAAGCTGGGGATGCAAGAGCCTGGTATGAGGCAGCCAGACTGATGTTTGGTGCCTGTTATTGCCTCTATTTGACTACTGATGATTGAAGATTGCGGTGGAGGTACAGAAGCTCAATGGTGCCATCAACAGGTGGAGGAGGGCAGCGCTGCTCCGTCCAGCTCTAAACATTCATGTGGGTGATATTCAACGAGCTCTTTTGGAGTGTAATGGTGGAAATTTATCAAAAATATGATCAGGTCATAAAGTGAAATATGCTATCGTCTCTACAGGGCCAGGTGAAGGATTTATGAGGCTTTAGGGATTTAGGTGAAGATGAGGCTGGCCTATGTCCAACCTATTCTTTGCCAAGGTTAGACTATCCTCTGGCCTTTAAAATCCTGCCTGCTACGCTCTTGCACACATTCACAGACGTAGACAATCCACGCAGAGTTTGGCCTACCCAGAAGCAAGGTCAAGGTCGGAGCGTACTTCAAAGCCTCACCTCAAATACTTGTTTTTTCGTCTTACGCCAACACGAACTGGGCAGAATGGTAAACCGAAACAATCTGCACAGCACAAGTTTGTTTTTTTTTTTCCTTTTTGTAACCCCCACCCCACCCCTTGATAAATAGGCGCAGTCCATCCATCACAGAGCCTCGGTGGACCCTACGTGCCCTCTGGCTAGTTCAGCCTACCAGCAGCAGCAGCAGCAGCCCACTGGGGTGCAGGCAGAGAAGGTCATCCCAGACCTCCAACAGGAGAAGAGTAATAATAATCATCATTCCTCCGAGTCTGTCCATGTGGATTACATGCTGGTCGCTGTGAGCAAAGGTAATAGGCCACAGTGCGTTTCTCTCATTTCCCTCCCCCCCCTCCGTCCTTTCTCTCCCAGTCTCTCACTTCTTTGTATAGATTTTCTGTCTGACCGCAGCTAACAGTCTACCAGAGTGAGAGTAAAGTCCTCGGTGTGTGTTGCATGATTCAAGTCAGTCAATGCAGGCGAGGAGATGGAGCTCGTGTAACACTGCAGGGAACATGTACAGATTCACCCCTCTGATAGTACCACCAGGGAGACACGGGAAATGTGGGCGAGTGTGTGTGTTAAAAAGACTCACTTGAGGTGTCTGGGTTTCCTCCTTTAACCACTCTGTCTGAGTGCATGCAAATTCATCTTAAGAGGGTAATAAAAAGTTAAAATACTGTGCAAGTATTTTTTTTTATACACAAAATGAAGCTGTTTGCAAATCTCATGAGCAAATATTTAATCTACAATTTAATGGCTGCTCAAAAGAGTTGGGAAGTGGGAACCATAAGACTGGGAAAATAAGAAAAACTGAAAGCAAACATTTAGAGGATCATTTTACAACAAATTCAGTTAGATTGCATTGTCAGTGACGTGAATTAGTATTTAAAAAAAAAACAAGATGGACCGAGGTTCATCAGTCTTTGAAAAACTGCATGTATGAATTCTGAGTACATTTCAGAATAACGTCCCTCGGCATAAAATTATGAAGATTTTGAATATCTCTTCATCTAATAGTCGGTACAGGATGTCAATCATCTTTGAATGACGGCTCAGGTTCTACCGCATTAAAAAACAGGAGATCACTGCATGAGTTCAGAACTACGTCCAGAAATCAGTTTCTAAAAACACATCTTGCTGTTTCCTCTACAAGAAAAAGATCTTTAAAAGATCCATAACACTGAGAACAATCCAACCAGAAGCACTGCGGTCTTCACCAACCAAATTACTGAGAGAAATCTTATTTAAAATAGACCAACATCTGTAAATGATTGCATTATTTTTATTTACTTGTTCCTCAATTCCCTAACTTTTTAGGAATGGGTCGTAAAACTTGATTATTTTGTAATATATTTCTATTTTTATATATCAAAATAAATAATAAAATCAAATATCTGATTTGTTTTTGTGCCTTGACGAGATTTTCTTGAGTAAAATCTTTCCTGAACAGTAAAAAAAAAAGAAGTTTCTTAAGAACCAGGTCTTATTTTTGTCGTCCTTCTGAAAGTGATTTGCCCACTCAGGTAATTGACCAGATGTGGACACAGATTGGCGTCCAGCAGGTCAACAAACTATTTACTGTGATTGCACGACAAAGAAAGAGTATTCCAGTTTAGTCACATGATCAAAGCCTCTTGGACCAAAACAGAAAGTGAGCGCACCTGAAAGTCTGGCTGCGTGGGAAAACGGCGGCGTTCCAGGTAATGTCTGTGACAGTTTATGCTGCAACAACAAAAAAATAAATAATAATCATTTTAAAAAATAGTACATCAGTCTTTGACACCACTGGGAGTAAAAGATGGTTTTGTTCCAGTGTTTACATTTTAGAAAGAAGAACTAGCAGCTTTGTTTTCATTGGCGATGGATCCAGTGGAAAACGACACTCGCCGTGTTTCATGATTCTGGTGCGAGCCTTCTCCACCTTCAGACCAGGTCCTGGAGCGGTTCGAAGCCGAGGGTGAAGCAGCAGGGATGAGAATCAGAACCTCTGAACCTGAGGCCGTAGTTCTCGCTTGACAAAAGGATGGAGTCCCTTCTCCGGTTTGAAGGGAGCTACGGCTTCAAGTGGAGGAGGATGTGGAGGTGTTTTGGGCATTGTTCAACCGGCAGGAGGTCCCGGGTCAGATCCAGGACATGGTGGAGAGACTATGTCTGCCCCCACCCAACCCCCCACCCTCTGGGAAAAACTAGATTGGGTGTCTTGGGAAAGAAAAATCTGAGCCTCTCTGAGGCTGATGGATGGATGGATGGATGGATGGATGGATGGATGGATGGATGGATGGATGGATGGATGGATGGATGGATGGAT
>JAOWBL010000015.1:5223047-5236344 GCA_028564865.1 Zenarchopterus dispar
GAATCATGAAAAATTTAATGCTCAGATTTTCCTGCAAAAGTCATAGCAGTAAGGGTAAATATATTATTATAGAAAAATAACAGGCCACAGAAACAAAAACATATTTATTTGGTCATCATATTTAGAAATGTTTATAAATCTGTGCTTTGAGAGTCTGCATCACCCTCTGTGATCAGTTATTAAACTTGTACATAAATATGATCTGTATCTAACTACAGTTACAAATTATGCAGTTGTGAGACAAATTTTTTTTTCCATTTGTTCACGCTCAATTTCATGAAATCCATTAGGGTCCAGTTCACGGCTCAACTTGGTACCAGTGTGCTCAATGGTTTGTTAGTTGTTTGTGACCTATGAGGTCACCCAGAAAAAGCCAAACAGGCTGAAAAGAGGACATATTCTCAACCATAATTGAGGAGGCAGACATCCCCTGATCAATAAATCAATTCCCCTCCTGTGCTTGTCAGTAAACAGACAACTCCCTGGACTAACTCCACTGTTAAATGAAGTTTAGAGTTTTAACCCGGGTTTCAACCCCTCCAAAGAAAGTCACATGACCTCTTGAACCCATTTCATTGTTATTTTGGTGTTTTAACCTGCAGCTGAAGGTTAACTTGAGCTCAACTTCAGGAAAATTTCACAACAACTACTAGAAGTCTCTTTTACTGTGTTTACTTAAAGGTAGGGTAAGTAATTTCTAACCTAGAACACTTTTCGTTACATTCATCCAATTTCAATGAATACTGTTAGAAAAAACAAAGAAAAACCTGGTCTTCATGAACAGCCCCGATTCTGTAAACCGTAATAAAAACAAACTTCAAACTATATCCCAGTTTGTAAAAATTTAGTTGACAGGTAAAAGTAAAAGCAGAGTTATGATAACTAGTGCATTTTGTCAAAAAACAGGCCATTCTTGTGAAAGCACTCACAAGCACAAGAGAAAAAAAAGACAAAAAAAGAAAAGAAAAACGAGACACACCTTTTCCTTTTTGTGGAAAAATGCGCCCCATCCCATCAACCAATCAAAATATTATCTGCCAATGCACAGCGTTTGATTGCTGAGGAAAAGAGGAAAGTTGTGGGAGCAAAACAGATATAGTGAGTTTTGAGATGTTGCCTCTAAGTGGACAAATAAGAAAAAAAAAAAATCACACAAAAACAAGTTTTTGTGTGATTTTAAGTCCAGTGCATTGATACAGTTCGTCAAAATGAAGGGGGGAAAAAAAACTCACTGTAAATTTATACAGGTGAAGTTTTCCTAAAAATAATGATACCAAACAAGGCAAGGTAAACCGTTTAACCCTGGAGAACCCAATAACCTTTTTTTTTTTTTTTACATTGTATATTAGCAAAAAAATGGGGGTCAAATTAAGTTAAGGTAAGGGTTAAGGTGAAATATTTACATAAATTCAAAAGTAGTCAGAAAAAGGCCAATTTACACTCAAGACTACACACGGTTAAGGTCGTACATGAGGCAGCACAGAAATAACCTGGAGTGAGATGAAGGAAAGATGGGGCGGGGGGGAGCTGGACTGATGAGACACAGGTGTGAAAAATCAGAGAACGAGGTGAGATGAGGAGGTGGGCAGAGACAGGTCAGAAAAACAGAAGTGTCAAAAAACATAAACTGGAAGCTTAAACCAGAAATCATGCCAAACCCAGAAAAAAAGAAAAACACATTTAAAAATCTGACAATTCTTAAAAAAGAACAAGGGTGTACTACTACTACTACTACTACTACAACAACTACTACTACTACTAATAATAATAATAATAATAAGTCATTAAAGTAAATACCACACTAGGCTCAGGTCTGCATTCCCCCTACATGGAGGTTTTTGGGTTAAAAACAAATTAAAAATGAAAAAATACAAACCTCAGTGAGGACTTTACCACAGTTTACTGCATTCAGAATTTCTTCTAACTTGATATTATTCATTTAGAGCTAGATGCTGCTGTTGCTCTCAGACCAAGACAGAAGAGAGCTGAGCCACTGCAGGATACCTCTGCCTCATTCATTTTGACTGATTTCGATGTTTAAAATGTAATGGATGCAGTTGTGGGTTGCCTTCAGAGCCACATGAGAGACAGCTGCATAGTAATGACCACAAGACCCAAGTGGGTCAATCTCCATTAATCTTTATGTAAAAAATGTCCAAACTTTACTGAAGAAATAAAGCTACAAATGTACGTTAGGGTATCAAATGGTTGGATGCCAGTTTAACCAGAACCTCGGTTATCTTTCCCAAGGTTAAGGCAGCTAGCGAGGGCTAATTGGACCACCCGTTCCTCGGTCGCCCAGGGCTCGAGGCAACCGACTGACCACGGGTCTTGGCGGCGCCCCCGCTAGTCCTCCTTTCAGGAGGTTCAGCAGGTGAACTGTACCGGATTACCAAGTCAAACACAGAAACTGGATGGGAGTACTGGTGCAGATGTTGGGTTCAGAAGAAAAAAAAAAAGTGGTACTTTATACCTGAGGGCCTTTGAGAAATAAGATTTCTGCTGTTTTCTTCCCAACAACATGGTTATACTGCTTCCTGTTTGTACAGAATATTTTAATGATCGATGACTGGAGAAACTACAGCCTTAGGGCTTTTCTACAACTAACAGATATACACTTTGAATCATTTTTCATTATATTAATTCTTCATTGTTATAGTGTGAGGTTGTGGTGACGACCAAAACATAGGAGACAGTGTTACTAGACACTTAAAACCAAATTATCACAGAGCGAGCCTGAAACTATTTTATTTCATATAAAAACTATTGTACACTACTACAACAGCAGCTAATAAGAAAGGATTTTGCTCAGGCGCGTCTGTGTGACAGAGAAAGTGAGAATAAAAGTAAATAAAACATGACAAAACACCAAATCAATTAGGAACAAATGAATCTGCTAGATCTGATTCCAAATCAGATTAATCGTGAATAACAGTCATAAAGAAATACTCGCTTTTTGAGAAGGTTTGTGAAATTATCGTACACTGTTGATCATACAGAGATCAAAATTATCATACAAATACGATAATCATCATACATCTGGCAACACTGGTAGGAGATGAGGTTGTAGGAGTTTCAAAATAAAAGTACTCCAACAAAAAGTGTTGCTAGGCAAGAATCTAAAAAGTAAATCTAAAACATCTAAAAGAAAACAAACAACAACAGAGAACTTGGAAACAGCAAGAATGCTAAACAGATTGATAAAACAAAAGACAAAAAGACAAACCAGCAGGGAGGAAGGGAAAAACAAGTCAAGATTTACTCACAGTGCTGATGAGACACAGGTGCAAGCAATCGGGGGAGGAGGCCAATACAGAAAACAAGACACAGACAGACCTTCAAAGTAAAACAGGAAGTGAAGTTAAAAGAAAAAGGAGACAACAGAATCAAGAAAACAAGACAAGACCAACGAACACCGACATTAAACCGAACCCAGAAACACCAAAACTAAAAAAAAAACACTTAACCATGACATTCATATGTTGAAATGGATGAACCCCACCAGAATATAAAATAATCTGAGAAATGATAGCTCAGGTCATTTATACGACTTCACTAAATTAATGTTTGTGTGTGTGTGTGTGCACGCTCTAATGAAAAGTGATACTGGTTGGTGATTTTTGCATTCAAATGGCAAGTTTTGGTCCCTAAAAAAGTATCATGTTAAATTCAAGCCATGATGACTTCCTGCCATAACCGTAAGTCTTATGAATCGGTTTTTATTGACACACAGACTCACGAAAAAGGACTGAAAGGTTAACTGCAGACTTCCACTGTTAGAGGTTAAATAATTGACAAGCGGGAAGAGAGAAGCTCTGAAGGCGGGAGTGAGGGATTGAAGGTTGTAGGAGCTCAGCAGGTGGGGAAAACAGCTTGGAAAGATGGTGGAGAGCAGGAGGGTTGGCAGGAGCTTAGAGATGAGAGTGATTAGTGAAGAGGCTGAGCAGTATGTCAGAAGGATTGGAAAAATGAAACCACAGAGGGAAAATAAAAAATAAAACACACTAAGACAGGGAAAACCATTGACTCCATAAAGCTGTATGATAATTTGATAAAAACTTAATAAATTCACTGCTACAGTTTGATGACCTTGTGTTTACTGAACTACGAGTCAGTGTGGTTGGCAACACACTGATCATCTCTGTGGGGAAAAAAAAGACTGGATTTGAGAGGAAAAATGTGACTAAATATTACGAAATTATGGTGCAATGTTTATGTTATAGTCTAACATGTGAATTTGATATTAATGCTGTTTGCTATTAGCAAGGATGCACTAGAACCTTTGTAAATCGATCACCCCCACCGCCCCACTCCTCCACCCCCGTTTTTGTTTATACCAGAAAAGTGAATGTAACACCAAAGGTCCCGTAAAGTTTCAGTAACTGAGTTAACTGTTAAGGTTATTAAGGTTACAACACTGGTGACGAGGATATAAGTCTGCCTTGTTTTGTTTAAGGTTGCAGAAGAAGTTTGCGTTTTGCCGTTAGCATGGCAACAGTCAGCTGACTCTGAGCTGGTGGAGTTGGATGCCGACTGGATTGATTATGTGGAGAGACTGGAACCCTTTTTTCAAGGCTAATGATATTATGGATGAGGACAAGAAATGTTCAGTTCCCCTAGGTGTGTATGGAGCAAAAACCTGAACAGAGGAATGATGGCGTGCAGCATCAGACGTGGGGCAGCCATGTTTCCCTGCTGCTGGAGCCCCTCCCTGCTTAGTCCCACAGCTAGGAGGACTCGGCTTCCCCCCTCCTTGAACTTCAGGTCTTTGTGGAGGCCAAGAGGTGACCCTTTACTCCAGGCTGACTGACAAGGTGCCTGAGCAAGAGTTTGTGGCTTCCACGGCTGGAAACCCAAATTTTGTGGACACCGCTGCCCTCTTCAGGGAGGTGGTGGTTCTGCAGGTTTATGATACGTCACACTGGCATTGCACTTGGGGACGATGCTGTCCAGAGCTTCGGTCTGCTTCTTTTTATACTCGGACTTTGCTTCTATTGCTTCGAGACATCGGCCCATCCAAGTACATGGTCTCGCCTCGGTCTGGCATGTTTGAAAGCATCAGCCACAGGTGTCTCTGCACCACCACCATGGACGCCATTCCCTGCTAAGTGAGAGAGATGTTAACCCCTCGACATATGCAACCGCATATGAAATACTTCCACCTTATGAAGTACTTCCTGCAGTATGCATGAAGATGTGTACTTCCACCTCACACATCTTTATTCTAAAGTTGTTCATAGGAATGCTGTAAGGGCCCCTTAAGAGCAACTTAATGTGTTCTTGCACCATATTTACATGAACATGGTGCCTTGTCTTCTGAGGCGGCTTTTTGTGGCGCGTTCATGGAAACTCTTGGACATGACCATCGACCTGGCCACAAACTTACAAATGAGCTACAAACACTGGATTCTTATAAGGCTGCCTTAAGGAGGACTTAGGAAATGGTCCAAAAATCCTTCGTAGAGTGTTCCCAGCTGTTGATACGGGTCATTGTGACCGAGGGTTTAATAACAGCATGTTCCTTAGTCCAACTGTAGCTTTCAGGAGCAGGATTTTTTACAGTCTACTTTCAGTGCTCATGATAAGGATTTATCCTGATTTTAGATTACTCCAGAAAAAAAATCATTCTCATAACAAAAAAAAAAAAAATCCTCAATTGCCTTTTTATCTCACCCATCAGTCCCTCTGCTTACGGTGATTTCTTGCACAAAAATAAATAAATACATAAAAAATAAAGGAGACATTTTATTTTAATAATCAAAAAGCAAATTAGCATAATCACAACACACGATTCACAAACATAGCCAGTATATCAGCTCCATCCAAACCCACCCGTCTCACTCTCCGACACCAGTCTGACACTCGTGGAGCAGCTTTTGCCAGCGATTATACTGAGAGAGAGAAAGCTTTTAACACAGAGAGGAGTGTAATATTCATAAGGAGTGCTCCACTTACTGTGTAATAGATGTCGGTGAGAGTGAGTGTGAGCAACAGTGATCTGGCCCTTTGGGGACGTGGTCTAATACAATATTGATGCCAGTTGTGCGAGATAGCATCCACCCTGTAGTTCATTCTGCTCCACTTCTCACATGCAGCGGGCCCTCCTGTTACTGCAGGGTGGTGCAATGGGAGCTTGTTGGTTGTCTCATCGCACAGCAGGATGCTTCAGTGCTCTATAAGTTCTTCTTCTTTTTGGTCTTTTTTTTTTTTTTCTTGCTGAGCAACATTGCTTAAACTCACCTGTGTGGACGTAGACTGGTGATAAAGCTTGATTAAGCAGCTTTCCTAATCTGCCCAGAGAGATGAAGTCGAAACAAATAGCTCTCGTAACTTTTGCAATTTTGGTAAAACGTACCTCTTACAGTGCCTATATTTCACGTCTGCTCAAACCGGTGAAGGAGACATGAAAAAGGTGCTGAATATGCATGTAATTTGTCATCTTGGTTCATTTTGTTGCATCTTCCAACCACAGGTGACTGTCAGAAGTAAAGATGGGTCATTAGTTGAAGGAAAATATCTGAATAATTCACAGGAGAAATTACAGCATGACGAATGTAGATGTTTCCATTATGAAAAGTCATAGTTTGAGTTTGAATATTACATGAATCATATGCAGCAGTCTTAAAAGTCAAATGAACACAATTTTAAAACATTTATCTATAAGCATCCACTTAAGTGAAGTTCACCTTTCTACCTTTCTAAGCTTATTCAAAACACATTAAAAATTATAAACGGTAAACAAGTATCATCAACCATTTCAGCTTAATCCCTCTTTGAAGGGTTGCCAGAGCGGATCAAAGAAAATATCATTTTCTTTATTTCATGATATTATTAATCTACTGCTTGACAGTTAGTCTGAACCATTTAATAGGACCATTTTAATGAAATTAAAGGAAGTATATCATGCCTGATTTATTTGTTCATTCATTCATCCATTCATCATGGGGTTCTGCTGGACCCTATCCCAACTTATTAAAGTGAAAATTAGGGGTCTATCGCAGTCATTCGTTTATTCATTCATTCATTCAAAAGTTGACACTATATCCTAATGTCTTAATAAAGTTTCTGTAACATATTTTTGTCAAGAAAGACACCATATAAAAGGTACCTGTTCAACTATATTACATATACATGTAAATAATGTATATGAGGTTAGCTGGAGACTTTAAGTTGCTGATAGTGTGAGTGAGTGTGAGTGGCTCCCCAGTGACCGGTTACCTGTCCAGACTGCCCTACCTTTCGTTCAGTGAAAGCTAAGAAAGGCTCCCGTGACCCTGAACAGGAATAAGTGGGTGTGGACGATGGATAGGTGGTTACTACACTGCAGCATGTTGGTCATAACTGGGGTTACAAGCAGGACTGGAGGCCTGCTTGGATACGTCCATCTTAGTTCGGTTATCAAAAGTCATCGATTTTAGCCAAACCAGACATCCGCGTTTCAAAAGCTGCAGAAACATCTGAAACAGGTGCTGCCAACGCTGAACTGAATCTAACTTGTCTGCGTCTGACCGGTTCTCACTTCACTTCACACTTCATCCCCAGGAGAACTCATGGAAATATGCTGATATGAGCCCGGGTCCAGTTCACATGAACGGAGGGCCCAGCTGATGCAAAAGGTCGAATCCAAGGAGCTCGAGGAGGTCCAGCTAGCATCCTCTGGTTAGTCCTGGCCGGCAGCCTTAAATGAGGGAGCAACGATGCTTCAGGCTGCTCTGTTAAGCTTTCCTATCTAATCCTACCACGCCGACCCGAAACCAGTCGCAGTGGTCCATTAATACAGCAACCAGCAAGACAAGACATATTATCTTATAAGAAGAATATCTTCATTAACAGCTCAGACGTCAAGTCAAATATGTGCTAACTGCAGAGCAGCTAAAGTGATGTGGATTCATATAATTCTGAGTTGGGAGTCCAATATTGGCTTTTAAGGTAAAAGAAAATCCATCTCAGATGATGATTATATAAGTTTCATGATCATTATTGTTATTAATGTTATAAAAATGAACAATCAATGAAGACCAATCAAACCCCTTGACCAGGTGCTGAGTTATATCTGTGTTTATGTTTGTTTGTTTTAATTATTTTGAACAGCAGTAAGATCAGTAGTTGTGCATCGGCAGAGTCTGGGTTGGAAGGCATCGTCTCACGAAACCCAGTTTGCATCTTGCATGACGCAAACACAGCTTCATGTAGAGATATTGACATCGCAGACGCCCGAATGTTATTTCTCCAAACATTTTCTGATACAGCTCCAGCCGTTTTTTTTTTTTTGTTTCTCTCTCATGCCTCCCTACCGCATTACTCGCATAACTCGTCTTGTCGACATTGTCTGATTGCAACTTTAAAACTAAATGTTGTTCCCTTATCTCGTGCTGGTATGTGTTAACCGCTCTGTGATGATGTAACGAGATGGTACAGCTCGCCGCAGACGGAGTAAAAAGCATTTTCTGAACAGATTTCATGTGAAATTTGTCATGTTGATTCCTGCGTAGTTTGATGATGAATCCTCTGAAAGATATCTGTTTTTAACTCTTTATTCACCGAGATTTATTATTTAAATAACATTTTTTCCTCCATACTATGGTTTCATGTTGATGCTCAGGCACATGGGAGACAAATGGATGTTTTATCTGGGTCCCATCTGGGCCGAACACTCAAGCGAACCCAACCGGGACAGTTCACATGGAGCCAGAAACCAGCGGACAATAACGTGTAGGGTCTTGTTTTTCACTCTTACTGGCAGATAACCAAGAAATTAATTTGATGAAAATATTAAGCACTTTGGCAAACATCGAGGGAACATCAGCAGCTCTCAAGTCCGAAGAGAAAGAAGACAGGAGGGATGAGATGAGACAAAAGAAGAGGACAGAAGGGGCTCAAGGAAATAGAGATGGGACAAGTTCACAGAGAAGATGAGTCTTTGTAGATGTGAACAAGATGAGGAGTCAAGTTTCATGTGCTTCTGAATCTCAGTTAAAACTTTTTCCGGGAAAATCCTTTCCCCCGCTTGTATCCGTGATCTCGTTCTTTCTGTCACCACCCACAGCTCGCGACCACAGGTGAGGGTAGGAACGTAAATCGAGAGCTTCACCTTTCGACTCAGCTCCTTCTTCACCACGACGGACCGATATAGAACCGATCCATCCTTCCCTCATTCATGATCAAGACTTGAACTCCTCCACTTGGGGCAGCACCTGATCCCCGACCCGGAGAGGGCACTGAGGACCATGGTCTGGGATTTAGAGGTGCTGATTCTCATCCCGACTGCTTCACATTTGCCTGCGAACCGCTCCAGTAAGTGCCGAAGGTCCTGGCCCGATGAAGCCAACAGAACCACATCATCTGCAAAAAGGCAGAGACCCAATTCTGAGGTCACCAAAGCAGACACCCTTGTAGAAATTCTGTCCATGGGGGGGAGTCCAACCCCCCCATGGGAAATGAGTCTGGCTTACAACCGACAACCCGGACCAAACTGACGCCGGAGGAACCAGACAGCCCGTATAAAACTTTTATTGTCTCCGTTAGTTGTTGTGGATCCATCGTGTCAGAGATTAACCACAAAAAAAGAAAACCTTTTCACACCAACCAAACTGCTTGTGGATTAAGTTTTTTCCTTGTGCAGAGAGGAGCGATACAAAGTAGAGGACAAATAATCTCAGAACTTCGAGTTTAAAATAAGCTCAGAAGAAGCTGAGCCAAACACAGACATGAACACAGTTTAACAGCCAAATTTGGTGATTTTTGTCTCTTCCAAAACATTAGTCACCTTTGTGATCTTTCTCTTGGAGGACAATCAGCATCTACTTTGCTTCTTATTGCAGTTATTTAGTGCCACCTGAGTTTATATCTCATTATTCTCTTCTGATGGAACCTCATTAAGGCAACAAACGCTCCACGACCGAAGCCAAACATGCTCGTCAATGCAAAGTTAATTAGTTTTCCATCTGTTGCCATCTCTCTGCGCCATCAGCCTCTCATTTTCGCTTTCATCCAAGTACTTCTCGGTGTCACCCTTCCTTCCTGGCTCGCCGTCCTCCGTCACATACTCCTCCATCGCTCTCACCCGTCTCCACTTCCTGACTGACGAGCTCTTTCCTTCCTCGCCGTGTCCCTCGCTCACCCCGCCGCTTCTGTAACTAATGGTCCTTAAACGCAGCTCCAGCTGTCGCGGCGTCGGGACTAAATCACAACAATCATGAGTTATTATCAGCCGCGTGCTGACTGATTGTGCTAATGTCGGCGCTGATTGTATTAATATCGGGCCTGATTGGAACACATCTGTCATAATATTTCTGGCAATGAAGAGGTAATAACTGGCATTATCCTGATAGCGGGAAAAGACCGTTAGGGTGAAGATTAAAACTGTGCAGAGATAACAAGAGACTTTACATTTGGAAATTACTGGGTACAGAAGGAGAAACCTAAAAAAAAAAATGTCCTTATCTCTTCCCTTTCACCTTCATCCTTCAATAATAATTAACTAATCGCCTCATTTTGTTCCCGATCTATCCTTTCTGTATCACTTTTGATCATTTACGTCACTGACTTTTATATCAAGTCTGTTTTCTTTTCTTTCTTTTTCTCCCCTTGTAGAAGAGACATGACACTTTCTTTGTCCGTTTATCCTTGATCTTTGCTTTTCTACTTCATTCGTACTTATCGGTCCTCCTACTTCTGTGTCCTTCGTATCCAGCGTCCCAACTTCTCGTTCCTTATCCTCCCTTTCTCAGGACTGTTTGCCCTTTCCCTGATCTGCTCATTCTTCATCCTATTTGTAGAAAATCCTCCCTCCCACTTCCTCATTTTGTCTGCCTCTTCTCTAACAGTCCACTTGTTATTTTTTTTTCCCCTCCCTCATCTCTTCTTGTTTGACAGCCCACCTGCTTTACCGCCTCATCCTACCCAGATCTCCCAGAAGGGTGTTTGTGTGCATTTTCCACTCTGCATCCCCACCTCCATACCGGAGCGCCCTGTCCACTTACAGGAGACACACTAATGAGGAGGTGTGGACGGGAGTTTCAAGCGTTTTAATGAGCTGGTGCTTCTGGTGGAGGGTTGGTGGGGGGGTCCTGTGCATATATGTGTGCACATATGGGAATCTTTGTTTGCGTCCTGTTATCCTCCACGAATTTGCTGGCTCACAAAGCAGAGACCATTTTAACTTGTGCAATCAATACGAGTGGGTGCATGTATTCATAGGGTGAAAGTGTGTGTGTGTGTGTTGCGCTGATAAATGGTCCTCCTCTTAATGTTCTCAACCACTCTGTGTACTAACCAGACTATTTAATCACTCCGTCTCATCCCCTGCCTCCTCCTCCTCCTCCTCTTCCTCTGTATCGAAGCTCAGAGAACTTCTGAGGGTATCCAGCATTTATGGTACAATACATAAGTCCTGAGTCTGAGTGTGTGTGTGTGTGTGTGTGTGTGTGTGTGTGTGTGTGTGTGTGTGTGTGTGTGTGTGTGTGTGTGTTTTGGGGGAAGTGGGCATTAGCACTGCATCAGTCAGTGTCCAGGCTGCTGGCTCATACACCTGTTGGCTCGTTATGGAGCACAAGAACAGACTGAGGTGGCACCAGGAGCATAAATCTAACACACACTCACACCTGCTGCACACACACACACACACACACACACACACACGTCCACATTGTTAAACTTGAGCTGACTTACACCCTCTAACTTCACGTGTCACCACTAATTGCCTGGCTGCAGCCATTACCTTGGCTTTCATGTTTAACAGTTCCACCTAAAATAACTTTCCTTCAAATGAGGTCCAAAAAAAAAAAGAAAAATTCTTCTTTTCGACTTTCGCTGTAGACAGCTCACACACACACACACACACACACACACACACACACACACACACACACACACACACACACACACACACACACACAGACGCCTTCAGGACTGAACCTGCAATCTACCTGTAATTGGAGGTGGGTGATGGAGCACAAGACGCCCACTTTGAGGTGTGTGTGCCCATGTGAGAAGGTGTGTGGGCAGGTGCATGTGTGCCTATAGCAATAATGAGCGCTGGGCCATGGGGTGCCCAAAGGCAAGGTTCCATAATAGGGTCAGATTCAAGGACGGCTGGCGCTGATCCACACGCCTACCTGCAGTACGCACACATGAAACACACCGAACCAGCCATCGTTTTAACAACACGGGGAAGCAACATGCTTTGTGCAGATCCCCCCCTCCTCCCACCAACTCCCCCACTCCATGTTGCTTTTTTTTTTCCCTGTGTCTATCTTCTTTCTTTTCCTCTCATGCGTACATGTACTCTCACACACTAGTACACACTGTGAAACGCCCTCCATTCGTCCCCCGAACGAGAGATTCACGCTCCACTAGCAAAGACTCTCACAGTGTAGGTTATTAATGAGAGCATGTCCTAACAACATTACAGAGCCGCTGCCCCACGGAGGAGAGGAGATGAGAGGAGAGGGGATGAGAAGAGAGGAGATGAGAGGAGAGGAGACGGACATAATGTAAGAAACAAAGGACGAGGAGAGGAGTGTAAAAAAAAAAAATCAGTGCAGGATAGGTGCAGTGAGCAAAATGGACGAGAAGAGGAGGGGAAGCTAAGAAGCACAGGTATGAGCAGAAATGGAGGTGGAGGCAAGCACATAACGGGGAAAAAAGAGTTTTGAAGTTAAAAGTAATATGAAATTCATGCATCTTTCTGAGAAAACGTGGACATAGTGATCCAGCTCGGGTAATCCTGTCATTCAAAGTGACCACATCTTTATTGATAAAAATTTTTAAAAAAGCCCAAAAATTATCCAGAACTTTTTCTAGTTTTGTGGCTGCAATATACAAGATTCTGTTTGGGTCTTTTGTGAATCTAAAACTCAAAGTGAAGCCCCCAAGTTTGAGTTTCACTGGAAATATGGGAGTTTCTTCAAAGATGGCTCATGACTATGTTGTAGCTATGGCAACAGGGTTGTCCACGATCTTCTTCATTTTGTGAAGTTATCCTCCTTCATGCAATCATCTCCAGAAGCTCCAGGACAAGAACCGGCCTTCTTTATCAACTTGTTGAGTTTCTTTAAAGTCACTTCCTCTGATGACTGATGTTTCTGATCTTTAACTTCCTTTTTCTCTTTTTAGGAATCAAAAGCACCTTTTTAGGGTTAGTGAAAGTCAACGTCTTTGGCTCAAATACGCAATGTTCAAATCACTTTAAAAAATATGGTGGTGTGTGAGAGAGAGAGGGAGAGAGAGAGAGAGAGAGAGAGAGAGAGAGAAAGAGAGAGAGAGAGAGAGAGAGAGAGAGAGAGAGAGAGAGAGA
>JAOWBL010000015.1:5244728-5257418 GCA_028564865.1 Zenarchopterus dispar
TATATATATATATATATATATATATATATATATATATATATATATATATATATATATATATATATATATATATGGACTGCTACAAATGTAATAATTTTAAATGAAATTGATTTTACTTTAGAAAAGGTCTAATACTTTATGTAAGTTTTGAAGACTTTTCTGCTTTTTAACAAAGTGATTTGTCCTTTGGGAGAAACATTTTAGGTTTGTTAGTTGTTGAACTGAACTGTGTGTTTTTTAACATGATAAAACCAACACTCACTAAAAGACTAAAAAATAGATGAATAAAAACTTGTTTATTAAAAAGAATTATCAGCTACACCAAACTACAGCTGCAGATGACTTAATCAAACTATACTTTTTAATCTCTGAGTATCCAAATCCTTTTCCTTTAATATTTGATTTTAATCATCGAAGTGATGAGCATTAAATAATTTAAGGTCCACTGATGTTCTTCTGATTTAAAACTTACCTGATTGTGACTCTTTATGAGCTATTTTATTACCATAAACAGTGTCAGAACATAGCGGATAACATGCATTAATTTCAATTTTATTTGAATTTGCTCTCTTTCTGACTTCACATTGATCTAAGTAACACCTTTTTTAGGATTAGTTGCCTCACGTATGATGCAGAATTTGATTTGATTTTAGCATTTAGTATTAATGAGCAAATAAGCAAAGTTTAAAAAACACACAGCATCAAGTGTTGGCTGTTGAAATTAAAGAAGTTTTGTCGCCATGGCAGCCACTGTGAGCATCAGTATTGATAAAATGCATTGAACACCAGCGGGTACAATCCATATTCTTATAAGGAAAGATGAGTGGAAACGAGTGGAAAGTTTGAGTTTTGCGACTGGGTCAGGGATTATGGCGGTCCCAGCAGGAACGATGAGTCACATGAGTGCACAGAAGAAATGAGGCGTAACGCGACGCATCAGGACACTTCTATCCCACAACTGTCGTATTCATCTAAAGATCTTCCAATCGCGCTGATTTTGGAGTTGCGGGTGGCTTATGTTTTATTTTTCCGTTTTTCTCGCTCAGACTCTCTCTGCTCTGGTCAAACTGATGAAGGAGTGCTGGTACCAGAACCCCTCTGCCAGGCTGACGGCGCTGCGCATCAAGAAGACCCTGGACAAGATCTACAGCTCTCTGGAGAAAGGCAAGGAGTCGTGAGAGGTCGAGGAGTGTCGGGGGCAGCCGTGTGACGCCGGAGTGGCGGCTCGAGCTCGACGTTTGCTAAAACTAAAGAAATGGCCGCCAGGGGTGGCGGACGGAGGACTGGAGGAAAGTTGTTCCGGTCTCATCCAGCTTCATCCTTCTCTGGCTCTTCTATCCTCTGTGGTTGCCTTCCAACGACATCCCTCTGACTTGAAGTACCGCTCTGATGTTTTGGACCTGGTGCGTGTGAATAAGCTGCGGGGCGTAAACCGGTTAGCGCCGCGTTCCCGCTGACCCGGATGCGTGGACTGTTACTGAACGTGAACGGACGGCTCATCGTAGTTCCCCATACAGATGCTTTCATTTTCGACGGTTCTGGGTCCGGCCCTCCTCCTCCTCCTCACGCCGCGTCTCTTCCGGGTTCGGATCTCCGACCCGCGGGTTTGGCATTCTGCTCAGAGACAATCAGAAATACTCCACTCATTTAGCTTTACAACCACATGCCAACTATTGCCACAAATACACTAAATGTTCACAAACGACAGGAAAAGAGCCAATAGAATCAAACATGTTTTTAAACCGTTTTTTTTGTTTGTTTAAGTATATTTATGTATTGAACCTCTACTGTTACCACACTACTGAAGTACTCTGTAAGACTGATGTATGACGACGTGTGACATCGATTGTAAACGTATATAAGCATTACCTAGATTATCCGTACCCTTGTTGTCACTATCAAGTAGGAAATGACGTGCTGAAAAATACTTGAAAAAGTAGGATTTTTAAAAAGAAAATCAGAACTTGTTTGTTCTCATAAAAACAAAAAAAATGTAACACTACAGGCACAACTTTATGCTGGTGCTTCGTAAAGAGGCACACCAAGTATTTCCCCCGTAGGAATTTGTAATTCTTCAAATATAACGAACTTATTCTCTCTTCGTCTGGCAGATTTTGTAAACTATGTGAAAATCTTCTGGACAAGCGAAGACGAGTGGAGACCGATTGTTTGTGGTGAAGATAGCGACTTCTCCCTTTTTATTTTTGTTAAAATAATGGAAGTGAAAGAAATCTGGACCGCCTCTCGTTTCCACTGACGCCACATTTGAACGTGTTGCCTGAACGATGAAGGAAAAAGAAAAAAAAAAAAAGATTAAAAACTCCAAGTTCACGTGGAAACTGTTTTATTGAAGACTGGGTTTAAAACTTTTGAGTTGCCCAGTTGTATAAAGGAATTAATTCACAAGCTCTGGAGTTGTTTTAGGGAGAAAAAAAAAGAAAAATATTGCTTTGTCTTTTTTACATGTAATAAAACATTTACTGCTCACTTGTCTAATGATTATCCAGCGTATGTTTTGATTGTTTTATATATCGTCATAAAAGAGTGGTGCTCTTTAATCTGGTGCTAATCCTTGTTTTTGTTTTGATTTATTTACCACAAAACTTTTTTTCTTTTTTTTTTTGGTGCTGTGAAGCAAAACTGTTTTCATTACACTATATTTATCACACCAAAGTTTACATTTAACCAGCGTGTTGAAATTAAAAAGCAAAATGGCGTAAATATTTAACCCTCCTGTTACGTTCATTTGTCAGGAACAGCAATGGTGTTCCTGGGTCAATGTGACCCGGTGCATGTTTAATTATCCAAAAGATGTCCGAAATTATATGTCGATTACACTAATTAAGGCAAACAGAAGAAGTTTCATACTGAAAAAATAATTTTTCCTTCAAACTCTGAAATGGGTCAATTTGACCCGAAACATAACAGGAGGGTTAAGACATAATCTAACGTAGATCAACGCTTTACAGTCCAGTCAAACATTAACCTGCCCTTCAGTCAAAAACATCAGACACACCTAAGACAACTTAGGATCATTAACTTGATTCCTCTTAATCATGTGGCAGTAAAGTTACAGTTTTTAAGGGCTTTCTGCGAGACTTTTAAGCAGATATCAGCCCCGCCGTCATTTCAGATTATCTGGTAGAGTCTTGTATGGGTTGAGGATGCCTCTGGGGTCCAGCATGGTCTTTATGTTCCCCATCAGGGCCACAGCTTGGCTGGGTTTACTGTAGTAGATGTAGTTCCTCTTCTTCAGACCCAGTCCGTGTTCGGCACTAATGCTGCCCTGAAATCTGGCCGTCCATTCGTAGACAAACGGCTCGATGGCAGCCAGGAGGTCGGGGTTCTTCTCCGGAGACGTGATGTTCAGGTGGAGGTTGCCGTCACCTGCGGGATTAGAAAGAACCGGAAATACTGTACGTAAAAAAAATGAACATAAAAACCGAGTTGTACGTCGCACCGTCCAGTCTTACCTACGTGTCCGTATCCCACCACGCTCTTGGCCCGGTCCCCCAGATGCCGCCTCATGTCTGTCACCAGCTGGTAGATCCGCTCCACAGGAAGCGAGATGTCGTACTTGTAGGTGAAGCCGTCGTGGGTCAGCGCCTCTGTGACGCGTTCCCGCATCGACCACAGAGCCTGGAGAGGTGCAAATGGAAAAGCTGGCGGCATGACTCACACCGACCTTCTCCGGTACCCACCAGGCTGGATTAAGGTATAAAAGTACATGTCTGAAGATCTTTTCATAATTCATACAACTGCTTCAGGATATCAGCGCAGAGTCCTGTGAGGTTTATTAACAGGAACTTTACAACGGTTATGTGGAGATTCTACAAATGTACCATTAGATTTTGATCTGGGACGTCTGGCTTCCACTTCAACATCTTGTTCTCTTTGTTCATGTTCTTCGAGTTGTTCCTGAGCATTTTTATGAACGTAGAGGGACACACAGTCTTCCTCAGGAGTTGCTGTATCAGTAGCTTAAATCATCATTTCAGCGGCTGCTGCATTTCAAGGTGATGTTCACCTGGAGGTGGTTTTATTCCCGGGACTTACTGATCCTGAGTCTGATTAAAATCAGTGACGGACTACAGGTTTTTAGTCCAGATCACTTTAGAAGATCTGGGATATGAACGGAGCTTCGTCACACTCTGCATTACAATCAGATCAATTATTGCAAGTTTTGGTTATTTATAAAGATCTGTAGTAATTAGAAAATTGAAAAATACAGAAAATGTTCCCCTTTAGCAGATCGGTGACCATAAACGTACCTTTATTTTGGCGTCCTCAGTCGCTACAGTCCCATCGAGAACTAAAGCTGACGTCATCGCTTCCTCTAGAAAGTTGTGGAGTTTCTCCGCATCGTGACTCGGGTCGGAACCGGACGTTTCTATGACGATGTAGAGCGGGCAGTCTGCAGATCAGAGGAAAGGGGTTGATCCGTGTGCGGGTCAGTCACCTCACGAGCACGGGGATGTGTGTGCGTGTACCAGAGATGGGATTGGACAGCCGGAGGTGCGTCTTCAGCAGCCGCACACATTCACTGTCCAGGAACTCGAACGCCGACAGAATTTCTCCCAGCATGCTCCTGCAGAGCTGAAATGTCTTCAGCAGCTGTTGGAACGTCTCGCAGCCTAGAAGAGCAAAAAAACGAATACGGTCCAGTAATCACCGCTGATGATCTAACCTGCTAATTCACTTTACTTTTACACTTTTAAATGTGAGAAATGAGGAGAAACTCCCACCAAGAAAAACCACATTAACAGATTTGGGTTTTCGTGGACAGAGGACGGACACTGCAGTAATGACTCCCAGAGTGCCCTCTGAGCCGATGAAGAGCTGTTTGAGGTCATATCCTGTGTTATCTTTCCGCAGCGTGGACAGGCAGTCCAGCACCCGTCCGTCTGCCAACACCTTCACAAGTAAAACAGGAGCGTGTTGTCACATCGTCTCAATTACATCCACTCTGTGAAAGGATATTATTTTAAAATAATATTTCTACCCACTCACCACTTCCAGACCCAGCACAGTCCCGTGTAAGGAGCCGTATCGCAGCAGCCGCAGCCCGCCTGCATTGGTGGCCACGTTTCCCCCGATTTGGCAGCTGCCTTTTGCCCCAAGATCCAGCGGCATGATGTAGTCTCTGTCCTCTAGGTAGAGAGACAAGTTCTCCAAGACACAGCCTGCCTGACAAGTCAGAATACCTAAGAAAAAAAAGAGGTAAGGTCATTTTTAAAAAACTTCTTTAAAATAATATCTTTCTTGACATGAACCTTACCAGAAATGCTATCAAAAGTGAGTATTTTGTTCATGAGCGATGTTGAGAGAATGATCTCATCGTGAACTGGCACGCTTCCACCCACCAGCCCAGTGTTGCCTCCCTGAGGGTTCACCGCCAGGTTACGGCTGTTACAATAACTACATAAGAAAAACAAAATAAAGAGCCTGATAAACAGATTTTTAAAAATTGTCTATTCAGTTGTTTTTCAGTCTGCAATTTACCTAAGAACTTGAGAGACTTCCTCTGTTGTCTGAGGTCTGAGGAGCACTTCACCAGAACCTGCACAAGTTTCATGAACACAACCATAAGTTAGTGCAATGTATTACAAAACATAATAAACGAAGCATTTAAGGTCTCAACTTCACCTCTCACAGACTTGAGCCAGTCCACGTTACTGGATTCCAGCAGGTCTGGGTCAGTGATGGTTCTGCCGGGTAGGATCTTCCTGAAAAAGGCCAAATCTTCCTCACTTACTCTAGAGAAAGGCAACCTCTCCGGAGGTGCGTTAGGGGGTGACTTGAACTCATCTGCACCAACATGTAGTGGACGACAGGGGAGTAAAAGTCGACTCTGAGACTCTGATGGTGAAAATCTGGCCGTGGATGAGACAGAAGTGTGGAAGTACAGATGTCTCAGAGCGGTCCTCAGCCTTAAAGTCCTCATGACTGGAGGGGTTGTTTAAGGTAATAGGAGTTGGACAGGACAGACTGCAGAAAAGAAGCAGAAAACACAAAGTTCTGGTTATTTTTTTCCCCCCAAATGGAAGATAAATATTGGAACTATAGACCAAATAGGAGTTGGCTTTTTGGAAATTTCAAGTTTGTTGTGTCTATGCAATGAACTTTAAGTGTATGAATTAGTTACCCATTGCTCTGATGTATCATTAAATCCCCTTAATTCCCCACTGACAATGTCACAGACAAACACATTTCTTGGAAAGCAAATTTATAAAATGCGTTATAAAAAATATATATGCAGATGTATTTTGTACGTCAGGACCACCGTAGTTTTAACACATTAAATATATTCTAGCGATGTTTAAGACGTATTCGCCGAACAAACTACAAGCGAAATATCTTTGCTTTTGGTGAAATATGCCCCTGCTTCAACATATTTTATTACCAAATAATTGTAACTATCTGTGCATTTAGTTAGGTTAGCTGGTGTATTTATAACATTGAAAAGACGCCGGAAATATTTATCTTCCTTTACTTACCATAAACGTTTATTTAAGGCTGCACTTTTCTCCTTTTTATTTTAGATTTAAAGCCGTGCCATATCACATATACGATATAAAGTTCAAGGACAGCAGCTTTAAATGGAGTATTTGTTTACAACTAGCATATAAGCAGGAAACAGTGAGGGTCGTAGAAGGTCACGAGGAAGAGATTGACCCAATTAGAAGGCTGCTTGCATTTTCAGCCAATAGGCGTTGAGTTTACATCAACGAACAGCCAATAGCGTTTAAAGCCTATTCTTGGTAAATGAGGCTTATTTGAATTTAAAGCGTTAAAAGTACTTTTTCCTAACGACATAATTTACGTTAATTTTATATTCCTTGCATTTTCATTTTATGTATGTTTTTTTATGTCCATGAAATTAAATATTTAAGTTGTTTAAAATTATTTTCCATCAATGTTTTTTATTAGATTCCTTACATTTATATTATTTTAACTTATTTTATTAAGAGATAAAGGTTTATGCCATTAGAATCTTGGAACTGAAAAAAAAAAACTAAATAGAAACAGAGAAAAAAAGAACAAGGAGGAGGAGTTGTAATTAGCAAAAAATAAAATAATTTTTTGTTAGAGTCCATTTTGTAATCTTAATTGAGAGGAAAACCTGCATTAAAGCTCTGGATGCTTCTTTATTAAAATGTAAAATTAGGTTAACTACTATCACTTCATTGCTTCAACAATTGCATATTAAAAGGAAATACCTTTAAAAGTCAATAATACAAATAGGGCCAATTAAAAGACATTTTAAAAATCCAGAGAATAGAGCTCTCTCAAAATGTTAAAATGGATTAACAGTAAATTTTATATGTGTGTGTGTGTGTGTGTATACACACACCAATTAACTGTATTTAGAAAATATAAACAAATGTAGATTCAGCTCCACATGTTTAGGAGGGTTGGAAGAGAGACATCCCATTGTGTTTACATCATCCTTTGTTTCAGTGAAACTTTTTGAATATTTTGGAACCCAGAAATTAGTATTTTAGCATCTCATCAGTCCGTGGTTGTCAGTGTTAGTGTCCTCTTCATGATGTGATAGACAGTTTACCAGTGTTGTAAACAGTGCAGTGACCTACTGAACAAAACAAAGACAAACATGTCCTTCCAAAATACCAATATCCCCATATTTCCGACTCGCTAACACGTGTCCATACCAGGACCTGATGCTTTCGTTTGAACCTGTCATCTTTAGAAAACTGAACTCAAAACTATCAAAAATGTGGATCTGTCAAGCACAGACCTCCTTTCAGATGTCTCTCCATCTGAGCTGAACTCGTACGCGGTGAGCTCAGTGTTTCAGGATATATGACTGAATCTAGACGCAGAGTCTGTTTAGTGACAATGGTTTTCTAAGGAACTCTAAAGCCCTTATGGTTGCATTGATAATGCTGACACAATGGTTTTTCCACGCAGCGAAAAGATCAATATTCACACTGAGATATCAGCAATACTGTGCACAGAAGATGTGGAAGAGCCTAAACTCATACATCTTTTCAATGAGCTAAAAATATGTTTACAGGGAGCAAAAAAATTTTAAAATCTTTTTTCCGGCCAATGATCTGAACACCGAAGCATGAAGATGGGAGAGTGATGATATGGGGCTGCATCAGAGGAGGTGGTGTTGGGTGACATCTACAGACTACAAGATGTTTATCTTCAATGTACCAAAACTATGAAAAGGTTGGACATCTCCAGGAGCAGGCGAGGAAAAACCCACTGAGAGTAATCCAGAGCACACACACAAGATTACACAAGTTTCTAAACATAAATTGGAGAAATGTGACCTGAACAAATAAAAACTAATGGATCGGAGGAGGGAGCCTGGGTTTAACCTAATAAGACAGGAAAAAAGGGACCCGTCTCCAATATCAAAATTTCTAACCAGATTAGAAATCAGGACTGTGTGTGGCGAAACAAACTCACCATCTGACATTTAATGCAGTATTTAAGATATATTACCCTGATATACTTTCACTACATGCTGCATACTCTTGTTCATAGCTGTTAGGTAGAATAAATGCTTCTATGTACTAATAAGCAATGAAGGATCAGCTCATATAAAAAAAAACAAAATCAAAAACAGCCTGTGTGATTATAGAATAAATACAGTTATATTAAATCCATCAGTTCTTACATAAAAACATCAATAACTGCTTTGAAAGAGAAGGAACAGTGAAAACCAGGAAAATGGGAACAAAATCAATAGAAAACGTATTTATTGTAAACTAATTTTTAAAATTTATTTATCATGCATTCTGCAAAAATACACAGCATGCATCTTTGTTCACAACTTTTTTTTTTGTTTTGTTTTGTTTTTTTAAACATCTCAGTCAACAGTAACAATAACTTTGTTCCTCTGATAACGGAAACCAGTTTTAATTTACATCTTTTACCGGAGGTCAAACTGTACATTCTCAGAATATTCTTAAAGGGAGTGTCGTTTTCTGTGACGGTTAAACTGTGATGGAGGAAAACCATCAGAAATCAACGCCGACTGTCTCATCAGATCCAAACGACACTGATGGACGGATGTCTTCTCAGGACTCGTCACGAGGAGCCTTCACCTGTCCCTCTAGATGTTCTGGAGTATGTACACAGCAGTTTTCGCATGCTTCTGGTTTATAAACACTAACATGGCCAACAGAATAAAATCAAATACTTGGATGGATTTTTATAAAAAAGTAGTGCAATGAGTGATGGGATCTACAAATGCTTTCAGGTGTAGCACCTCATCTGTGTTTCCAGTCTTAGGAACATTTGGAGAACTTGTTGTTGCTTGTGGTTCCAGTGGCAGAACCAGCGATCGAGTTTTCGTACTAACAAATGCTTCAGTGAACCCAGGTTCTCATCTTCTATGAAAAGATCTCACATCTGCTGCCTCCCTCAGCCGTCGAGACACCGTGGCCGAGCTCCACAAGTTCCTCCCGGCCTTCCCGACGACCGCAGCAGGTCTCCCCGAGCACATTCAAGCTTCTGGATGTTTCCCGTCTCGGAGTCGGGCTCTTCACTTGGGACAGGACCGGTCCACGTCGAGCTGCTGCTGGTCAAACTCGGATATGAGCTTCTTAATGTGGGCCAGTTTGTTGTGCAGATATTCACAGCGGATCTTGTCCTGGCTGTAGTTGGGATTGGACTGGAGAGAAAACAAAAACAAACAAACAAATAAATAAATAAGACCTCTGTTATTTCACAGCTTGATAAAATGATGGTGTCCAATACAGCAGCGTGAGAGCAGGAGCGTTATGGGAGTTACCTTTTTAATTTTGCAGTATTCTTGAAGGATTTTGTTATGAACCGTCTGTCAAAAAATAAATAAAATAAAATAAAACATTAAATATTGTAATGTTATTCTTGAATGATGAGAAATGATTTAAGAACTAGTTTCACACATTAAAGTCACTCTTAGCAACATTCAATATACTTTTAATACCAAACTTACTTGGAGCACAAGATTACCAACAACTACATCAGTATTTAAAAAGATGCCCATTATTTAATTTAGAGCATCACTACGTTTTTGCATAACTGAAGCAAATTAAGCATAAAAAAATAAATAAATGAAATAAGTGCACACAGCCATGACAACAAAAGGCTAACCGGTGGAAATTTTACATTTTCCACACTGACAGATTATAATTAGCGCATCTTAAAAATGACAGATGAGAGACAAAAAAAAAAAAAAAAAGAAGCTCACGAACTCTCCCCGTCTACAGCAGAGAGCTTACGTTTGTCTTGTGTTTAAAAGCCCCGTGAGGAAGCGTCCTTGCTTTCATCTACCTTGTACTTATGTGAGCTGTGGTGAAGCGGCTTGAGCTGCGCGTCCAGCTCCATGAACTGCCGCGTCACGCCGTCGATGCGAGCGTGCAGGTCTCTGTACTCGCTGTACTCCTTGTTGAAGTCTTGTTTGTAAGTCTGTCTCTGGTTCTGGCTGCGAATCGTCACGTACTTTCTGTACAGAAGAAGAAGAAAAACACATTAGAAGAAGAAACTAATCATCAACAGCGATCTCGCATCTGTATTTCTGAATTTGTGGAGGTTCACTGCTGCTGCTGTTCGTTATCTGAAGCCACAACAGAACAACTCAGTATCTACATCTTTAATAACCCCAGAAAGAAGTCCAAATCCACAAAAACATCTTTAAAAATGTGGGTGAAACGCTAAACAGTAAAATCAACGCTGCTTACAATAAATAGTCTGGTGTGTCGCTGTCTTCTTTGGCCACGTTAGAGTTGAACAGAATTTCTCGCGTCTCTGAAAGAGAGAATGACGTCGGAGGGTTGAGAGTCGCAGAAAAACTCGGTCTTCGGGTCAAAAGTCATAAACATCAGTGCTCACCTGTGCTGTCCGGAGAGACTTTGTTGTCTGGATCTTTAGAACTTTGTTCTTTTCTTCTCTCTTTCCTGTCTCTCCACCCGTCCTCCTCCTTCATGAAAAAAAACAAAAAAACAAGAAAACAAAAAAATTATCTCAACGATGACACAAGAAACGCTCAGAAAAGCCGTCAATCCAAAACTCGTCCTCACCAGATCCCGGCGTTTGTGTTTGCTCTTCTTCCGCTTGGCTGCGTGTCCGCCGAGGTTCGGCGCTCTCAGAGGGGACGAGGGGCGATCGGGTTCAGGGTTCTCTTTCGGGTCTTTAGACCCCTCCTGAGCAGCATCAGTCGGGTTCAGCCGCTTAACCAGTTCTGCATCCTGTTGACAGACTGCCGACAGCGAGTCGAACAGTTTATTCGGGTCAAGAGAGTCCCACTGCCCCCGGTCTCCTCTCGGTTCTGCGTCTTTATGATCCGGATGCTCGGATGGCCTAAATCTGGACTTTTTACTGCCACTTCTGGCCGACAAGTGGGATATCCTCGGCTTCTTGCTGGCCAGCGGGTCGGTGTACTCCTCGGGCAGGCAGTGTTTAGGGCGGTGTGCCGGGGAGGAGTTGGGCGTGTCTCTCAGCGGGCTGACCTGGGCCTCGGGGACAGTCAGGAGGTTCGGTTGTGGCTGAAACAGTCTCCTGCGAAGGGAGGACGGGAAAGTAATCAGAACTAGCACTTGTCTACACTTCTCAACCTCAGACATGAGCTGCAGATATAAAACCACTTTGATCCACGCCGTTTTCCTTCCGTCTCTGGTCTCCACGGCGACGATTGTTATGTAATCTTCATCATGTCTTGTTTACAGTTCACTTTTCCAACTTTTCTTTGGCTGCAGAGCTACAGCCCCCCCCCCAAATCAGCACTTTGATGATGAAAAGCTTCCTTCCTTATATTGTCGTCTGGTAACCAGGCAACAACATCGTGTGTAACCTCTTCTCATTCATAGCGACCACTGGCTAGGTGACTTCCTGTCACATCGAGGCACTTGAAACAAAAACCACCGCCAGGTTGAGAATCAAAACCTCAGACGTTCGTCAGTGACTCCAAACTTCAACCATTTCAGACGACTGGAGGACATTGATTTTTTTGTGATTTTGA
Organism: Zenarchopterus dispar; assembly: GCA_028564865.1. Classification (NCBI taxonomy): domain Eukaryota; kingdom Metazoa; phylum Chordata; class Actinopteri; order Beloniformes; family Zenarchopteridae; genus Zenarchopterus; species Zenarchopterus dispar. Next base: position 5,256,709 of record JAOWBL010000015.1, read on the forward strand.
ACACTTTGACACATGAATCTATAAAACATCTGCATCATCGTCAAAAATACCCAATTTATTCATAATGATGCATAAAAATGATTTCTTAGAAACAAAATTGGGGGTGTTTTAATGTTAATATATAATAAAACACTTCAAATAAAAACACAAAATGATTATTTCCTAGCTTTAAAGGCTCAATCTTATATCTTATAACATACTCAGATTTAATATTTATGTCTTACTTGTCATCAGTAATAAAGAATTTGATGTTTTTTGTTTAATTCTGTGTACACTGATGGGAAATATGGATTTATTATTTGTAATAGGAGCTTTATATAATAAAATGTGGTAAAACAGCATGCAACTCAACAACGCAGACTTTTGCACGTTTGTTATTCTCACGAGCGCTTCTCAGCTGCTTTTCCTGGACTCTGTGGTCATATTTTCAGTCCTCAGGTGAGGTCATGCGATGCGGCGCTCCGTTTCTCTGCCTCTTGGTCAAAACAGCCCACGAACATCCTGAAGGTGCGTTTTGGTTCAATCTACTTTTGAAAAACAAAAAAACGACTGCCTCCCTGTCAACCGCAGCCGACGCTGTGCATTAAAACCACTTTCCTCTTCTCGCATGGCCGCTACATCGAGATTTTAAGCTGAAACTGGCCCCTGCACAGGTGATCTTTGGCAGACTTTTATCACAGCACATAATGAAACCTCAATATTTTCCAAAA
>JAOWBL010000015.1:5265150-5307291 GCA_028564865.1 Zenarchopterus dispar
CAGCCCAAAAACATCCATGTCAGGTTAGGTGGTAATTCTAAATTATCTTAAGAGAATTGTATCATCCATCTATCCATCCATCCATCCATTCATCCATCCATCCTCTTTGGATAAGCAGAGGAAAATGGATGGACGGATGGATAACAATAATAATACTAATAAGGTTAGTGAATGTGAGAGGTTTTTATATTTGCAGTATGCAAAAGTGGCCAGGAAGTTGGGATTGGGGCTTTTCAAATAAGAGATCAGCACAACTTCATTTGATCCTACTCTTCTAGCTTTTGGTTTGATGATAGATTTAATAATTGAATATAGATCTAATAAGGTCCTAAAAATGAGTTCCTTTCAGTGGAAGTCAAAGATTCCTGACTAGAAGTCTATTACACATCTGCAACTTTATAACAAACATTGCATCCCCCACATTTTTCCCAAATTGCTAAATTGTGGAGCTTTTTTTTTTTTCTTATCTGTTGGCCTGCTTAAGATTAAAGTGTGACCACAAACAGAACTAAAAGTCATGGGAAATGTATGAAATGTCTTTTTTCAATGATGAAGGTTGTTTTTTGTTTTGTTTTTTCTAAATCCCACTTTTATATTAGCATGTTATGAATATGAAAAGAAAGTGCACGGCTGATTCCTGTTGTGCTACCTGCTGATTGCACTGGCTCTAATTGCTGTTTGACTTGATTGTACGTCAGGTATTTCAGGATTGCTAAAATACTTTCGACTTCTCTGACAGAGTCTCTCTTCCTGTTTCAGTTTCCAGTAATCAAATGCATTTATGTACAATGACAACTCCTCATTGCTTCACAGACAACAAAGGACATTAAAAAAAAAAGTTTAAGTGCATTAAAATGTTAGAGCCCAAACGAGCTGCAGCGAGTTTGCATGCGAGTCCATGCCTTTTCATCCATCTCCTCCTTCCTGTGTTTGAACACAGATGGTGGTCACAAGGCAGATGAGAGCTGTTCAAAGCTGACTCATATCAAAGGGCCGCTGCCTCTTTGTAGTGCTGTATTTGCAACAGGTGACATTTTGTCCTGAAAATGGTTTGTGACTTGAAATGATTTATTTCCAGCAGGCAAGGAGAGGGCAGCTCGGGACAGAGGAGATACAGAGGGGAGGCTGTCGTTCTCTGCTCTTCAGTTTGCTCCAGGTTAGTGGCGTGGTGGCACTTCATCCAAAAACCAAGGTAAGTGTTTTAGGTATTAAGGTAATTTTTTTAACAGTTTCTTGTATTTATTTTGACTGACTGAACCATATGTGAGTGTTTTGCCCTTTTTTTGTAGAGGAGGAACATAAATAACCCCTAAAAGGTAACATCAAAGTAAGGGATGTCCACTAAAATGCCCTCGTTCATTATCTAACCATTTTGGACTTGCATTTACTCTGAAACCGGCTGACATTTGTCTCCACCTTTGTCTTTAATTTAGACACCTCATGATTTCACTAAAGTTTGTTGGTTGTTAAAAGTTTAAGCGACGTTTATGATAATAAAGTAAAAATTGAATTGAGTGAATTGGGCGTAGCAGAGTACAATGAACAGGTAGATAAAGGGTAAAAGACATAAATCAGGCATCACAACCATTCCTCTGATGAAAATCCAGGAAAGCTTTTTTCGCCATCCAGGAGATGTGGGACCCCCTCTCGGACTGCAGCCCTCTCATCAATGCAGCCTCCTCAGGCAAGCTCCGTCTGGTCCGCCTGCTGTTGGAAGGTGGAGCTCAGGTGAATGGATGCAACCCCAGAGGAGAGACGGCTCTGTTGGCTGCCTGCAAGGTCCTGAGTGGGGAGCCTGGTGGGCCTGACACTGTAAAACTCATTACGTACCTGCTTCAGAACAAGGTCAGTCTGCAGGTACAAGCACCATTTCAGCTGAGAATGCATGCACTTAAATATGTCCAGCCTTGAAGTGCTTCCTCAACCATTTATTGATTTAAGTGTATTTTGATGTACTAAAATAGAAAAAAAGAATCTATGCTTACCTTGAGAGATATATACTTTTAATGCCTGAAAAACAAGTTCTTGACGTAAGTCCCCCTTCTACTTATGAATTCCCCCAATGTGGGATAAATAAAGGAATGTCTTATTTTATCTTATTATTGTATTCTTGAATATTTGGGAATGATTCAGTATAATATTGAATTTTCCAACGTATACATTTATTATGAAACATATTTCTGTGTGTATTCTCACTAAAGAATCATATGAAAGACCATTTGTCTTTAAAGCCACCCTATGTAGTAATACTACTTGTGATCACATGGTGGCATATATCTGCTGTGTTGACGGTACTGTGGTAATGAGTGGGGACAGTTTGTCCCACTATAGGTGCACTTCATTGTGTCTTGCATAAGACTCAGTCACATTACCTTTTTTATGAGATGCCCCATGTGGTCACAAGTGGTACTGCTACATATCGTATCATATACATAGTTTTGCTCAAGTTAGGTGCTAACACCTAACTCCATCATCTAAAACAGTAACGTCCTGTCTGAGTCTATTCACATCTTTCGTACCGATCAGGCGGATCCTAATGCTCAGGACCGGGCTGGCCGCACCGCTCTGATGTACACCTGTATGAATCGAGCAGGAGCTCAGGTGGCGTCCGCCCTCTTAGCTGCTGGAGGGGACCCCAGTCTGGAGGACTTCTCTGGAGCTTCGGCTTTGGTCTATGCCATCAACGCACAGCACCAGCCCACGGTGAAGGTCAGACGGGGAAAAAAAAGAAATGATCAAACAAAGTTTACTACAATACTTTTGGTACAAAGAAAAGTTTTTTTATACTGATGAACATATATGTTTGTATAAGCTGTCAGTTTTAATAAATATTGCCTTCTGAGATTTGGGAATAACATGAAATACCTCTTAAAGATCATGCTCAAAACTGGTTCAGTTACTGAATGACCACATGATTAAAAGAGTATGAAGTACCTTCAAAACTTACTCAATGTTGGATTGAATCAGTACCTGACCAGCATTCATCCACCTCAGGTGTTAATGGACGCCTGCCGGGCCAGGGGTAGTGACATCATCATCCTATCCACAGAGATGGGTCCAAATGGAGACCCAGTGACCAGGCGTTACTTAAATGTTCCTCCATCCCTGGACAACCCACCTGTCTCCTGCATGTCCCCATCTGACATCGTCCTCAAGGCAGGTTCACCAAACTCCCCCGAGGGAGAAAACGTCTTTAACTTCAGAGCAATAAGTGAGTCATGTTTTGTTTTTTTGTATCCCTATTGTTTGCATGGATTAGGTTTTCTGACAGCGTTCTTTGATCGATTGCTGGTTGGTTGCAATCCTTGCATTCATTCTTGACTAGAGAAGATGAAAATATGTCACCAGTCTAGATGGTTACCACAATAACGAGTCTTGCAGGGGGACCAGTGCCAACTTCATTCCAGAAAGATGACACGATTTAGGTCAGATGGTTGTTGGAGCAATAATCTCCAATCCACACCAAAAATTAAAGACTTGTATTATAGAAATGGCTGCACTGAGCTCTAACTGTCTCCAGTTCAGTTTACTAGCATAGCGCCGGTTCACATCCAAAGTGATACTGTAGGGGGAGCAAACAGGTTTAAAGCAATCCAACTAACTACAGTCCACTTCAGCTGAATTACAGTATAATCAATTTCTGCTCCAACTGTATCTTGTGTGCTTAACCTTAGCATGCACAGAGCGACAGTGGGAAGAAACATCAAGAAGAACCAGGCTCACGAGAAGAAGGGTAGGAGGAAAAATGGGAGGACACAAAAGAAATGCTAGCAAGCACAGAAACATTAGGCCAGGGATATTTGCAAAGAAACGATGATGGAGAGTTAAGAAAACCGAGTCATTAAAGTCTCCAGTAAATCATGAGAGAGATCCTCTAGTCTTCTAGGCCTAAAACAGCATAACTGATGAGATGGCTCAGGATCAAACGAGCTAACGCTAACAGTAAGGTTCATCAGAAGAGAAAATTTTAAACCTAATCTTAGAAGTCCATAGTTTCTGTATCCCAAACCCAAACTGAGCTACTGAGAAGTCCAGTCCTCATATACCGTTTTTCTGTTTAGCTAAAAGTGACAGATGTCCAAGTTCCAGTTGAGGGGCGTGTCTTACCGACAGATCAAGTGGCAGAGCCTGATAGTTAAAGGTGCTACCTAATTCTTCTTAAAGAAACTGTAGGAAGCAAAAGTTAACCTGCAGTCTGAAGGTGAAGTGCTTTGTTGGGACATTTCAGTAGTCAATATTGAAGTAGCAAAAGAAAAAAAAAAGTGCATGTACTAGTTTTTTTTTAAATCATTCTGAGACTAAATGTCACTAATTCTGAAAATGTTATGTACAGGTGAAAGAAGGTAGTCCTAGAAATACTTGGAGAGACAATTCATTCATGTCTGGTTTAGCGAGTAGTCACATTTAACTTTATAGATCAGTAGATGAAGTATCAGTAGATATGCTTCACTGCCTTATAATGTTACCTCCTTGAAGTGTATGTAAAGTAAAAAGTAGGGGTCAGAGCACTGAACCCTGTGGAACACCATTTCTCCTTATTCACACAACGAACTGGATCCATGTGTCCGATATTGACACAGACCGTCTCATTTACTTCCATCAGGCAAATGTATAAATCACAGCAGCAGAAGACATCCGTCCCACGAGTTGGGTCCACCAAGCCAGTCCAGCACTCCAGCCGCCACACAGAGGAAATCATCCGAACCCTGGCTTGCCATTGAAAACCTGGCCTGTCTGAACAGAGATTACGAGGAGGGCATGAAGACGAGGAGCCTGATGCAGAGGGGAGGTGGCCTGGGTCTCAGGGAGGAGGGAGGAGGAACAAAAGAACATGAAGAGGAGAAGATACATTTCCCTCAAGCCGGGGTTGAGGAAGGTAGGGGAGGCGTGCTTCAAAGGAGCGATAACGCAGAGGGAGGACAGAATTACAACATCTGCTGCAAGGATTTCTCTCTGAGGGTTTCTCAGTCAGTCCTCTCGCTCACAGAGATGAGCTCATCTCATTTGAAGTCCAACAGCAGCATCCGTAAGGGTTGTCTGACGCCTGAGCGGTCAGTCTGGGGTGAAAAGCTCCCCGCCTGCCCATCCCTCCACTTGCAGCGCCGCAGGAATACCATACCCTCCGTGACGGTGGTCCCGCCCCCGCTTCACCTCCCTCCTCTAAACCAATCAGACTCCCCCCTACAGCTGCCAGGCAAATTTTCACTTTCCAAAAGTGGGAATATTGTGTGTCTGCCTCACCCACCGAGGTCTTCACCCCCTGGGCTGCCTTTGAAAGAGACAGCGAGACCTCCGTTACTTCCTCCACTACCCCTCGCCTCCCCGGTTGCTCCTCCTGCCAACTGTTACCATGAAAGAAGCAGGAGGTCATCACATAGTTACTCAGCACAGCTTGAATAACTCAGAGAAGCCTTGAAGATCCTCTTAGACCTGAGAGACAATAAATTTTATGATAACAGTATTCGGGAAACATAAATTGAATTTTTTTTCTAGTTAAATGCCAAAAGAAATTGCCATAAAGAAAAAAAAAGTATATTCATGGCAAAAGGAGTGAAGTCATTTTATTTGTTTTTAATATGTATCTACAACAAGGGGGACACAGGCAAAAAACGACTGACAAGTTGATGAAAATTAAAATAAAACAAAAGAAATAATAAAATACATTAATTATCAATGCAGATTTCCCACCTTTTTTCCAATAAGCAACATTTTTTTGTCTAAAGAAACTTTACAATATAAAGAAACATACGAAGGAACCTCTTATTTTTTTTTACTACACAAGACATTTAGGATCTGAAACTACCCTAACATGAGATACAAAGCAACTCCCCAAGGACAGACTGCCTCATATTCAATACTGCTTTGTCATCGAGAGGAAAAGTGAGGAACTGAACAGAAAAATCTTCACTCCCATCCTCCCCCACCCTCAAGCGTCCTCTTTACCCTCCTTCCCCCTGAATGTTACAGTATTATACATCGGCACGATAGAAATACAGAAATGATCAACGTTGTGACGGCTTTTACTTACAGGACAGAAAGAGAGAAGTTGGACTGCATTTTTATACAACAGTATTTTCAAAGTACATATGTTTCTGTACTCTCCGCCTCCTCTCAGCAACAAATCTGTCCATATTTTTATTTATTTTTTACCGCCCCCCAGACATTTCATCTGCTCCTTTTTAAATAGATTTAAAAAAAAAAAAAAAGATCCTTCATAGTAAAATATGGACTCTGGTCCCTGCTGTGTTGGATTGAGAGCCAGTGTTTTCTCTTTCAGAGAAGTCAAAAGGAGCAAGTGTTATTAAAAACAAAACAAAAAGACATTTTCAGGGAACTGTGTGTGACGGCAAGTTATCCCCACACTCGAACTTCAAACAACTTCCTCCCTCGACACAACAGCTCTGATGCAGTGTAAAGCCTCGCGTCTGTCTGTGATGAGGTGAAATAGCATTATAGTCTATAGCAGCTCCAGTTTTGTTTTTGTTTTTTTTCATAGTTCATATTATTTCTGAGTAAAACGCACGCCATCTCTGAACAAATACACACGGTTGCCCGAATCGCCACGTTTCTGATCATTTGTTAAGTTGTGATTTGAATTATCAAAACATGTCAATGATATCAAAATGCATTTTACAGTATTTACAAAACAAAATATTTAAGTCAATCGATGGAGAGTTGTACAAAAAACAAAGAAAATAAAATCGGGCGGGGGGGAGGCGGGGAGGGTGGAGTTGGGGCGTCTGTGTGTGAGTGATGGAGAAGGCTGAGGACAGAGGAGGGAGGACACTCAGGGTCAACAGAGCATTGCTTTGCTGCTTGCCGACTTGCTTTTATCCAAAATAAAAACACACAAAAAGCTCCGATCAGCAGGCAGCCAGGAAGTCCTTTAACCACAAGAGACCAGGAGGAAGGGGGGGAGGGAGGGGGTCACCGTGAGAGTGAGAAGAAAACTCCAATGAAGCACAGACATGCATCACAGTGGGTTGAAAACGTTTACCACGAAAGTAAAATAAAATAAACCGAACTCCAGGTCGGAGAGACCGGTGAGTGGGGCGGGGAAGAAATCACTGGAAACCAGGTGAACACTGGTGATGACTTCAGAGGGAAGAATCTCATGACGTCACACAGAAATGATGAGTGGATCTGCATATTTACACAGTTGCTACTAGTTCTGCGGTTGACAAAAAAAAAACAAAAAAAAAAACAGGGATAACATTTTTAAAAAGTAACAAATGATCCATAAACAAATGAAAAAGTACATAAATAAATATAGCTGTGCGTTTCACTGCAGGGAAGCTACTAAAGCATGAGAAACGTTTGCTGATGAGCACAAAGTTAAAAATTTAGATCTTTTAAAACTTTTACCTCTGGGATACAAAAAAAAAAAAAAAAAAAAAAAAAAATAGACCAATCAGTACCGTGATGGATAAAATCTTACCTGCAGGGGGCAACGCGCCACCGCGTGTTACACAGAATTATTTCAGACTTGTGTGCACATATGTTGTCTTCATTAAAATAATGTGCCCGTAAAAACAACAGAAACTATAACCCAGTCTTAAAATGATCATACCAATATCATTAATAACAATAATACAATAATAAAAATAGCAATGATACAATACATACACAAAAAATATGGAAAAATAAAACCCAAAACATGTTCACTGATCATCACAACACCTCTGATACAAATTTACACACACTGAAAACAATGCTGGAGTGGGATGGGGAGGTGAGTGGGTGGGTGGGTGGGGGGGCCGGCACGGGAGCCGTTTCATCAGACCCTCCGCTGAATCCGTCAAGAAGAAGAAGAAAAAAAGATGATTTCCAAACAAAAAAAAAAAAATCCAACATTGTGGTCGAGAAGCTTCCAGGCAGCTGCAAAGAGTGTTTCGGTGAGGGAGGGGCTGCGTTTATCCAGTCTCCTCTCTCCCTCGCTTTCTCTCTGCGCGTCCTCCATCCCTCGCTCATTGTCTAGATCCTGACAGGTAGCCGGGGAGGCCGGTGCCAGAGTCGGAGACGAGGCTCTTCCTGTTGCTCTGTGACTGCTTCCTGTTCACACCGGTGGCCAGTTTGCACGCTCCGGGCGGGCCCGACTTAATTAGAGTCCCAGAATGCTCGAGGGCGGTCCCGGAGGGCTGCTCGGCCGTACAGTTCCCGAGTGAGAAGAGGAAAAGAGGGTGGCGGGGTTGGGTGGAAGTGGATCCCATTGGGGGGTGGGGGGGACAGTGTGTGTTTGTGTGTGTGGAGGAGTGGGGGAGGTGTTCCAACCCGAGGTGAAGTAAGGATTGAATTGAAGAAGGAGGGAGGGGAAAAAAAAAAAATCAGGTGCAGGGTCACAAAAAATAGGAAGGTGGGGGGTAAAGAAACAAAAATTACAAAAAAAAAAAAGAAAAAATAAAATCACACACTCATCGTCATGTTGGGTGAATACTGAAAAGAGAGAGAGGGAAGGGGGAGGAGGGCACAGATGAGTGGATATGTCACCGACAACATTTAACCACCAGAGGGCGCTCACGCCCCGCCCTGCAGAGCTCCAGGAGCTGCAGACTTCAGGTTCCAGCTGGCTCCGATACCCCAGACTAAAACAACGAAGCGTTTCAGACACTCATGAACATCCATCTAAAAGCACCCAGACGTGGTGGTGCAGCCCCACATTTATAGGACAGATACTGTTTGTTTGGTTTTTTTGGTTTGTTTTTTCCAGGTGTCATAAGTTTTAAATTGAGATGACACCAGCTCTGCTGCTGATTGGTCGAATCCAGGTATCGGAGCTCAGCCGTGACTCCACCCTGCACCACCCGTGGCTCTGCAGGACAAGGGTAGGACACCCATCACAGATTTACACAATGCAAGGAACAGTACCCCCCCCACCCCACCCCTCCATCCCCCTGCTGCGCTCCTAACACAACATCTGACACATATGTTCACCTATTTCCTTTGATGAAATCTTTAAATTAGAAAAAAAAAAAAAAATCCAAATTATCTGTCAAGTTAGACAGTTAATGGCAGCGCGCTGTGATCGCGTCACTCATAAAGAGGGTACAGAATGAATTTTAAGTGATTAGTAAGCGGCGTCAATGCAAGCAGAACACAAGCTGTGAGTCAGCCACACAAACTATTCTGTCTAATTACTTTATTCCCCTTTCATTTAAACAACAAAAACAATCTTGCCTGCTTCGAAACTGCAAAGCATGTTTTGACTTTAACGTTCACAGTATCATGTCCCAAGATTAAAAAAAAAAAAACAAAACTACGTGAAACTTTAAAGTGTAAAGACTTTGTGATTGAGGAACTTTAATTAAGACGTGACCTGCAAATAACAGCGAGTCTGTTTGGGATCAAATATCAGTTTAAGACTCGGTTAAAGACTTTAACTGCTTGTTTTATACCTCCACTCGCAGCGATCATTTGTTCCTGATCTGTCAATCATCTATAGCATCTTCTGAGCTGTTGGACGGGAAAGTCTCCTGTTTTAATTTACGGTTTGAGGAAGTTTGACACTGGTTTGTGGTAAATCAAACCGCTTTTTAGTTTTACATTTAAAGAAAAAAAAATTAGATAAATTCTCCAACTAAATACTAATACAACAGGTTAATCCAAACAGCAAAAACCAGAATAAAAGTATAAGAAAAAGGGACACAACAGGCATGTTTCCCTTTCATTAATTAGAGGTTAAAACTGAAGAACTAGACAAGCCCTCTGCTTGCATTCTTCCACCGGTTCACGTCAGGACAGCGAGGAGAACTGTTAAGGGTTGTGAGATGTCAAAAACGACCTTCCACTTACACTTTCACTTTGGAATGGGTTCAAAAAGTTGCCGCCCATTTCGCCGTCGTCTCGCGGCGTCCCAGGAGGGTTGTTCATCCCCCCCATGTTGTTGGGAGAGCTCTGGAAGGACAGACGGGCCCAAACAGACTGATAAAAGGTCTTTTACCGACAGCAAATCCTCATTAACGCTTCAGTCTTATTCAGGAAGTATATTTAAAGAGAAATCTGATGTTTACTCACCTTTGGCAACCCATCCATATCCCCAGACCCTGAGGAGGTTAAAAAAAGAAGGGAAATCTTTCATTTTAAGCTGAATTTTATCCAGAAGGAAACTTCAAACACACAGCACCCGTGGGTGATCTGCTGAGCCAGAGTTTGTTTAAACCCACCTAGTGATCCATTCATGTGGTGTGGTTCCATGGCTCCCATAGCTCCCATTGGCCCATCAGGACCCGGCCCCATAGGGAACTGGTGAGAGGAAGGCGTAATGAATGTAAGTTTATTCGCCTTTAACGTCGTAGATTAAACTGTGATCTTTTTATCTTGGGGAGAAGGTGTGATCATTTCATTAATCCTTCCTGCTTCATTTAAAGTCCATTTTTACTGGTGTTTGTCTCATCTTGGTGTAAATTTGAGCTATATTAATAATCTTTATCATGTATAACCAATATTCACCTTTTAAACCCAGAATCAACTTTGGAGAAAACGTTTGTAAAATATGTTAAAGTACAAAAAGACTCACGCTGGGTCTGCTCCCTCCCTGTCCAATAGGATTCATCATTGTGTAAATGTTTTCACTGGAGTTTGTTGAATCTAAAAAAAAAGACGACACAAAACAATCAGTGACCAGAATGATTTCACCTTGCAGCATATTAAAATTAAATAAAAAATAATAATAATACAGCTTAAAAATGAAGAGAGATCTATCAAAGGGCTGATGGGGGGACTTTCATGCTTGTTTAGTTTGGGAAAAATGGGGATGACATTTATTCCTCAGGGAAGTGTTAGTACTGGGGACGTAGTTAGGTGACGCACCACCTGGGCTGGGCATGATGGGAGTTCCAGGTGGACCTCCTCCGCCCGGAGGACCCTGGGGAAAAAAATACTGACGTTCAATCACACAAACACTACTTGAAGAGGCCTTTTGAGAAAATAGATTTTAACTCACCACGTAGTTTCCTGGAGATGAAGAGGAGTAGGCTATCTGCTGGGAGAAAGAGGGAAAAAAATGATTTAAAGGTCATAAATTACCAACTATAACCACGCTTTAAAACTCACTGATGGGGAACAACAGACTTAACGTTCAAATGTCTTTCCGACATGGTTTAAAACAAAAAGTGAAGATCCCACTCCACTGTTAGGTTCGTCATAAATCTTTCCCGCGTTATAAATAAAGCTACCGTCTGCTGCTTGAAGTTTAAATTTAGCGTTTCTGTCAGTCAACCCACCGCCTGCAGTGTGTGTGTGTGTGTTCAGTGTGCACGTGCAAAGCTTCTGACTCACAGAGTTAGCGTTGGGACCCGGCCACGGCCCCCGTCCTCCGGGGCCCCTGGCGAAAACACAAAGACAGAAACGTGAGGCGAAGAGTTTCAGAGAATAAACATGGAAAATATGGGCAAAAGGTAAATGTGTGACATTAAACTTTAACTTCTTAATAAATGAATAATAAAAAAAGTGTCTGAATGAAGAGGAGAGCTGCATGGTGAAGGTGTAAAGTAATGTTTGTGATCCACTTACATGTTCATTCCTGGCATGGGACCACCCATGGAGTTGGGAGGAGGCCTCATGCCGCCGTAATTCTGAAAAACATGAACAAAGGACGTCAGAAAATTCAAAGTATTTGAAAAGGAAATCTGCCTCGACTCTGGTAGAGCATGGTTGAGCAGATGACAGAACCGCTGTGGAGGAACTTCGGTCCATTCTTCTCCACAAAGTTGCTTAAGAACATTGACAGTTGTGGAGACTTTTGCATTCTTATGCACAGCTGATATTTGACTTTGACTGGAACACCTCAATTATTATTTTTCTGGCATGTTTGGGATCCTATGACTTGCTTTCACGGCTCAGAGATGGACAGCAGTTTCTTCTCTAAGATTATTACTGATGTCTGATCTTGACAGGGTCTCAATACACGCTCGAGTGCTCACGACCTGCAGACCTCTGATGTACAGGGCCGATCACACTGATGACAACCTTAAAATTATTTGCTTTAAATTATACTCCCATCACTGAAGTGTCAGAGTAAAAAAAGAAACCATCATTATAGAAAAAAAAAACAAAAAACTCGGGCGAACTCAGAGCCGGAGCAGCATCCATGTAGACAGAAAACAAACAGCAGAAGAAGAGTTTATTTATAGAATTTGCAGCAAGAAATGAACTTAAACATGACCGTCTGTGGCTGACAACAGTGTTTGTGTCTTTTGTGCTTCCTAGCTGGGGAAGCTCTCCTACCTGTGGGCCCATGGCCATCCCCCTGGGGGGGTTCATTCTCATCGGTCCACCCATGTTAGGATGCCCTGCAACAACAGACACACACACACACACACTCGTTTAAGTCCACATATGTCTCGTCTCTTAAAGCTAGGAATTAAAGGAACCAAAAAACAGGATTTCTTCCTAATTCCATTAGTTGTAACCTTCTGGGCTCCCGAAACTAATCTGCAGCTAAAAATCTCCGCATACGCCTTCCTGAGCCAGACACCCCCCCCCATCCCCACCACCAGTATTAGTCAAGCACAAAAACAAATGGACAAATACAGAATTTCAAATACATGAAAATGTGTCGGATGTATAGTCCCGATGCCGCCTGTTACCATGACGACCAAAAAAGAAAAAAATGAAACTTTTAAACATCCTCAAAGTCAACACATTAATGTAGTATCAAATCAACATGATTAAAAAATGAATTGTTCATAACACAAGTATTTTATTTGTGCATAAGCTGCACAGAAGGCTGAGACAACAACACAAAACTTATTTTTACACTTCAAGAGCTTAAAAAAAAAAAAAAAAAAAAACAGCTTTCACAACGCTGTCTTTAGCCATCCTGACATCTAAAAGTAGAGATGCAACAACTGACTGCTTAGTGAACAGAATCAGCTGATACCGACTGTCCGATACAACTGGATTTTTATTTTAGTTGTCAGTATTTTTTTATCCATTGAGTAAGCAAATCATGATGATGCAGCCAGAAGGGAGAAAAGTGGAAGTTTTCCACTGCGCTTACAGAAAAGCAAAAGAAAATCATCCGTACAGCCTGTGAGGCGAAAAATAACGTGTAAAGACACCGAGCTTAATCTAAAACTCAAAGCAGCATCACCCTGTTGAGTGTGCTCAAAGTCCTCAAACTAAAAAAAAAAAAAAAAAAAAGAGGTAAGAACAAAGCCAGCAGAGCACTAATTTTCACTGGTGATTAATTTCCTGTACTTAGTTTATTTATAGACCAAAAACAGAAAATTCAAATCAGTCCGACTTTCAAGAAAATCAAAGTCAACAAACAAATTTTCAAGAGAACATGTGACATTCTGTCTACCTTAAAAGACCCTAAAAGGTCCAAATTATGTTAAATTAAACTTTTAATTCCCTTAAACATAAACAAAAAAGTCCACTGACTCAAAAACTCCAGTGGTTCAGTACACCACTCAATGTGGACATTTAAATATTTAATCGTTGTATTAGTAGCTCTAATCGGAGCACTTTTAGCCGACATTTGTACAAAACACCAGTGTTGTTCTTGATGACCTGACGGACTACGACCTGGTCAAATCTGTGGAAAATTAAACAACAGATAAACTATTTCTGGTACCTGATGTTGTTAAATAATGGAAACTATCAAAAAAAAAAAAACGAACTGCAGCTCCTCATAGTTGTGTTGTTTTAATCCCTGAGGATTTTTATTTTTTTTAACCCAACAGGAAACTAGCGCAGCGATGGACAGGCTACGAGCGCTGTAACTGTAAATCAATCTTTATTTTATTTCCATTTCTGAGACCCTGAGCCTGTTTAAATACTGACCATGAGTTTGTTGTACATTTGTGTAATTTCTTAAATAATAAACCATATTAAAAACTGCCAAAGATGCCACCTTCTGCTATAAAAACTTCTAACTGCTGAGTACTAAGATATTTTCATGAAACATAAAATGTGCCAAACAGTTATACACTTAATTTTCATGTATAGACTTAGGAACTGATGCACTTTTTAAAATTAAGCATAAGGAAGTAACTTGAGGATGGGACTATGGCAGGTTCTGCAGCCTCACCTTGCGGTCTTGTTGGGTCCAAACTGTTTGGCAGGAGAGGCTGAGATCCCGGGATTCCTCCAGGAGGCTGAGAAGAGAGCAGACATGGAAACTTGTTCAAAAAAATACGAAAAAAAGGAAAAAAAAGGTGGAAACAGAGCTCAAACACAATACAGAATTGATCCAAAATGTTAAATACCTGATTTGGCATTCGGAGTGAGGGGCGCGGCCCACCTGGATACCGCGGCGACATGAAAGGCTGCAGAGAGGAAGGATGGGGGAAAAAAAGAAGAAGAAGAAGAAGAGCGAGGGGAAGGACAGGGAGAAAGTGAAATTTCCGTTATTTCGAAATTCAAAAGCTCTCAGCCTGAAGTGGCAGCGAGGACACACAGATGGAGAAAATGTGGCTGGAGATGGAAGGATGAAACTGAAAAAAGAGCAAATTCAGCAGCAAATCAGTTTAATAGCCATAAAGAGAAATACACGAGCGCAAATTTGCTCCGAGTTCATTTTTAAAAACCTGTTTATACTAAAAGGATCCACTAAAAGCATACATCCATGTGTGTGTGTGTTCGGGCAACGCTCACACAGCTCCTGCCTGGCCTCGCTGTGGTGTAAGCCGACTCGGCCTGTGGTCAGCCTGGCACAGCCGGAGACACCTCAGGCCAACAACACCGTCCAAAACCTTAGCGGAAGCATGTCCACACTCTCTCGCACACAAGACGGAAACCAGAAACCACAAGAACGAAGAGCCGAGCAGCCGCAGTGAACGGGAAAAGGCTCGCCTTACCTCCAACGGTGGAGTCTGTAACTATTGTTCCGGATAAACGCCGAGACGCACACCGACGCCGAGAATAAACTTATTGAGGCTCGACCCGTACGGATGTGTAGTTTTCCGTTTAAAAAAAAAAAATACAAAAAAAACCTGATCAATTCCCCGTTTTATTTATAGGTGCAAGAATATGTAAGCAAAAGGGGGAGGGCAAAAGTGTTTTTGTGCATTTGTGCTTGTGTCTGTTCAGAGTTGAGGAGATGATAAGTGTGCAAAACCCCCCACAAGCTGCTCCGGGGGAGGGGCAGGGAGTGAATTATTCATCCCGCACAGGGACCGCCGACTCTGGGCCTTGAAGAGGAGCGGGCCCTGCTGCCTTCAGATGCTCGGTTTTCATAGGAGGAGCTTTCAACTGGAGGGGCTGACATCTACGGGGAGTTTGCCAGAACAAAACCAGAGCTCACAGGGCTCACGGGTACCAGGAGGAGGAGGAGGAGGAAGTGTGCAGGTAGTGAGTGAATGAGAAGGGAAAAGCGAGTGCTGGTGAGGGGATGAGGGTGTTTGAGAGAAAGTTTTTGCATCTTACCTGGCCATGGGGTCCCATCATGGGGTTGCTGGGGTTGTGTGGGGGGGGCTGTGCGTGGGGGGACTGCTGAGAGCCGGGTGGTCCCTTTAAGAAAGAAGAGCGATATCAGAGAGGGGAGGGGGCAAAATGTGGGTTTACACCTGGAGGAATTAGCCAATCAAAATCATAGCAGAGAGGAAGGTGATGTGTGTTCGTGTGTGTGAGAGAGAGGGGGGGAGGAGGAGGGGGGAGTCTGTGGAGAGTTTTTAATCTGAGGAGGAAGAAGAGAAGCTGAAAGGTGGAGAGAGCTGAACATTTTAAGTGACACTAACAAAATTATACATCTGTGATTCTTTTCAGAATAGTTTTATGCCGCCAAACAAGTAAACAGAACCAAGCTCGTCGGCGCTGCTGAAACGGCTTAAAACGGCGCCGCTGCTCCTCAAGACGAGGCGTTGGAGAATGTTTGCTCGCAGGACTCCACATGAGGGCAGTATTGTCAAAGCTTCGCTGCAACACAAACCGGTACCGGTTGGCAACTTCAGACCAGAAAAGATGATGCTGACAAAATGGACAAGTGGAAAAAAAAGTGGAACCTTTTCCGCTTATTGGAAACCCAGTTCATCCCAAAAGTCCAGCTCTTGTAAGCCAATTCTCAGCTTCTCCAACACGTTGCTGGTACCTTCTCACCCCCCGGGACGAGAGGTGAGCGACCTCGGACAAGTCATTACGCAACAGCCGCTTCTTGTGCTCCATCAATGCCAGTGGTACCGTCGCGCTCTTTGCCCTCGTTTTTCAACCAAGGGCAGCAGGGTTTACGAAAATTTTCCACGAATTCATCATCGAGATCCGGACGCCCCGTAAAAGACAACCCGCTGACGACCACGAGTGTCGGACAGTGAAAGACTGCTTCTGGTGGATTAAACGACACCGACTTCAGTCTGCTGAACAGCAGCTTGTGTGAGGGAAGCTACAAGTCACTGTTAAAGAGACACGGAGACAAAAGATCCCCGTCTTCACCTTTCAATAGCGGGTACGGACACTGAGCATCAGTGATGCGGTAATGTGGGAGTACAAGGGTGAGCCGGTGTTAGTCAATTAAGCAATTAGCCGATCATCAGAAAACAGAGCGGCTAATTTAGATAATTGATCAATTGCTAGAACCACTTTCCCAGCAAAAGGCCAGTTTCACTTAACGTACAGGACCGTGTGGGTGAGTCAGACAGCTGTCAATCTAGCGGACGTCACGTGTTTGATTTGTGATGTTCTGTTGAGGTTCTCACCAAAACAAACGACTTCTCTCATGAAGACAAACAGCATTTCTGCTTTGGGATATTGTCACAGGACCTCTGCTGGGGTGGGTGGGGGGGATGTCAGGTGGTTTCTGGCACCGGTAGCAGATCATTTGGTTGTTGTGGGTGGGACTTTCATGGGTCAACAGAAGCTCAATGGGACGATGATTTGGGGAGTTTGGAAAAGTCTTATTTGGGTCAACGCTTTTGGGCTCGGTTTGGAGGAATATTTGAGTAGCCGGTGCTGCAGGGACATGCACATGCATGGCCGGACCAAAGGTTCCCCAGCAGAGTATTATTGTTATGAAGCCAAAAAAACAAAAAAATCAATTTTATTCACTTGATCCATCAATGTTCTTGAGTGTTGTGGCAGATGACGGCTAATCTGACAGCGGTGTTGGATTTGCTGGTAAAAATCAAACTCTCATAAGTGATACAACAGGATATTAATATTTTTTTAAAAATTTTAATTTAAAAACTAAATCAAGATATCTGAACTTCTCCAAGAAACTGAATTATTTCTCATTTTACTTGATTTTTTTTTTTTTTATTAAACAAAAGTATTTATAAAAATATTAGCAGGGATGCAGCAAAACTGAATTTATATTTTTATAACATTTGTTCCAACAAATTTCAACATCTAGGAGAGGAAACTACAACACGCTATGCATTATGGGAAATAACATCTCCTTTCTTTCTGAATTTAAAATATTATAAATAACTTCTTATTTATGCTCTTGTTTTCGCCGTTTCTGATAGATCGACACCGTTTCACCTCCGACAAAACTTTAATCCCTTCCATTTGTTTTCAAATTATAACATTAAATAATGCATTTGTCCATCAAAACACTGCACATAAATCTTACACCGTTTAGTTGAAATTAATAGGTAAAGAAGCTGTCAAGTTTAAGCTTAATTCCTTATTTCTGAAGCACAGAAACATGAGAAATGTCTTTTGACATATACTGACAGTATTTATGTTCATTCTCAGTGGCATTGCTGCATCCTTGATGCACTTTTTTCTTTTTCTCTTCCAATTTTCAACCTGGGTGGCCTTGCAAGCACTAATCACCTGAACCAACAAGATAGTTGTATAAAAGAGCGTTGTAAAATATAAAATATGCTATTTTTGGGGATAAAGAATTCTGGGGAAAAAAATAAATAAATAAAAGCACCCATTGGATGGATGGTCTATTATATCTGCAGTCCTGCCTGGTGGTGTGATTTAACCTCCGTCAGTCCAACTCACGACTCTCGGTGAGACTAAGAAGACATGATACCAACTTTCTCTTGATTTGGACCATAAGTTAGATGATTTGTGTGTAAGTGGGAGCTCTCGGGTGAGGCAGTATCTGCTCCGTCGTTCATTAATAACACGCATCAAAGATCGTCGAGGATAATTTGCACCTAAATCTAAGCTTGCGCGGTAGTTTAAAGGTCTCGAACAGATCTGAAATAAGGCGGTCCTCTCTGAGGAGCCCGCTGCAGGACTGCACTCCCAAGTATAACTTTTCATTAAGACTTTAGGAAATTGTGTCAAACTTGTCGGAAAGAAAGGACCAAAATGTGCCCCCTTTAAAACAAAACACTGAAAAAGCATCAATAATGAAAGCAGTCTTTGCAGCTGTAGCCCTGATCTTGTTTTATTCATACATGGTTTTCTACGTTTAACATTTTAGCATGTAGCCTCTTGAGTTTTGAGAAAAGAAAAGAAAAAAAAAAACATTTCTAAATGCTACTGTTCAGATGTCAGCTCTACCTTTGATAACGGCACTAGTAAAAGTATTTCAAACAACACTGCCCGAATGGTGAGAATTAACCAAATGTGCAGAAAACAAATCTTCCTGTTGCAATAAGTCCTCCTGAACACAACCGTCTCGCACAAAAACACACATTTGTACTCGCGTCCAATCTCACTCCCCCACTGGTGTTAAAAATAGCATTTCTATGCGTCTCTCGTCCCCCTTCTTCCTTTTGCTTATTTACGGTCGTCTTCTCCCTGGTTCCCCACCACCACAAAGCCAGGAAACAAAACGGCGGGTCGGTACCACAGAAACACACTCTGGACCGCAGTCCTCTTCTTCCACCAACACTCAACCTCGTCCTCTCCATCCCATGCTCTCTGAGTGTCACTCTCTCTCTCTCTTTTTTTTTTTTTTTCCCACTCCCACCTTATCGTTCCTGCTGCCAAATGCCACTGCTGTCCATCACGCCGCTGCCTCTCCACGGACGCGTAAGCATGTATTTTAACTTGTGACCGTGTGCGCACACACACGCTTGCACGTGTCCATGACTCATTCTCTTTACTCTTCAGACAGCCTTCTCCGGCACTAAACTTTCACCGAGCGGGGACGGGTCAGAGACAGGTGGAGGTGGAGGGGTGGAGGAGGGGATGAATACAAGATGGTTGGATCGAAGAGCGACCGAGCAGAACCTGAGCCACAGGTGAATGAAGAGGCTTCAGAGGTTCTGGTGGCGTCAATATGAGCAGTGGAAAAATGTGAGGAAGACGACGTGGATAAAACTCAGGTGGTACCTGTTGTGTGTCACCTGGCTCCTTTTTTTGCTTTTTACAGAGAAAATTTGTTTCTAAATGGGACTAGATTCTTGCCTGTATCGGGCTTCATGACAGATAAACGCACATTAAATTACATTAATGATGTTTTGGTTAAATCGTTTTCATTAGAAAGTGGAAAAATTAAACTTGAATAATTTATTTTTCCATTAAAGTCCTAATAACAATCATTATATAAATTGTCTTGTGAAAAGCATGCATCCTAAGATCAACTTAAGGTTCAAAAAAAATTTTTTTTTTTAAGTGCTTTTTTTTTGTAATAAATGATGTATTTTTCTTTTAAAGGTGGATCAAGTTGATTTTTCTTGATCTTAAAAATTTTCCTAAGTGTTAATCTAGGAAACAAAAGATCATAATATAATAATGATGGTAATATTCACAGTATTAAGCATGAATGAATTAATCATGATTAGGGAGTAAATTATTCAAATTGGTACAACTTTTAGTCGACTCTTTAATTAAGGTTAACGTCAGGATCGCCAGTGCCTACTGGTGTGATTATTTAATGTATATGAAAAAGCCACCACAAATGTGAATTTTTTTTTTTTTTTTTGATTTTGGGATGAGTGGGTGACACAAGACGATCAGGTAAGAAGGTAAGTGGGTACTCTGGAGGTGAGTGAAAAGCGGGAGGTGGTACCTGGAAGAAGCCTGGGGGCATGGGACCGCCTGGCATGGCATCGTTGGGCGGCATGTTGCCCATCACGGGGCTGGGCGCTGCCGCTGCACTCTGAAACACACAGATGCATCAGTTAAACATGAGGTTTCTTACATCCCAGCATCTCTCACCGCTCCACCAGGTTATTTATGGGGCTGATGCACTGACGCCTAAATTCCTACAGGGGGCAGTGTGTGCACCTGCAATAACACCAAACCCCACACATGCTTTATTTTGGGTTTGAAGCATCTTGGAATAACTGTTAACCCGTCGCAGTAGAGTAGAAAGAATCAAGGAGAAAGGCATTAACCACCTCCTCCAGCAGACGAGGACAGAGGGGTGCCAGGAAAAATGTTATTCCCGTGCCTTCAGGCAGAGACATTCATAAAGTTTCAGCGATGCAGAGCTGTGAAGAGAGCAGCCTGCACCGGTCCTGTGATCAATGCCATCATTCACACGGCTGCAGACTGAGGAGAAATGTTTAGAGT
This sequence comes from Zenarchopterus dispar, assembly GCA_028564865.1. Taxonomy (NCBI): domain Eukaryota; kingdom Metazoa; phylum Chordata; class Actinopteri; order Beloniformes; family Zenarchopteridae; genus Zenarchopterus; species Zenarchopterus dispar. Next base: position 5,285,512 of record JAOWBL010000015.1, read on the forward strand.
CAAAACTGAAGATTATTACAAATGACACGATGATCAAGTTCAGTTTGAAGCTTTTAATCAGGATCAATCGATCAGTTTTCTATACCCACGTCATCTTATTCAGGAGCCCGCCCCTCATGTAATCAGGTGAGAGGAAGGTTAGACCTGAGAACTAAAAATCTCCCATTTAATTTTACTGTTTTTTTCTTCACAAATATTTATAATAACTTTTGAATTAGTCTCTTGTACTCAAATCACACATATTTGAAAATATGCATAGAACTGACATTCTAGTAATCAATGAAACTCTTTAGATAATCCATTTAATAGAAAAAAAATATTAAAGTGTATCGGCTGCAGATGGGAACATTTAAAAAGATAAATTTAAAACAATTTTTATTTTATAAGTGTATAGTCAAAGAAACAATCTGCAGTGTCCACTTTACATATTCACAGTATTTTATCAAATATTTTCCCACAATGCTTCTCTAACAGCATGTTTGTTCCGCTTTGAGTTTGCCAATTAAAACGAAAAAAAAAACCTCTTTGGTGTGGCTTGATTTTTTTTTTCTATTTCAATTTGCTATTTGAATAATTAGGTAAATTTGATATTTTCAGGTCCATTTTTATGTGGAAAATGACTGTTCAGACATGCTGATATGCAAGCACAGACAGACTACCGAATGAATCATTCAGACATAATACAATCACTGTGAGCAATGGCAGAGTTTGAGGCAGCCTGAGTCTAAAAATATTTAATCCAGTGAGCTGGTCGGGTTTTTCACAGTTCTGTGACATCACAGACCTGGTTCCCGGTAGTTTTATCCAGCCTCGCCAACTTTATTCCCATCAAACCTCACATCATGCTCCATTTGCTGCAACTTGAAAGTGGGCGGCACAAAGCTGTTAGACTAGTTTAAAATGAGGCACAGTCTATGGAGGAAAGGTGATGAAGTTAAGTTCAGCCACAAACTTCAACACCCCCCCCCCCAAAAAAAAACACCAAACAAACAAAAAAGAGTTGTACAGACAAGTTAAAAAGGAAGCCGTGGTTCTGTATTGCTGAGGTATTTTTACCAGAGTCTGTCACAGACATTTTATTAAAGCCTCCGGAAATTCTTACGAAATTTTAACTTAAAAAAAAAAAAAAAAAATTAAAAAAGGCATATGCATAGCAGAACATCTGCAAGGACATATCAATTTGCACAGCATTACATCACTTTATTACGCTGAAGACCCAATCTAATTTAAAATTAACTTATCAAAGTCTATGTAACCTGAAAACTTATTGTAATCAATAATGGGTATTTTGAGCAAAATTACAACTTAAATCAACCCTAAACTGTTATTTTCTTCTATTAATATCTGGATTAACACATTGACATGGAGCATATGTAAACATTAAGCCTACAGCGTATTTGATGACATTTAAAATTTGGAGAGCACAGACAGAAGTATTTAAAAACAAGTATATCCGACACTTTAAACCCGGCGAAACAGTTGCATAACTAAAACTCATCATATCAACACATGCAACAACAGCGGTAGCCTTTCTGTAAGTCAAACAATGTGGAAGAATAAAACCACTAACTACAATGGAAAAGGGGGGAGAACGAATCAGCCCGGGAGTTAGGGATGATATAACTGTATTCTTAACACGCATAGAAGGAGACGCATGTTCAGAGCGCTTACATAAGCAAGCCAGAACAAATACACACCAGCACCCGACCGCATGAACACACAAAAAAAAAAAAAAAATGACACAGACACACAAAGAGTTGCATCACAGGCTCATAAAGTGCAGCCCTTCAGTAGTGAGAGGCAGTGGGGAGATCGCAGGCTACAGGCCAGAACAGGGAGGGGACGTAGGACCCAGGGGAGGGAGTCGTTCTTACAAACACACACTCCAAACGTCCACCCATCCACCAGCTCGCACCTAACAAACACAGTGCATTCATGTGACACATACTACATTCTTGGATGACGACGTATACGACCAATTTAACTCATGTACCCAAATACACTCTCTGCCCTTCTTCTTCTTCTTCTTCTATCTGTAACGACACACGCCAACACTCCTCCCCCCATCTTTATGCTAATTCTGCTTGTGAACATGAGCAGGCCACTGAATCCCGAGGGAAGAAGCAGGGTCGGCTGCCTCCTTCTCTCCCTTTCCATCCTCCCTCCCTCCCTTTACAGTGTTTTCTGAAGCCCCCCCCCTCATGCCCTCTCCCACCCCTCCAACCCCCAAACACACATGGACCTTCCCTGCGTCCCACACCTTCTACTATACCTCCTCATCACAACCTCTCCTCTTCCTCCTCCTCTCATCCCCCCCACCACCACCACCACCACCCCACACACACCCTCCCTAGTAGGGTGTCAGCAGCTTGCAGAAGCTGTTGCTATGGCGACAGGTCCTATCTGCACTTTGTCCCCCTGGCATCCCCCGCTCCAGGAGAGCAGAGAGAGAATAAGAAGATGCAGGAGAGAGTGAGATCGAGAGAGTGAGTTAGAAGATACAGGAGTGAGACAGAAGAGGCAAAAACGAGGCTGAGAAAGATTTTAAAAAGAAGAGGGGAAAAAAAGAAAAGGAGAGTATAACAAAGAAGGAGATTTCTGTTTTCAGTCTGTTGCCCAGTCACATTCCTCTTATAGACTGTTACTGACAATTTATCATTCTTGAATTTACTGATGTAAAATAAATGTAAAAACTGAAAAGTGGGCAAATTGAGCACGATTGCCAGCAGCAAAAAAAGAAAGGTAGATTTAGTGTGCCGTTGTGCTTTATTAAAACCAACTGGCCTGAGGAAACACAAAAAAGGTTCCTACAGCTCTCTCTCTCTCTTTTATTTCAAGTTTTCATGTTAGCATGAACAGTACTTTAAATATCTACCATTTCAGAACAAGACAGGCAGAAAAAGACACGACTGAGCCAACAAGGTGCGTGTACAGGACTTTTCCTCAGTCCGTCAGGTAAAATGATGACCGCTAAGGCAGAAATAACCAGCAGGTATTTCACTGCGCACCTTTATGAGGAAACAAATTCAAGAAGACAACGATGATCCACAAACGACGCATGTGCTGCACATGTTTGTTGATTTTTGTTCTTGAGCTGAATTGTTTGTTTTTTTTTTTTTTGTTTTCTGGCATTAAGTATGGAAGAGTCAGCAGATGCAGGAGAGTGCAGAAGAAGAAGCGGGTGGCACCGCACACAGAAAGAGCTTTAATGCCTGGCATGCAACAGGAAAGAGAAGAATATGTTTCTTTCATTTAAGGCAGCTGAAAGTTTAACAAAGCCCAGGGGACATATTGTCAAATGTCTGGGAATATTTACACTGTTTATACCGTAAAATATAATTTAATGGTCTTCCCCTGCAGCGCTACACTAACACTGTGTCACAGCATCCAGCCAGCACATCTGCACAAGGCGGGTTTTTTTTAATGAAACCTGGCAGAACAGGATCTGAACTTTAGACACAAACTGTGTCTCGCTGCTGCGGCTGCAGATGAAACCCTGGCATCACAGACAGGTGCGGCGAATAACGCCGATGAGTAACATTACGTTACGATGCAATGACCTGCCAAACACCCCGCCACCCCACGGCAACGGCGGTGGCCACTCCCAGAAGAAGACGGCGTGCTCTGTTAAAACACAAAAACTAGCAAGGAACAACTTGTACGACACAAGAGTCAACTCTCGTGATCTGGCCCAACCACGGCATGATCGAGCATCCACCTCAACCCTCAGGCCTAAGGATGTACATCATTTTTCTTGTCCAACGTCCAACTTTGTTGAAGATCTGGTCCTCCAATACCATAATTATTGCGTAGAGTTAACATAAATTAACAAGAGACAGGTAAAAGAGGCTGACGTCATTGGGTTGAGCTCAGTAGAGATCCATGTTGGGGTTTCCAGGAAGTGATTTGTGAGGGTTTTTTTTAAACCTTAGTGAGATGATGACTGATGAAACCGTATGAGGTGCACTGAGGTGGGATCTGCTAGTGGACGGGTCGAGGTGTCCCCACCCGAGCCGAAGGTTTTACATCAGCGAAGCAGCCAGGGGCGGTGTGCGTGACTTTTACCGGCACGGATAAGTTCTTGCGATGTGCAACACGTGAACGGGTTCAAGCGGGAGCACCGGAGTCACCACGTCCCATCTGAAAGCTCCTTTATGCCCCTCCACCCCCGTGAACGCCAGCAGGAGTTAAGTGGAAACAGAGGATGACTGAGTGTTTCGGATTAATTTACTAACAAAGAAAAATTAAATTCCCTTCAAAGAATTTTAAAAGATTATTTTCTGGTAAATCACAGAGCACCATTAAAAAATAAACGTAGACCTGTGCAGTAACTCATTTTATTCAGGCAAAATATGATACATCTGGGTTTAAATTGGGCTGCTCCCGTCTCCACAGTGGGCCCCTTGGAGTGGGTGAGTGGAGCAGATTGTACGTCTTATGCAAGCTAGCATTCACAGGAATTACTTTTTGTCCCCCTTCAATGATACCTGTAATAACACACCGACATTTTTGTGCTCATTATCGTAATTTTTGTACAGAACATGCACAGAAAAGTGCAACCCACCGAACATTAATAGGAAGAAAAAAAAAACAAAAACAAAAAAACGCCTCTTCAAGAAGATGTTATTAATGCTAATAAAGGATGCAATCTTGGGATATGATAAAAACTTAATCTCCTTTTTTAGAAGGCATTAAGCAGCAATGAAAATGATTGTTACTAAATGAATCTTGGTGGGGGTTTTTTTTATTTTTTCCACATTGACTATTTTGAGGTATCTTCTATCCTTCAATAGTGGTGCAGAATTAAAGATCAAAGATCCAGTGGGATTTCCAAAACTGGTGACGGCTAACCAACCGCTCACTGCTGTGGTTGAAATGTCCAGAAGAAAGCCGTAGCGACTGACGTAGCAACCCCGAGAGACACCAACATGAAGGAGGAGGAAGATGAGAATTCGGAGGAGTACTGAGGGTTGAAGGAAGAGATGGAGAAGATGTGCAAGGTAATGACAGCAGTGGTGCCAGTGGGTAGTTGGAGCACTCGAAACTGTGGCCTCTGAGTTGAGCGAGTGGCTCCAGCAGATCCCGGGAAAAACATCAGAGATCTCAGTCCAGAAGAACACCGTCCTGGGAAAGGCAAAAAATACTGCACAGAACCCACAAGCTCCCAGATCTCTGGTGGAAGACCAGAACTTGAAGAGGGTAACAGAGAAATGGACCAAGATGGAGTTTGAAAAAGACACACACACAAAATAAAAAGCCTCTTTGAGGCGAAAGACTTGAAGCCGCTGAGAGTCTGGCTCCCTGTGAGAACACAAAGTTGTTCCTTTTTTAGTCCTCGGTATGAACCTACAATGTTGATGAATAATCTATCGGAGAACAAAAGACCAAGGACCTGATTGGGTGATGTAGCGCAGTATGTAGATGCGTTATACAGAATAGCATTGATCCCTACCTCTCCATTTCCCTCTTCACTTCTCTCACCCGTAGGACCTACCGGACAGATCAATAGTGCTCAACACATTATTGACCTCCGCCTGATACCTTTCACAGGGATAAAGACAGAGACATAAACACTGGATGGAGAGAGGGGAGAGGCAGGAAGAGACGGCAAATGTATCCGTGTGTGTGTCTGTATTTGTGTGTGTGTGTGTGTGTGTTCGTTCCTGCCTGGAGAGGTACTAATCTACATTCTGGTTCACACTGATATGTACCTCATCACTGTCTCCTTGACCTGCTGTCCTTAACGCACAGGGAGAGAGGGAGAAGAAACAGGGAGGGGGAGGGTGAAGGAGTGAGGATGGGAGATGAGGGAAAAAAAAAAAAAAAAAAAAAGAATAGCTGACTGTGGTGATCTAGCTTATTTATAAATCTAAAAGAGACAGAAAAAAAAAAAAGAGTTTTTGCTTGAGAGCAACAGGATACGGCTGCTGCTCTTACCGTCACGTCTGACAAACAAATGCGCAAACTCTCCGAAAACCCAGCTGGTCCTCCAAACTGGCACAACTTGCACAGTAAAACACACACACAAACACACACACACATGCACAAAAGCCGCTGCCAAGGTAGAAGTACTGAACCAGACAGTTGCACATGCACACGCAAATGGATGGCAGCACTAATACACACTCCAGACACAACATCCACTTAGCCGACGCTCCAGAGAAGAGGCAGAGGAGCAGAAAGACGAGAATATGAGCTGAATGAGAACTCACGTCAACCAAGCTATTGCATGAAGGAATTACTTAAACATACATGTAGTTCAGGACGGGGTTAACTGGGGCTGCACTCTTCAGAGAGTTTCTGTTTCTGGAAATGAACTCTGATGTGTCTCCTTCCACCAGGAAGAGCAGCGAGAGCTGCAACTCCCTCTTCTCCAACCAACAACTTCCCGATCCTAACTTTCAGTTTTTGTTGATTAAATGCACACTGAAAACCATTTCCTTTTCCTCTTACTTCCCATGTGGTTTGACATTTGTTCACCAAGCTCTCAAGTACGTCAACTTCCTCTTGGGTCTTCTTAAAGTTGTCCATGCCGCTCTGCTCTGCTAGGCATCGTGGGTAAACCACCAGATGAGCCAATCAATCCATGATGATGAAGGTTAGCAGCAAGAAAAGAGAGAGAGAAAAGAAGGGAAAGGAAGGGGAAGGGCGAGACTAAAAGAGGAGAAAAGTTTGAGAAAGGGAGTGAGCGATAAGCCAAGTGAGACGATGGGGTGGATCTGGGTTGGGGGAAGGAGAGAGCAGGAGGTATAGTAAAGGCAGATGGGAGGGGAAAAAAAAGGTGCAGGAAGAGAGATGCAGATGTGGAGGTGTTGCAGATAAACCACAAGCTGCAGGAAAACACGATGAGAAGCTCAAGTTGAGAGATGAGGAGCAGGGAAGGCGAGCAGCTGAGTAAGGAAAGTCTGAAGACACAGAAGAAGATACAGAAGAAGAGTCTCACGAAGGAATCCAGCCGAGCCTCAAAATTCAGAAGCAACATTTCTGATCTCTCCAAATATCTGCCAAGTGTTTCTCTGCAGCCTCATCACGCTTCATCAGGCCCCGTCATCTGGATTTCATCCAATTCTGACCAAAGGTGGACAGATTTAAGTACGGTTGCTCTGAAGTCCTTACTGTTCAGCCTAAATATGACCACGGCGTCTTTTCTCTGCCATCAAGTAGGCACCAGTCCCTTTAACAGCCTCAAACAGGGGTACTGACTAAGATAAGGGTCTATAAGTGTCACCCTCGTCCGTCTTATATGATTGTTACTGACAGGACACACACATACAGATGATAATTTACATTATCTGGTAGGTTCCAGTAATAAGCTGTGCAAGAGCGAGCAGATGGAAGTTTATATAACTGAACATGTGCAGCACTTTGGTTTTTAGACTATGAGAAAAAGAGAGAACCCTGACGTTTAACTGCAGGAGTGGTGTAGAGATGTGATGATCAATCGATTTATGTCAATACACGGATGAATGAAACAATAACATGATTACAAAATCAAAATAACCAGATATCAATGCATGTCATCATCATCATCATCAATACATGTTTCCTTCTTTTTTTTTTAAAAAAAGAGGTCATTTGTCATCCAATTAGTAGAAACCAGAAATAAATGTGTGAAATTATATATTAGTTGTTTACTGATTGTGATCAATTTGATATTGTCTTATATCAATCCTGAATTAAATCAAAATCTTATGATGGAAGACTTACTGGCAAACCCTGAATGGTCATCCAGTTAACTGATGTAACATCACACAATAAAGGTGTAAATCATTAATGTGTCAAGAGCAAATGCTTAAGTTTAAATCTAAATAGTTATTGAAATTATATTTATGTTTTGAGAATTGTATGACTTGGAAAATAAGATTTTTTTATTGATTTTTTTACTCCCTGATTCCTTTCCAGCTTCAGAATCACATAAACTTAAAATTTCCTGCAGTTTTTTTAGAAGTGAAAGTGAAACTGAGACTGTTTTTTGTAAGCTGTGAGTTTGACGGGATGCTGGGTATCTCAGCTGGATGAATGGGTGTCCCGCATACAGAGGCTCTGACCACCCTTTGCTGCAGATCATCCCTTTTTCTTCTTCATGTTGCTCTCCACTTTCAATAAAGGCCGCTGATGCCCAAAAGAATTTTTTTTTTTTTTTAAATGCCTGTAAAGGAATGCTGTTGTCAAGGAGGATGTTTCCTGGACACTGAGGCCTCCAGGAAGCATCCTGACCCGATGCCAAAGCCACCTGATCTGGCTCCTCTCGATGCTGAGGAGCAGCAGATCTACTCTGAGCTCCTCCTGGATGAGCGTATCCCGTCTCCAAGGGAGAGCCCGGACACCCTGCGGAGGAAACTCATTTCTGCCGCTTGCATCTGTGATCTTGCTCTTTCAGTCGCTACCCACAGCTCGTGACCGCAGGTGAGGGTATGAACTGATAAGTCGAGTGTTTCGCCTGTCGGCTGAGCTCCTTCTTTACCACAACAGACCGATGCAGAATCACTGCGGACACCTATCAATATCCCGCTCCATTCTTCCCTCATTCATGAACAAGATCCTGAGATACTTCAACTCCTCCACGTGGGGCGGTGTCGGATCCCTGACCCAGACAAAGCAACCCACACCTTTCCGACTGAGGCCCACTTGGAGGAATCGGCATCTTCTGCACATTTGAGGTTAAAGTGGAGCTGTGGAGGTGTATAAATATGAAAGCCTGACTGAGAAATCTGATTTCCTTTGGACTGACACATTATTGTCCATTCTGTAGTTCATTTTAAAGTTCTCCCTAATTCAACTTTTTTTGTCCCGTTGATGTCATGTTACCATACAAATCTACAAACGCAGCACACGACCCACAAGACAGAAAAAATTAACAGTTCCAGCCGAAATGTCAATTCACTCGTCCAGGTACATTCAAAAAAATCAAATCAAATCAGATGAGTGTTATGTGACGGTCCCGTGGGTGAACTGATCCAGTGTCTGACTGGCAGCGCTGGCCTTCATCTGTAATTTCTTGAGAGAAATCAAAAGAAAACTCGCCTGGTCTGAACAGTAAAACCTTCCAATTTTCAAAGCTTTTCTGGTACTTTGACCGAAATCAGAAAATAAATAGACGTTTTAATAATTAAACACACTCTATAATTAAAGCAGGAGAGGCCTTACAAAAGGTAAAGTGAATAAAACTTAACGGAAGGACTGACAGTAATACGTTTACAGAGGAAATGCTTTTCTTGATTTGTATTGATTAAACAATACAATTTTTTCTATGTGCTTTGGCGAGCAGGAATAACAAAAAAAGAAGTCCAAATCAAACAATGAATCTGTGTTCAAGCAACTGTAAGACAGCATAAACTATAATTAAAAGCCTGTTGAAATACATCAGTTAGAAGAAACACCTAAATAATGACACATGAAGGAAAAACAATGTCCATCATTTTTCTAAACCTGACCTCTGGAAAAATCGGTTATTAAAAAATGACGATCAACAACATCAAAACCTTTAAACCAGCGACGGCACATGAGGGAAAAGTAGATTTGACAGTAACAAAAAGACTTTTCTGGTGTGTCTGCACCCAGCAGAGAGCTCTGATAATGCTTCTTTAATGTTGGCGTGCAATCTAGCAATCATCACAAGACTAAAACTCTGGAGGTGAAATGTATTTATTTTTTTTTCCTCCGATGCCTCTAACCGGATCCTTCTTTTGAAACTAGTAGACAGGACCTGCGCTCAGAGTCTAACCCTCAGGGGGCTGGAGCCAAAATTAAACCCACCCCGTCTCCTTTGCTTTATCACTGCGAGGAGCAGACAGCAAGCAACCATGTAGCACGCCATCTACATTTATAAACAGGGTTAACTGGAAGGAGGGTGTGAGCCCATCCATCCTCCGCTGGGCTGGTTGCCAAAGATGCCCCCTATCCAAATACACACACACACACACATACACACAAATCCCTGGCTTAGCCTCGGCCCAGTGCTGGGATTACCGGATTAGAACTCTATTCCATTATCTCTCCACACTATAGACTACACACACACACACACACACACACATACACACTGTTTTGGCCAACGAGGACAGGCTGAAGACAGACTACAGTGTCAATCACGACAGATGACATTTACACAAGAGCATACAGTAACAGTTTTTTTTCTCACTAGCAGGAAAAAAACAAAACAAAAAAAAACATCCTTCTCAGCATCATCACTGGACACAAAGCTCGTTTTGCTGTTTAGATTTCTGCAGTTAAAAAAAAAAAAACCCCAAAACATAAAAATGTATTATTAATGTATACTTAAGAACTCTCGACAACAAGTGGCCACCTGATCAATGCCCACCACTGAATCATCACACTTCCAAAACCTCGGTGGAAGTGCTCCGAGCAGAACGATCACATAAATACACTTCCAGATCTTTTTATCTTAAATGCAGTACAATAAATAAAATGTTGTTGTGTATCAGAGACAAATTTATCAGACGGCCTACAGATCCAACTTTCCTCCAGTGCTGCTTCGTCCAGAGAGCAGCATCCCGACTCGGGTGCTGATGAGATTTACATCGGATCAGCGTAAACGTGTCAACTTCCCCGAGTCGTCACAATAAGGCAGCGCCTGTCTTCATAAACAATTCGTATTTGTTTTATAGACTTCCCAAATAACCTGACAGGTGGCACAAGTCAATTACCTGTTAGAGCTTTGAGGTAAGAGAGAGAAAAAAAAAAAAAAAGCTAAATTCTGACACCAGAGTCAAATTAATAATTCATTAGTCATTGATGGAAAAGCAGAGAATTTCAAAGAGCTGCCACCAAGTTTATTCTGAAAGAGTTGCAGCCGTGCGCTCGCGGCTCAAGGTGAGATTGATGGAGATGAAATACTTAAGATCCTCCGTGAATGAGCTTTTATTTGCCAATAATCAGACGCTCGGTCTCTCTGAGGTTGTGGAGATGAGGTCAAAAGTACAAAAACATAACGGCATCTTCGGTAGAACTGCTCACCAAGTTTCTTCTCTTAATATAATTTTGATAAACACAGAAAAACTGAGAAAAAGAGCAGTTACATCCGTTTATTTGGAACATTTCATAAAAAGCTGAATTTATCACATATTTATGTGATTGTCTGTGCTTTCCATTCTCTTTGATGAAGATAAACAATTTTCAGAACTGTTAAATGATGCAGTTAGACTATAAAAAATGATTACTGTTATTTATTACTACGTTGTCATTATTCATTTACATCAGTAAAATAGCACAAGTCATAATACAAAAATCCATTTTATATCAGTAAAAAAAAAAACAAAAACATCTGTTATGTTTCATTTGTAGACAAAATGCCAAATATTCTGTGGTTTTGTTTCTGAAATGTTAGAAATTTTCTCTCTCTATTTTAAGTCATGCTGAGAGGATTTTTGTGGATTTTAAGTCTTCAGTCAGACCATAAAGGGAATTTTTGTTAACAGATATTAAACAACTGTTCAAGGAAATGTGTTAATGAATAATCAGAGTAATAGTCTGAGCCCAGCTCCCTACGGACACAGTTACTACAGCCTGGTAAAAGTTTATTTTTCTCATTTATTTTATTAGAACCCTTATTTTTGAAGCCCAACGATGCAGAAAATGACTCTTATAGATCATTTGACTGATATTGTGCCAGTTAACGAAGATATCTTACACATTAATAGTTTGTGTGTGTGGAGCCCCTCGAGTGAAAACGGTGACGTTTATTTCAGAAGTTTTATTTTCTGAGTGTACAAGAGAGCAGTCTTTGCTCCACTGAATCAAGACTACAATGTTGCTACTTCAAGTTATATTATTACATTCATTTAAGCTGACAAGTTTATCAAAAAGCAACTTACAAGAGAGAAAAACACATTTGTGGGCAACGTAGGAACATTAAAGTGTAAACTAGAGAACCAGAGGCCTTTCACCTGAAGTTGAGCACTGCAGGTAACCACATACACCTGAATCAGAACACATGATGCTAAATGAATTACTGCGTTAGTCCAGCTGAAGTAGTAGATATAAAGATTAAAACTACAGTGCAGCTGAAATTCCTGCATGCAAACTTTTTAATGAGACTGGAGCCGGCTTACACAATCTGAGCATGCTCCAAAGTTCCCACCCTGGGCTTTGGTCTGGAAGTAGCTAATAAAGAAAAAAAACCCTAAAGGATGTAAGAAATGAACAGAGCTCCAAGTCTGTTCAATTAACACCATTTTTCTAATTTGCAGCCACCTGCTAAAACCAAAGTTTAACCTCTCGTTTCGGTGTGCGGTGCGAAAAGGTCAACCGGAAAACCCCGAGACCAAGAAGGTAAAAGCAGGAACCATCACCGCCTACTCCGGAGGAGTATGGAAACTTAGGTACTTATATCAGTTCCCTTTGCTTGTAAGTGTACTGGGGTGAAGAAACCAGTTGAATTAAATAGACTAGTGCAGCTATAACCTTCATGTACTGAATGTACACAGATTTACACTTCCCTGATCAACAACTGCTAAACAAATGTTATTAGATAAAACACTAAACCACACTATGACTTAGTGTTTTAAGCTCATTCTAGTTACTCTTCTATTTTAAAAAAAAAAACTCTGTATGAGCAGAGGAAGGCGCCGTCATCTGTTGTCAACATACAGTTTTCGATTACAGAAATGTTACCAAACTCCAGCTCCAACAAATGAAAACAAAGTTTGAAATGCGGCGGGCGGGGTTCGTCTGTCACTTACATAGTCGTGGAAAGCCTTCGCCTCGCTGGAGTGTTCACACGTCTCCCTTCGGTCTGGAGCTGCACAGTACAAATCCCAGAATACACTAAAATGTGGAGAGGAAGAAGAGGTCAGAGGCTAGCAAACAGAGCAACACAAGCACATGTGTAACAGCTATTCATAACCCATTCACACACTCTCACTATCTGCCCACCGCTCTTAAACCACCTCTTATGCACTTGAGCATCTTTGTAAGAGGGACCCGGTGCCAGTGTCACCCCCTCAATCAACCTCTCACTCACTCACTCAAAAAAAAAAACAGACACACTTTTATTATCATACCAATGTGGACCTCTCATTCTTGAAACTTTTACAGTAAAACTGACTTCCAAAAAGACCGAAATAACCCTCAAGACAAACCAAATACTCTTTATTATGCTAAATTGTGAAAAAAAAAAAAAAAAAAAAGAAATCTGCTCCACATTAGATGCTGACTAGGATATGCAAAGATAGTGGACACAAATACACCAGATTTGTGTTTTTATGTGATTTTTAGCGAAGAGAAAATAGCTCCTAACTGGTTCACTCTTTACACACTGATTTAACTGAAGTGCTATAATGACACTGGATCAACAACAAGGCTTTTTGGAGATCCAACCAGGCAGCCACTTCACATGTCCTGGAAATCTGCCATACTCACAGACACGCTGAATGACAAAGATCTGAATTTTTGTCATTCACTTCTTCAATTCATAATATCAGACGGTTATATGTGAACAATTAGAAAATACACCAGACACCTGCAGTTCAGTATTCCAGCGGCAGAAGAAGAAAAATGCAATTAATCTCAGAATTTCTGTCATTCTAACTTAAAGTGCCCTTGAGACAGAGCATGTGATCATGTCTAATGATACAAAGATGAGTTATCATTAAAGAGTAGGTTTTTCTTTCAAAAATCTTGACCAATTTATCTAGAGCTGATGGATGCACTAAAAGAAAAAATTCCAACAACTTAACCAAAAGAAAGCGAAGAACTGAGTTTTCTTTTATAGTATTACAACACGTCCTTGTCCCGACTGTGCTGATATTTCTTTCTACCTTTAACCACACAGCCAGTTCGTTCCCCTCGACCATCCTTTTCTTCCCTACTGTGTCGTGTCAATATAAACTGTAAAAAACACTAGATGAAGCATTTGGTCACATGACCCTCTGGTTTCTGAAGACATGTTTTGAAGCTTGTTTGTCTCTTGTGGGGTTCAGTCATATTGTTTTATATAAATTCACCTAGCATGGCATTAAAAAAAAAAAAATTCACCCCCTTAAGAGTCGTCATGGCTGTGAAATTTAAATGACTGAGACAGGCTGTAAATATGTTAATATCTGCTCTAAAGTTGGACATTTTAACATGTGAGTCTATGGAGATCAGCTCACTTTTGTAGCTGGCCTCTAGTGGCCAGTCTAGGAACTACAACGAATCATAGCTCCTCATGAGCTTCAGCCCAGAAGTTAGATGGTTGGCGCTCGTGTGTGAACGGTACAGAAGGTGAACCAGTGTAGCATTTGATTAAGCGGCTGTACCGCCTTGGAGCTGTAGGGAGGGCTGAATGAGGACGGTGTGAACTGACGTGGAAAAGTGCAACGGTGGCGGAAAGAACGAATGGAGTCCACCATGAGGACAGTGAGACGCAGCCGTGTGACAGCATGTGGTGGTGGTGGGGGGTATTCAGTGGTCGTACAGCCAGGGACCAGCTGGATTCACCACATTTCAAACTTTGTCACATGACTCGGCGAACTCTTCTGCCATCACCGAGTGACCACAGACACCGATACTGCGCCTCCGTTGGGTCACCGTGAACGCACATCTGCCGAGTAGAGGCAGAACGAAGAGATGATCTCAAGAACATCTTTACAGCGTGATCTCCGTGGGCTCTGCTGAGTCAGAGCCACCCCACAGCAATTGATGACACGATCTGTTAATCATCATTATCGTTACATCATCTCACTGCATTTATATTCTACTTTGTCAACCTTTTACACGTTTACTTCTCTTCTACTTTCTAACCATTATAAGGAAACAAGCATTTGTCAATTATGGTTTCATGTATCTGGAAACAAAAGAAAAGAAAAAGAAAAACCTATAACAGGTATTATTAAATGGACAACACCATATCTCATACTAAATTTAACAGAAACAAAGTGAAATATTTCTCTAAAAATCACCATGTGCTCGGGATTATTACCTTGTTAAAATCACAAATTTTGTCCATTTTTTAACCTGGTGGACAAATGAGGAGTTCCTGATTGACAGCAAGGACTACAAGTCCAATAAAGACAAACAAACAAAAGCTGAAATCATAATTTCTCCAGTAGCGTGCTTGACAGTTGTAAGAGGCATTCGCGCCCATATAACGCATTTTGTTTTCTCTAAATGTGGCACTGCTTTATCTCAAAACGTCGTTCTAGCAATTCAACTCCTGGGAAGATTGGCAGCTGCTTTGAACATTTATAACTTGTAAATAATCTTTCTCAGAGCAGAATTATGCACTTCAAAGTGTTTAGAAAAGACCTCATAACCCTTCCCAGATTGAAGGATGTCAACAACTGCTTCTCTAAGGTCACTGCTGATGTCTTTCCTCGTTGGCGTGGGGTTAACACGCTCGGAAAACTTCTGCAGATATTAAAGGCAGGGTAAGTAATTCTACATCATTTCTGACCCTGAACAATTTTTGCTTTATCTTGTCATCCAGAAATCACTTACCCTGCCTTTAATTGGTGATAATTTAATTTAAGCAGCACCTGGCTGATATTTAAACCTCTTAAATCCTATAAAAAGCAGAAAGGTACGTTTGGCATAGATTTATACATTAAAAAAAAAAAATAGGAGACAAGAATTTTAATTTGTGTATAATATATACATTACTAATTTCACTACAGTGTGTCTGTCCATAACAAAACCCAGTAGAGCAGGTGTTGTTAGGGAATTTACATTTTAACTCTCAAAACTGACACTGTAACTTTATTTCACTTTATTTTATTTCCTTATTTGATTCCCAGGACACATTTAATAGTGAAGGATTTTCCTTGTAACACTGTTTTATCTTTACCCTACAGTGTGAAGCGCCTCGAGGTGACTTTTGTTGTGAATTGGCGCTATATAAATAAAACTGAATTGAACTGAATTGAAAGTAAAGTGATGATACAGTAAGTTATTTATAATTTTCGGGCACTTAAAATTTAAAAAAAAAAAAAAAAAAAAAGGGGGGGCATAAAGATTTGTTTTTTAAATGTGACCGATCTATTCAGGCAAAAACACACATTATCCTGTAATTGTTGATCTTAAGTAGTCTAGAAAACCTAAACACAATCTACTCACTTTTGTTGAATTAATTAGCAATTTTTCAATTTAAAAAAGAAAACGAGTGCCCTCTAACAAAAAGTATAAACTAATACAAAATTAGCCAATCTGGTTTAACTTAGTATTGTTTAAGTAATTAGTGTTAGTATGTTTCTCTTCTGCTTTGATCTCGCTTCTACTTTTAAGTGTCATAATGACCCCTTTGACACTGGCGGACACCCCATGTTTAACCCCTGAATCTAATATGTCACCTGTCCTTTTTACATTAACTGAGATGTGGTGGCGTGTGAAGCTGGTCCCGTCAATAACTCGCCCCTGAGGGTACTTAATCGCGGGTCAGGTCTAATGTAAACAGAACTAACGCAGGGTGGCGGGTCATGAGTGGAATTGGTGGATGACAAGCCGAGGATGTCCGCGAGCTCCTCATCCTCAGGACCGTGGACGTCATCAATCAGGACATTACAGAACCGTAATCTGCAACTGGCGACTAAAATGACAGAGTGCCACTTCGCAAGAACCGAAACTCGGGTCATTAAACTGAGGAGCCTCGGGGAGAAGTTTTTTGCGATCAACGAACGCAGCAGCAGTGGGAGAGGGAGACCGCTGGTCATGTTTGTCCAACGCGATTTAGGGGAAGTCGCTACGGAAATCCCGTTGTTACTCACCATGGATCCTCCACCTGCTCCATCTCCTGCATCAGCCGACTCTTCTGATGCTGATGAAGCCGGCGAGACCGACCAAACAGACAGCGGGCCATCATGTTACGTAGCACCACTCGACACCACCTCCAGACTCGTCTTCCCTCCCCTCAAAGATCACCGCCTCGCGTTTACGCTACCCAACATGCATTTAACACACGTTCTTCATCCAGGGATGACGACGGGGTTTAATTTTAAAAAAACCTTATTTTACAAAGCCAGAAAAATACTTCAAGTGTCTGTACTCTTTACTAGAGTAGTGACCTCCACTGACCAATTACTTTTCAAAAATGAGATAATAGTAGAAGAACTTTGTATCCCTACAATCTAACTGTGAGATTTTCATCAATGATCATTAATAATACTTTCACAGCTAGTGGCTTTCCCAGAAGAACTCATCAAAACTAAATAAAACATACTGGATGAGTTAGAAAAAGTTACCAGCTGCAGAGGAATCCCATTTTTGCCAGCGTGCATGTAAAAGACGGTCTTAAGAATAAAATAATGTACGGGGTCCTCTGACAATTCTCTCAAATTTAATCTTTGGTTTTCAGTTTGTGAAATGTTAAAACCACAGACAGATGTGTGGCTTTTCTTAATTCTGTTTGACAAATTCAGCTTGGCACTTTAAAGCATCACAAGGATCACTTAGAAGAAGGAACAACAAAACTAAACTATTATTAAAAAAAAAAAAGAGCCACGAAAAGGTTCTAACAACTCACATAAATGGGATCATTGTTTTACATTAAACAGATTTATCAAAACACTCCAGGAGCCGGGTTTTTTTTGTCTCATTGTGAAGTACTGGATGTAGATAAAAGAATTTTAATCCAGTACAATGTGAGTTTAGACACCTAATGTGGAAAAGTTGAAAGGATGTATGAAATGTCTGAACTGCTGGTCAACACCAACGGCCCCCCCAAAAAACAAGCCGGACTGCTGGTCGGTGCTGAAGGTGGTGACCCTAGAAACCAAATCTCAGCCAGGGGCAGAAATGACAGGAGTAGGGGTGGGGGGGGGTTGATAGAGAGACAGTGTGTGTTGTGTTTGTGGTGGGTGGGGTGGGGGGTCGAAGAGGGAGAGGTGACACAAAGGAAGAAGCTGGAATGCAATGGGTTAATCTGCTAAGAAGCGCTCTCCCAAGTGAACAAAGGGGGAAAAGTGGGAGGTGGAGGGCGCACAAAGGGTGGCAATGGGGGGAGGGGAGATGGGGCTCCATTCCCCAACCATCTGGATCTATTGTTTCAGAAATGAGGGTGCAGGTTGGAGAGCTGGATGAGGACGGAGGCGGCGTGGGTGGGGTAGGGGTCACGCCCTCGGCGAGTCTGGTCAACACCAAGGCTGAGACTCATTTTCAGTCATCGGTGGTAGGGGACGGAAACCTTCATCACAGCTGAAAAATGTACAAATCAGCCACTTAACAACATCTTTATATTGATTGCTGGAATGTATTCGAGCTCCTTTCAGGAGTTCATCCAAAGCTTAAGGTCGAGTCTCCATTAATGTCTCCAGTTTTAAAATGTGAAACTTTTGCTGCGGTTGAAACTAGCAGCCACACTACTCTGGCAAATTTGACTACTAAAATCTAAAAACTTTTATCTGCTGCAGACTCGGGTTCAGTTTAAAAACACAACAACTGTGGTCTAACATAGATGAGGGGAAAAAAACAAAAAAACAATGACATACCGTATTTTTTGGACTATAAGTCGCACTTTTTTCATGGTTTGGCTGGTCCTGCGACTTATACTCAGGTGCGACTTATATATTAAAATATATAATTTCACATTTTTGTTACTTTCACACTGACCGCTCTAGGCTTGTGTGCCAGTATCCGCTACTCCTATTACTACCACTGAAATAAAAAACGTGAACATAAACTTATAAAGACAACTGAGACCATTATGTATTTTTTAGCTGGCGCGACTTATACTCCGGAAAATACGGTAGTTGCACCAATTTCATGATTTGCTTCAATCTACATCTAGTATATCTATAAGTGAAAAATAACAGAGATAAACCTTAAAACTACATAAACAGAAATGTGGTTACAGAGCAGCAAGCACCAGTCTTTTTTTTTTTGTCCTTGGTATCAACTGTCATGCAGCCAAAGTCTGCATTTAATAAAACTGCCACCATCTACACATATAAGAGCCAATAACAGGAAAGGTTATTTCCAGCTTTCAGCCTGTTTTCAATCACACCCCTGTGATTTGTGTTCACGATGGTTTAACGTGGACAGAGATCTTTTCTGACATGAAGCTGAAATGCTGATATAGATCTGGCTGGCATGTACTGTCAGTAAATACTGAAAAAAAAGAAAACAGACAGATAGAAAAGAAGAAGGATGAGCATAGCTGCTGATCTGGGAGGAAGTGACGGCAATACTTACCACCACCATGAATGAAGGAATCCAGGTGGCTCACCTAATGTAATATTCTTCTCCCATCGAATCTGAGAAGACAAGAGACAGAGAAAAAGAAAGAGAAGAAGAGAGAGAGAAGAGAAGTCACTTGTGGCCACTCGAGAGAGGATTATGTCTGCAGGTCCAGGGGTTAAGAACATATAAGCAGTCAGTTTTAAGCAGTCAATACCCTCTGATGTGAAGATGGGCATTATTCTAGGTCTCTGAATCTCTATCCTCTTTCCTTTTTTTTTTAAATTAAAAAAAAAAACAAAAAACATGTAAAGCACATATATGAATATAGATTATAACTGACTGTTTTCACTGTTTCACTCATGCATCTAATAAAGTTGGTGGGAAGTTTGGAAAATTCAAGAAATTTCTACCGTGCCCTTAAATAATGAATGCCTGGTTGATTTTACTTCACCATCTCATTAAGATTCATCAAGGTGGGCAGTAGGCATGAGCTGGTGTAACTTTATAGGATTTCCTTATGAAAAATGCATGCAACACCTCGCAGCCTGTAATCATGTTTACACCCAGAACATATGTTGCTGTAAATGTGCATTAGAGCATGATGCGCATGGTACAACATTTCGAAACTTGCATTCAGAAGTAATCATAACCCATCTTTCAGTTGCTGAAGTTGACAGATTATTTCCACAGAAAGAGAAACAATAAAAGGAGGACTCTAACCTGCCGGCAGTTCAGATTTTCAAGACTAGTTTGAGTTGTGGATGCCGTCTTACCTCAGATAAGAAGGTCTGTGCTGACTTTTGTGCTCCCACATGTAGCAGGTACTCGTACACGTATAATGCCAACCTGAAATCCAGAAAAAAATAAAAAAAGATTGAGAACTGCAATTTTTAACTTTCTCTTTACAACGTCAAACAAAGAGCATAAATATTAGGACTGAATAGACCATTAAAAGGATTAAACTTTAGTTAATTGCTTCACCCTAAACAGTAACAAGAGTTGCTGCATATTATATACTTCAGATACTAACAACTAGTGCTTGGATGTTTGAATGCAACATGCAAAAGAATGATCAATCTAAAATAAAATAAATAAAACAGTTTAGTCCAAAGAGAGGGAGACATTAATCTGTAAAGAATACTTTACTTATTTTTTGTGTTCACTTCTAAATATACATCATTAATTTTCTTTTACCCTCCCACTTTGTTCAGAACTCTACTTGTTATATTTTCACGTTAAGAGGACACAAAGAGGGATGATTTGTGTGAAGAGTTTCCCTCACAAATGGAAAAACCCAGAGAGTCGCATGGAAGGAAGGAAGGACAGAGCAGCAGGGATCCAGAAAAACCTCAACTCAGTTTTTAGGCTCATGTTGAACATCAACAATTAGGTATTCAAGTAAAACAAAACCTTTTACTATTATTAATATTGAAAACACACAGCATGTCAGATACCACCTCTGCTGAGGGACAACTGTTAGTGAACATGTATGTTTAAAGGTGGTGCACAAGTCTCTGAGTTTTAAATACATTAAACTGGAAAGGTGGACCAGCTCTACACCCTCGTCAGGGTCCTGAAGGATCATGGGAGTTTGCCCAACCAGTCGACATGTGTTTTGTGGACTTTGAGAAGGCTTTCGACTGGGTCCCTCTGGGACTCCTTTGGGGGGGTTCTTCAGGGGTATGGGGTATCCGAATCCCTTATATGGGCTGTCTGGTCCCTGTACACCCAGTGTCAGAGTTTGGTCTGCATTGTCGGGGGCTGGACTCCACCAGGGCTGCCCTTTGTCACTGATTCTGTTCATTACTTTTGTGGACAGAATTTCTAGGTGCAGCTGGGGTGACCTCAGAATCAGGTCTCTGGTTTGCAGATGATGTGGTTCTGTTGGCTTCATCGGGCCAGGACCTTCAGCACTCACTGAAGCAGTTCGCAGGCAAATGTGAAGCAGTTGGGATGAGAATCAGCACCTCTAAATCCGAGACCATGGTCCTCAGTCGGAAAAGGGTGGAGTGCCCTCTTCAGGTTGGGGATTAGATACTACATCGAGTGGAAGAGTTCAGGTATCTTGGGGTCTTGTTCACGAGTGAGGGAAGGATGGAGCGGGAGATCAATAGATGGATTGGTGCAGCGTCTGCAGTGATGTGGACTCTGTACTGGTCCGTCGCGGTGAAGAAGGAGCTGAGCCAAAAGACGAAGCTTTTAATTTATCAGTTGGGCTACGTTCCTACCCTCACCTATGGTCAAGAGCTGTGGGTGATGATTGAAAGAAGTTTCCTCCATAGGGTGTCCGGGCTTTACCATAGAGATAGGGTGAGAAGCTCGGTCATCAGGGAGGGGTTCAGAGTAGAACCGCTGCTCCTCCACATAGAGAGGAACCAGATGAGGTGGCTCGGGCATCTGGTGAGGATGTCTCCTGGATGCCTCTCTGGTGAGGTTTCCCAGGCATGTCCCACTGGGAGGAGACCCAGGACATGTTGGAGAGACTATGTCTGGGAACACCTTCGTTCCCTCCCAGATGAACTAGATGAAGTGGCTGGGGAGAATGAAGTCTGGGCCTCCCTGCTTAGGCTACTGCTGCTAAGCCAAAGAAGAAAGAAAGATGGATGGATGGATGGATGGATGGATGGATGGATGGATGGATGGATGGATGGATGGATGGATGGATGGATG
>JAOWBL010000015.1:5307391-5322781 GCA_028564865.1 Zenarchopterus dispar
ATGGATGGATGGATGGATGGATGGATGGATGGATGGATGGATGGATGGATGGATGGATGGATGGATGGATGAATGAAACTTTTTTCTAGGCCAGTCACCAGTGACATCTGTCTGCATGGACATGATGTCCACTGTCACTCCTGAAGAGAAACTACACCACCACAGAAAACTCCACATCCTTTTTTTGAGTTTCACTGGTCTGGTATCAACATGTGGTTCTGACATAAAATTTCATATCTAGCTCACTCATTTGTTCTACTGAACAAAGGGGCAGTGGATCGGATCCGTTGAAAATATTGACATGTAATCAGAGAGCACAAGCCTCAGAAGCTCGTCTATTAATGCGACTGCAGCAGTTCCAATTTTGGACAAGATGAGCATGAAGAACTTAACTGATACCATCATTTGCTATTTATATATAAAATCACTGTAAACATGGACTAAACATTCTGCTCATGGTTAAACTCTCATGTCTGGAATAACTCCAGCAAATGTAACCCAGATGGATTTGATTACAGTCTTCTGTCAACCCAAAACCAATATAATCAAGATTTAAAAGGATAAACATGTGACCATCCTGACCTCATCATGTTGAGGTAACTTCCATTATTCCCCCAAAAAAGAGTCTGTTATTACCAGTTGAAGAAATAATTAGGGCTTATTTTAAACTTTTTTTTTTTTAACTTACTCTTATGTTTTGGAATTGTCCCCCAAACTATTTAAGTCAATCTGAAACTATAGCTTTAAAAAAAAGTTAATGACATTTATGCCTTCTAAGACAACAGAAAAACAACAAGTCAATGTTATATAGAGTCAGTGTTTATTCTGTTAAAAGGGCTGCAAGATTCTCGAAAAAATTAATCAATTTTTAAAAAGTTTTTTTTTTTTTGCTTAGAATTAAGATTGCGATTCTCTGGGACAATTTTAATCACAAATTGAAATGTTTGTTGTAATATCACGATAATAATATCACAATTCAATCCCAATGCTTTTTCCTAACAATAGGCCAGTGAAGTACCATTGAATAATTATTATAATAATCCCAATAATTAGAAGGATATATAAATAATCTCCTGCTCAAAAATGAATTTCTGCTTGTATTTACCATCCCAGTCATAATGTCTATGCAACTCTTAATATGAAGGAACTTAATGGCATATTTCTTTACTATTTTTGATTATTTATTGATTGTACTGTTTTCGATGTGTAAAACAGGTCTCTCTTAAAAACAAGACCCTTGTCATAACAAAACAAATGTTTAGTATAAATAAATAAATTAATGACTCACTATTATTCAATAGAATCACGTGACATAAAGGCGCCTTGTCATTGGTTGAAAGAGACGATAACAACAAGGTAAGTAAGGAAACTTGAAGAAAACTTGAAGGAAAATAGGATTTCTTTGTGATGCAGCACATGAAATAAAATGCTGAGGAATCTCTGTCAACTGGAAATGAGACCGCATGTAGATATGAATCGAGATCGCGTTTTTCTTTCTAAACGATTTATTGTGCAGCCCTAATTTCTGTAATTAATTAGTCATAAACTGCTAAAAGCTAAGTCTATGTTCACGTCACTCTGCCCTCGTTCGAAATCACATTTTATAAACAAATCAATTCACATTCAGCCCAATATTGAGAAAGATCTCCATCGATATTACACCGTTGTACATGCACATCTTCACTGGGCACTTGCACACAAAATAGTCAGCTAGAAATCACTTTTTCTGCAGACTGTTGTCAAGCGAGTTGTGAAGCTGATAACAAGGACAACAAAATAATCAAAACTTCCCGTTTAATCTTTAAGCTCTCTTTTTAACGCTGTCGTTATGGTCACGGGGTGTAGGCAGCGAATCCAAACCGTTCCTCTTTCGTGCATCCACATTACACCACATTTACAAACTGAAACGGGATCTGCAATGGAAAAGTACTTGGCAGCGTCAAGCTGTAACAAAACTTGCGGCTTCGTAAAATGTTGCCCCACATTTGAACAACATGTGACAACCAGATATAGCTAATTACCGACATTGCTAATGAGCAATATCTCCAAATGTTTGAAGACCACGTCAGTAAAGACTCGTGGGGCTCTTTAAATTTGAGAAAGAGCCGTTTGTTTGCTGTCTACTACTAAAAATGTCCTGTGCGTCCTGTTTCTTTAGAAACACGTCTGAAGCTAAAGCAGGAAACGACAAGCCGAACCCTGTCAGGTTTTCACACGGCGGCAGATTCTCACTTAACCGTATCGATACGTATGAACACACTGCAAAGCACAGAGAGAGAGACACCGTGGGCACAGATGTGAGTTCAGCAGACACAAACACAAGAAACGATGAATTAACAGGCAGAACAAGTGGGTCTGAGGTTACGCAAATAAGTTTAAAAGTATAGAAACAGGATGGCACGCTTCAGTAGTGACCCTCACTAGGTTTCTGTACTGATGACATTTACACTCCGGGTGAGAAACTGAACATTATATCTATATTTAAATGTCAGACTAATGTTTAATTACAGTTGAAAGGCTTGACATACTTACACACCATGTATATATTATTTTGCTTTAAAATATGCAGTCACACAGATACGACCATTGTTATCAGATATGACTGTGACACTGTTGAGCTGCATCAACACTGATACTGGTGTCAATAAACCTATCCTCACCTGTGTCTTACTAAAAGGGGATTCATATACGTTACTAGGTCTGATCTAGACAGATTTACATAATAAAATGTAACCGCAAAGGTCCTACAGACATGAGAATAACGCAATCAGTTGCCACCAAAACCAAGGTGGATCTCCAGTAAAAAAAAAAAAAAAAAAAAGTTTCACAAAATAAAAGAAACAATTATACAACTGGAACAAGATACTACAGCGGCCGGTTAGATGTTTACACTCAACAGTAATTTATTTTTAATGAGCTTAACTCTCCTAATATCTTGCCCTGCAAAACTTTTCTTCAAAACAAAGAAATAGAAGATATCGACTTAGAAGAAGATGGACAGAAACATCTTTAGTTTTGGACAAGTAATCGTGATTGCTCGTTCTGGTGTCACAAATGATTATTCAAAGGCAAAAAACTGTAATCAAGACACGTATAATAATTACGTAGTATTTTACATACCTAAATTATATCAATTAGGCCAAAAAGAGATTTTTTTTTTATGGCTTGTGATTAACATATTACATCACATCCAGAGATGCTGGAAATGAAATGTTTTCATTTAAAACACCTCATGAACGTTTAAAAGCTTTTTAGGGACATTTCAGTTTTTTCTAATTCTTTGTTTCAAATACAGATTTTTCTTTATGTTTTTCATAATCCTAGCAGCAACAGAAACGTGACGTATCTGGTAGGAGGCCGTAAAGTAGACCTCACAAACACACTGAAGCTGTAAAATGTATAGTGTCAGTCCTAAAAAAGGAAAACTAAAGTTTTGCACATCACATTTAATCTCTTTCTAGTGAAATGCAGTAAAAATAGACCCAGACCATCTTTATGTTCTTGGAAAGTCACTGAAACGAAATAAAAAAAAAGAATTGTTCTGTAGAGTAAATTAACTAAAAAAAAAAAAAAAAAACATGGCGAAGACATGAAAAACAGAATTTACTCCCCAGCTAAAGATTCCCATGTGACCAAAATGTAGGTGAAGCTCAGAGGATCTCAGAGTGGTCGGACCATAAATAAAACCAGAGAGGTTTCTGGGTTTTAGGTGACATGTTTATCTACTTCCTTTGTGCACTGTGTTATTTTTAAAAACTCAAAAAAAAAAAAAAAAGACTGCACTATACAAGCACCATGAACTATCAGAAAATCCTTGATAAGACAAGCACTTCCACCAATTTTTAAAATACCTGAAAAGCTGTTATCTGTTTTTTTTTTTTTTTTAATCACTTTGAATATAAAACTCCAACACTTGGAAAAAAAAGGGCAATCCAGCAGAATCTATTAAGAGACAGAAAAGCCGAGCTGTTGAGTGGGAAACCCCTGTTGGCCCAACACTGAACTCCTAACTCCTTCACTTAGTCGTGTTTAATAGGCTGTTAATGGTCCATCAATCGACCTGCAGCGTGGATATGACAGCGCCCTGTGTGCCCAGAGCAGACAGCCCTCTGACAGGCCAATAAGGTCCTAATGAGAAGGACAGTAGCTCGGTGTCACACTCTCCGTCATTAGTCAATGAACTGATCAATGAAACATGATTTTGAGATAATAAGGCTTTTGTACACTTTATATGTGATGGCTCTTTTGCTTTTCCAGTACGATCTTCCTTTGTGCTGTTACTGAAGAGTATGATGAGATCGAAAACTATTTAAAAATGCCTTTTTTTTTTTTGCCGTTATGCTATTACTAGAGAAGGGGGGAAGAAATCTACACAGGAATTTAATAAACTTGATTAGCATGATCTGAAAAGCAAAGTTAAAGCTGCACACAAAACTCCAGGTTCTCAAATGTGAACTCTTGATCAAATAAGAATGAAAATTTCCTCAAAACATATATATTGGAAAAAATAAACATTATTTCCCTGTAAATCAGCTATTAATGATCAATATTATAAGTTATAAGCTGGAACTAAAAGCTAAGGAAAAATACAGTGGAGAACATCCTCCCAGCACCAACAAAGAAGAAATACAGTAAACCTATACTTTGTTATCTTGAGGAAAAACTATGATACAAGAATGAGAATTTCCTCAAAAGAGTCTCAACTGAACACCATTTCCCAATAAATTTGCTATTAATGATCAATATTAGATATAAGCTGGAACTAGAAGCTAAGGAAAGATAAAGTCAAGAACATCCTCCTAGCACCAACGAAGAAGAAACACAATAAATCTATACTTTTTGTTATTTTGAAGACAAACTATGATACAAGCCCATCATGTGTTTCTGTATAACATCCAGGTCTTACACCCTGACTCTGTATTTGACTTCAGGCTTTTTTTTTATTGCACCAACAGAAAATCATTAAAGAAAAAAAAAAAAAAATTTCTTGCATTTGCAAGTCAATTCAAAACCTTGAAGCTGATAAGGACCGCACTTGTCAATCAATTCCTCTTACACATTCCTACTAATCACAAGTTACAGCTACTGAAACCAACTTTCTGAAGTATCTGTGTGTGATAGAGTGGAAATAGTCAAAGACAGATAAATATGCTCCAATTAATGCCCACATGGGCTAAGATAATCAATACATAGGGTTTTATTTGTCCAAAGTCCAGGTTACACGGACTTTATGTTTGCTTACGACTTCCTCTATGACATCTGTAGTAGTGTGCTGCAGCAGATATGACCCGTACCTGACCCGTTCTTACTACCAATTGTATGCAAATACATTGTTAGTATGCAAATATAGTCTGTGGAATATATGAATACGCAAACAGCGACTGTGGCACCGAGCCAATGATTCCTAAATGATCATACCTTGTCCTCTGAATAGGAAATGTTTTAGCCTGGTGGGCCAATTTCAATGCGAAACAACTCGGGACATTTTATTTCCATGGTTCTGTCAGGATATCGTCGTAATAAATACGTTTGTCATTAATGATGGATTCTGCCTTCAGCGTAACGGTTCGGACACGGTTTTAGTGGCAGAGAGTTGTTGGTTTGATTCCCAGATATGTTCTTTAAAAAGTGTGTGAAATTGGTGAAAAAACATTAAGCACTTTGTAAGATAAAAACCTCAAAACAAAGTGTGGACTATTTAAGGATATTATTGTAATTGAACATCTGGAGCTATGGTAGCTTCCCAGGTGGGAAATAAAACTCTAAAACAGATCTTTATTTAAAATTTATGCTTTATTTGATGATAATTAAGCAAAAAAAAAAAAAAGTTTATTATGGTATTAAAAAAATAACACTGTATCGGAGCAGTATAAGAAATAGGTATAAGAATTAGCTTTGGAAAGTAAAATTATGATTTTCCTGTGAGAATCCTCTGAGTTATGTATTTTTAAAATCAGGATTTGTTCTATAGATTAGATATAAAACAAGTTTATAGAGTCACTTTACTCTATTTCTTAGTTTTGATTTGGCCAAAATAGAGAATATCCCATCTCAGAGTGATGTTCCAAAAAAGAGAAAAAGAAATAAATCTTTGTATTTGTTGATTTAAGACTTGAATGCTGCAGGTCCTTATTAATAAGATTTCCCAACAAATACCTGAGAAATGCTGCTGGGAGAGTTCAGATGGTAGTTGGCAGCAGAGATCATTCCCTCCCTCTTAAATGCAGAAAAAAAAAGACAATTTAAAATTCTTCTTGTATATAAGCCTCTTAATGACCCTGCTCCATCATATTTTAAAGATCTTTTAGTTATACGTCTTTCCATAAGAGCACTTTACTCCCAGACAGCAGGCTCACTTGTGGTTCCTAAGAACGGGCATTTCAAGAAATGAAACGGTTCAGTTTTGATCCGATTGCTCTGCAACTATCCCCCCCCCCGAAAAAGTCAAATTTACTGCATCCCTTGAACCCCACGTTTCGCTGATGCCTGACGTCGTGCTTCACTCTAAACTGACTCTGCATCGTAAACATACGGTAAACAAGCTTCACCTGGCAGACGTTTGCACTGAAAGCCATTTCTGAAGGACTTCAGCGAGGTTTACGTCATGAGCGGGAAATAAAATGTTAAAACAGTTAATAAAAAATAAAACTTTAGGAATCTTGCCTAAAAATGCCACCCTGCAAGGCTTCGGAGAAAAGTAAACTGAAACTATCTTCGGTCCTTATGTACTAAAATTATGATCCTGTAGTTTATTTGTGTTTGTTTGTTTGTTTTTTTAGCAGATATAAGTGCACACATAAACATGAGACGTTGGTGTTTTACTGCAGGAGGCTCAGTCCAGGTTCAACATGTGCAGATCTTCGCATTTTACATAAAAGAGATCCTGGTTTCGACATGCACAGTCTTGTGAAAAAGAAAGTTCACCCACTTTTGATTCTATGGTTTTTCACATCAAGACTTTTCTTTAAAAAATTGCTTTTACGGTCTTGAAATTAGTCAGATGCAACCTCAGAGGAATAGCAACACTGGGTATGTCATTATGTAAATATAAATAACTAACTATCCAAACCTAAGTTTAAGACTTGATGAGGACAAGATGACTTTTTTTAAATTCTGCTGCTGATATGTAAAATCTTAGAAGTGAAAGATGGTATATTCATTTAGTGCCTACATTTATAGAGTGCACTGGCCTCTTCAGAAGATAATAAATAGCTGAGGGTGTTTCCCTCTTGTAGATGTTTACCAAGATAAGGAAGCACACACGAAGACGCAACTTAGAAGCCTCCCACAGTTTACCACTGTGGCGAAGTGTGGGTCAGCATGGCGGCGAGAGCCAGAAGGATCCTGTGTAGGTGCTCCGGTTTCCTCCCGTAGTTTAAAGACACGTAAGGTTGATTAGTGAGTCTACGGTACTGGACTGAGTCTGGGTATCCTGTGATAAACTGGCGAGGGGGTTCACCTGCTAGATGGTACCTGGAGGATACCGACCACGTAACATAAGGGGCTAACAGAAATGTCAATATTCCCTCTTTTAATTCTATCTTTGTTTGTTTTGTTGCCAAAAAAAAAACACATAATAAGAACTATAAAAGTGGGTCTCAACATTAGGAAAATGCAGCTTCAGACCAGGCCAACATCAAATTTACACAAATAAAGCCAAAAAGAAAGAAAATCATGAGGGAAATACAAAGTACTGTCATAAACACGGATCTGCATACTAATGAATTCGGATTAATTTCAGATAACTAGCTTTTATCGTTATGGAGGGATTTTTGCTCATTCTCCTTTAGTTCATTATGTTTTTTGGGCGTTTGATTACAAACAACTCTCAACACACAACTCCTAAACATCGATTCTTTAATTTAACAGCCACTTTGGTGTGTATTTGTCCTGTTGTGTTACCTAACTTTAACCTAAGTTTGATATTCGAGCGAACACAAGCCTCAAGAACACAGTCTGGTATCCATCACCGTGTTTGACAGCGAACATGACTTTTTAACTGCTGACATGTTAAGTTTGATTTTCGTAAAACATGGTGTGATTATGGTATTAAGGTTAAAAATAAAACTCCACTTTGCCCTCGTGATAGAAGTCTTTGAGTTTTAGACAGAAGAGGCTAAAGTTCTCGAAAGAAACTATAGCTGCTAAGTTATTTTCTAATTGTGATGTCATGGACTTTTTACATTTATCATCCTCAGTGAGGTCTGAGATGTCGCTCGTTGGGATTTTTTTTTTCTTTTTTTGCGTACATTACGTAGTCTAACCTTGGTGTAACTCGTGAATAATCTTTTTAACATTAATCTACAGGTTGTTTGGAAACTGTTTTATAAGCATTTCCTCATTAATGTGCAGCAACAATTGCTTATGTCTTATCCTTATGGCTTTGTGTGAACATAAAGCAGAATACTCAAGACGAGCCAAACTGCAAAAACATCTGATTTTATAGGTAATGATCAGTTCATTAACAGCACCTGGATGCAACTTACTCTCTTAAACAGGATATTTGAAGCCATCCACGGGATTTTTAGTAATATTTTTGGTTTAATTTTTATTAAAGATAATAAAAGCACAGTGAAAATAAAGTTACTTCTTCATTCGAAGTTGTATTTGTCTAATATAAAAACTGACTTTGATCAGATAATTTCTATTATGTTTTTACACAAAAATAAGCACATGACTGTATTTCTGCATCGTTTTGTATTGATTGATGGCCTTTTAAAACAATATTCTTCACCATTTTGCTTTACTGAGCCTGACATTATTTTAATTTATCTCCCTGTATTAATTTGCACATACTGACTTTTATTATTTAAAAAGGGTTTAGCGAAGCATTAAGCTTAAAAACAACTATTATAGCATAGCCATGAAAATGAACAAAGAAATCCTAAATTATAAGTATTTGTAAGATAATTGTCATATCAAATTTCATAACAGTGGCAGTCCTACAAAGATACCACATGTTAAAAAATAAGTAAATTAAAAAAATTAAAAAAAACAGAACTTAAATTTCTTAAGTTCCCAGAGGGATTTAGTGTAATTAATAAGCGCAGGTACATCTGTTATCATCACGCAGAGCAATAACACGTCTAGGAGTAAAAGTAAATCCCACTACGATCCACTCCAACCAACGGGTCAAACTGGTTGCTGAAAACAGGTGACCAGTGTGTGTTGAGACCTGCTGAGACACACAAACACCTGACCACTTTAGTCAGGGGAATCCGACCACTTTCTGGGGCTCTCGGCAATTTGTAGGTCACAAAGCTCTCTGTGACCGCTGGTGTAGGGTGTAAGTCACTGCCACCGACAGGTCAGACTAGGATTGGCCCACACACACCCACACCCACACACAGTACACAACACTTTACACCTCAAACCAATCTCCCCTACACACCTGTAGATCTAAACTGATTTCAGGAATTTTTGAAGATCCTGGCAAAGGCTCACAGCGGGTTTTAGGATATAGGCACAATTTTTGTGTTAATATATATTATGTGTGCTAAAAAAAAAAAGCAGTAGGAAGTGGTTAAAGACTTGATCAGATGTTTGGGGATAGGAGGATCACAGAAGGGCATCCCCCCCCTCGCCCCCATCCCACGACCCCTGTGAGGCTTTCAATGAAATTTTCATGCGTGGCGCTTGTGTGTGTTTTCGTGAGCGTTGCAAAAGGGGCTCCTTGAGCGTGCACCTGGCCCACTGCATTATTAAAGCTCAGAAGCCAGCTCGCTGAAAAGGAAGTGAAGTTTGAAGGGAGGGTGGGTCACTGCAAGATGGTCGAGAACAGTCGGAGGAGGAGGGAAAAAAAAAAAATCCACTTTGAGGACGACAGAAAAAAAGGAGGACGTACACCAGATTTCACAGCAGGAAGAAACGGCGGGTCGTACACGGGAGCAGAGAGGCAAAGTTGGGAAGAAGAAAGGTGCCAAATATGTTCATCAGGAGGTGTACACTACGTAAAGCTCAACTTCTCCACACTTCACCCCGACGCCCCTTGACCTCGCTTCTGGGATGAAACATTAGACCGCACATACGCTTAACTCCACGGAAAGAGACATTTCCCTGGTGTGCACCCTCGGCACACCTGACATCCTGCCCCGAGGCTCCAGACAAAACCCCCCCCTGTTTAAACATGGATGAGTCTGCCCACCGTATCGCCCTACTCCTTTCTCTTTTCTTTTCTTTTCTTTCTTTCTCCTCCGTCTCTCTTCAACTCTGACGCAAAGATGAGAGCAGCTGCTTCAGTCTGTCTCAATAATTCAGGACTGAAATGAGGGATGAGGACCGAGGAGTGGGAAGTGAGAGTTAAAAAAAATAAAATAAATAAATAAATAAAATGAATGGGGGTTCACAAGTAGGTAGAAATACTGATCTTCATGTGAACATTCAAGTCAACTTCAGGTCTTCTGCAAGTCAGAACATGAGCTGTGAGGGTTAGTTCGCCTGCTCAGATCTTTACCTCTTGGCTGGGACATAATTCACCTCCCTGTGCGCTCAGTTTTCACCCTTTAACGCAAGGGGATATTTGTGTTTTTGAAAATGCACATTTAAGGTCAGCGTGGAAGCTCTGCGGCTTGTTGGAGGATGGCAGCAGAGCTGCACGCAACTCCAGCGCGAAACAACAGGCGTGCAATTCAGACAAAGGGTGCTGGAGGGCTGCAGCTCCCCCTGCAAAACACCGACTACGTCTCCGGACCAAAAAATAAATAAATAAATAAATAAAAAATAAAAAATAAATTAAATCAGCCGCCGGCGAGCCTCTCTCCTCCGGAGAAAGATGGACAGAGAGAGAGAGAGTGGGGTAAATCTGGCGGCGGTTACGAGCCGTGCATCCCCCCGAGTGGGGCTTCACATGCGAAGGGGGCAACAAAAGTTCCGGAGCTGCTCTTGCAGGGACACGCGTGGGAAACGCTGGAGCCGCTGTAAGCACACCCTGCGTTACTTTGTAACAAAAAAAGAAAACCCCCCACGCAAAAAAAAAAAAAAAAAAACGGCTGCAAGTGTGCTACTCTTACTGAAGCTGCACAAAAGGGGAAAACAACAAACAACAACAACAAAAACAATAACAATGCACAGCTTCGATGCATTGTTCGTCCACTGTGGGGACGCGGATAATGACCCCCCCACGCACACACACACACACACCCCCAGTTTCAATGCTTCCCCCCCACCACCACCCAGCCCCACCGCAGCCACGAGTGCACATTTAAATGCATTAACAGTGGAAACACGTGCAAAAACAGCTTCAAAACCCTCCACAACTGCCACTTGCGCCGTGGGGTTAAGAGAGAAAAGACACGAGTGAAAACTGGCACCGCAGCTAGCAACTTGGGGGCTAACTTTAGCAGCCATGCCTGTTGTAAGTTGGGAGGATGCAGAAGAAAGAAACACGGGGAGTGGGGTGGTGGGGGATCCAACATTCGTGTCACGAAAAACACGTTAAAACACGATTAAAAAAAATACGATGTTCGGTTTCTGCAGCTCGCGTGGTGACTTAAAACACCCCCTGCGTGACTCTGCCGAAGTGACTGAAACTGCTTCACATCTGTTAGCAAGTTTAGCCACCTAGCTCACTCCTCTGCTGGATTTCTGTTGTGACACTGCGATAATTTACTTACTTTTCTCTCGCTTGGCTGTCCGAGGGGACCACAGCTCCTTTACCCTTGCCGTACATGTTTGGAGGCTGTTCTGGTACTTTATTTTATCCCACTCGACACCTGTCAAAGAAAGCGACCAGGAAAACCTACTATCTCCATAGCTACCCAGTTAGTGTTGTCTCCCTATCTCTCCCTCGCGCTCTCTCTTTGCTCCGGTTTCCTTTTTTTTTTTTTTCTACATCCCCAACATTGCCCACAAATCAGGCAGGGTTTCAGCCGGGGGGGGGGAACTTGAAACAGTCCAGTGGTGGAGCTTTTTTTTTTTTTTTTTTTTTTTTTTTTTTTTTTTTTTTTTTTTTTTTTTTTTTTTTTTTTTTTTTTTTTTTCAATCGCTGTTCCTGGATTTAGCTCACACTCCCTCTGTTGTGAACTGGTGGGGGTTTCTTAAAGCGACAGTGACTCAATTTTTTTTTTTTTTTTTGTAAGACTTCGCTCAAGTTCAAGTTCTCTTTTGGAGGCCTTCCTGTTGAAGTATTACACCGCATTTGCGCTCAAGCAGAGCACCAGATTGGCTTGAAACATTTTTTTTAAACGATTTTATGTGTATATGTGTCCCACTATCACGACTCAGTTTGTGAGTTTTGGCAGATTTTCAACCTCTGTAGATCAGGGGTGAGCAGTCCTGGTCCTCCAGGGCCTGTGTCCTACATTTTTTTAGATGTTTTCCTGCTTCAACGTTCCCTGATACAACTCATCCGAGTTTTGCAGACCTCGACGATGATCAATAATTAGGATCAGGTGCCCTAATAAGCAAGGAAACATCTAAAACCTGTAGGACACCGGCCCCTGTGGACCAGGATTGTCCAACCCTGGTGTAGATCGTCAGGTGTGCTGTAAGAAGTCATCCAAATTTTACTCATTTAAAACCAGATATCTTTTTCTTTCTTTTTTTTTTTCATACTTACTAAAAATAATTTACCATAATGACTGTAAACATTACTGGACAGACAGTCCCTGAAGTCATCCCTAGGTTTTCTGAAGAGCAGTTTTAAAGCTCTTTTTTTTTAAATTCCTACTGGAGCATCTTTTGTCAGTCAAAGTTCGCCGTGACAACCAGCTCCTTCAGCTCTTGCACGCTGCAGGATGCTGTCATGAGTGGGAAATCTTACAACGGTTATTATAATAGATTTTAACTTGCCTTTTACTTTTCTTTTAACTCAACTTTACAAACATTTAACTTTTTTTTTTTTAACCTATTTTTAAATTCACCAACACAGTATAAAATAATAGATCACCTCATGTTATATAACAATGCATTTGGCACATAAAATACTTTGTATCTTGTAACTATGGAGACCAAAAACAGTTGTTTGAACCAGGCTGTGAATATGTTTTTTCATCTGTAAAGTTGGACTTTTTAGCATGGAGGTAAAAGAAGATTGAAGCATTTTTGGAGCCGGCCCCCCAGTGGTCAGTAGAGGAACTGTACGTTTTGTTACTTCCTTGTTGGCTTCATCATTGAAATAAGACTGTATGGGATTGGTCATGCCTAGCAAAGTAATATATATTTATATCAGTAGTAATAATGTTATTTTAAGTCAATTGTGATGCGTTCTAATGGTAGTAATACCAAAAGCATGGAAAACTGATGCTATTTGGGAAGGAGAAATTCAATCTGAACTGAACAAAATTCAAACCCAGATGAAGAGTAGGTGGTCAAAGAAAAAAACTTCTAAAAAATGTGCCATCACTCAAAAAAGTTTAATTTAATGCAGTAGTCTCCCTTCTCAACCGATAACTGTTATCTGGCACCATTTTTGCATTCATTTGCACTATTATTGTCTATATATATGTATATTTGTATACAAGTTGGAGAATGTAAATAAAAATGGTCTCAGTTGCTGCCCAGACATGTTCAAAACTTACCCACAACTGTTATCCAGTGAAAATATTTTTAATGAAAAAGTGTAAATAGGATTTGGAGTTTAAATGTAAATTTTGTAGAAGCAATGATGGCCTTTATTTAATCTATTCTCTTCTGGACAAATCAAATAAACACAAGAGGTGTGAAAATCTCCTTGATAGACTAATAAGTGCTGTTTGGAAAGGTGAAATGTTATCTTGAAAGTATGGAAATGCACTACATCCATAGCCAGATGTATTATATTTAAATTTCTACCACCCCATAATAAAATTGTTTTGTTTTTTTTTACAATAAATAAATAACTAGAACCTACAAGATGGTTCTAATTATCTTTCACCTCTTACATCCCAAAAATGTAATGCAAAGCCCTGATTGATATTATTATATATCCTTATACAGTTACCTAACTGCAAACCAGAGTCTACAAGTAATATTATTTATAATTTTATGTAATATTTGGCAACTGAGTCCAAATCTCGGAAGTCCAGAACTCACAGAAGAATAGTTGTTTTTACTGTTGTTTTTAAGTTTATTATTATAATTGACCAAAAAATGAGTCTGATCTTATATGAGTCTGAGGTTAAGATGTAGGATTTTTCACAGATAAACTGAACATCCTTAATGACTTGTTAGTATGTTTTGTTAAAACTGCCAAGACTGCATAACAGGCTGATATAAACATCGATGTAAACTCACAGTATGTGCCTAATTTGCCATCACTAATCAAACTATATCATGTATGTTTTGGGACTTTTGGAGGAACACGAAGTGCCTGGAGAAAAACCCATCCAGGCATGAGAAGAACATGCAGACGTCACACATATAAACCGGAAACATAAAAGCTAATGATTTAATGCACAGAGTAACGAGGAGCCATAAAGTGTTGCACAACACCAGGAAACATTATCCTGAACAGCCACTCCAAATCAATTCCTACCAATTACTGTGTACTTTCTTGTGGTTTCGCCTTTTGCGTAATTTTTTTGCGTTTATAAACAACAAAATGAAAGTCATAATTTCAACAGTAAGGTTTGATACACCTACTCATGTACACATACGCAGGTAAAGTGCTGGTATGGTGCTGGTGAGGTATAATTTTGTGTCATGTCCCTTTAAGAGTGTGTAGCGAGCTCTTGCAGAGTTTGTGTGTCCAAATGTGTGTGTATATACTTGTATAAGGGAGGGACGGCCAGTGTGATCTGTTTTCGTGCTGCTAGTTGTGGGAAGGGCACAGCTGACTGTCTGTGTTCGTGTCTGTCTGTGTGCACGTAGGTGTGTTCATGTGAGTGGGGATAAGTGCATGTAATGCTGTGTCGATGAAGAACTGTCTTTTCTTTTCTTTTCTTTTTTTTTTTGTTATACACGAGGATACAAACACCTGCTCTGATGAGCAGGCATATTATAAAAGAAGAAGAGAGCAAGAAGGACAGAAAACAGATAAATAAATGTAAGGGGAAAGTGTAATTTTTAGGAAGGACTAGGATTTGCTTATGTGCCATGTAGCAATGCAGATGCCCTGAAGGATGTGACAGACACACAGTCGAAGTAGTGGGATTATACAAGTATAATAGTTATATACTGCATTCTGTTTACTAACAATATACTGATTTATACTTAAACTTACTCATAACAAGGAAAAAAGATGTCATAAAATGCCTAGAAAGGTATACATATTGCATATACATATTAAGACTTTAATAAAGTAATACACAGAATATTTGAAAAGTGTACTATATACTGACATATATATGATATATATATAAATCCTGTATAAATCCTATATATATACATATATATATGTGTATATATATAGATAGATAGATAGATAGATAGATAGATAGATAGATAGATAGATAGATAGATAGATAGATAGAT
>JAOWBL010000015.1:5322881-5351265 GCA_028564865.1 Zenarchopterus dispar
TTTTTTGTATGGGTAATTTTAGTTTATTTTTTCATTTTTTAAAAATTTATTATATAAAACTTTTTTTTAGATTTTCTTCATTGATTGGTTAATTATGGGAGTGGTACAGAGGTCTTAGAAATTCATGTATCAAATATAATATATCTAGTGTTATAGGTTTAAATACTATCAGCTGTACATATTTTTCCTTTAGTCTAGTTTTTCAAATTTGCACTTTACCACTGCACTCAAACAGCATTTGTCCACATCTCGCAGTTTCTTTAATCTATAGTTACGAATTTAATGCACACTTAAATTTGTAGGCTATTGAGTGAGCATTAACAAGTACAACATGTGTGCATTTTTCTTCTCAAAGATTTTTTTTTTTGCACTAAAATGAGGTGTCATTTTTTCCTCCTGATTATTTCTACTCTTGACATTTCTTTAAAACAAATTGGACATTTACCCAGCCTGTCTTCTTCTACCACAATAAGAAAACCTTTTGAACATGACAGGGGTGAATTTTGCAGTTTTATTTAATATGAAATTATTTTCCATGTTTCATTGTGATGAATTCAGTTTAACATTTATGTGTCTTCAATGATGATCTAAAGTCTCATTTTACCCTTCTACTTGCTCTTATTATTAATAAATTCAGCTGGTGTATGCTGTGGTGTGCACATGTGGAGAGACAAGGCGGAAAAGTGATGGCGTAGGTATCTTTTAAGCTTTAGACCGCCAGCTCCATCAGTGTCTTTTCATAGCACCTCTATTGATCTGAAGACCCGATGATTCCCGGGAACACCGGCGCTTCTTCATTTGCAGAGTAAAAACACAAACA
The DNA here is from genome assembly GCA_028564865.1 of Zenarchopterus dispar. NCBI lineage: Eukaryota > Metazoa > Chordata > Actinopteri > Beloniformes > Zenarchopteridae > Zenarchopterus > Zenarchopterus dispar. The sequence continues at coordinate 5,323,702 of JAOWBL010000015.1, forward strand.
GCAACGTCACGTGCTTTCTCTAGTCTACCACATCCACATGTTAACATTTTATTGTCATGTGTCCCGCCTGTTTTCACATCCTCCATTATTTTTATTTATTTATTTATTTATTTTTTGGTCAGTACATTTCAAAACATGCACAATTCTCATTTCCCAGCTGTTTCCGTTAACTTCTGTGTGCTGATGAGATACATCCACAAGTCCATTCATTCAATGTTCAGCTCTTGTGTATTCTGAAGGGAAGATACACAATGTATATTTATAAATTTAGATCAAAATTAGCTATTTTAGAGTGAGTTAGATTCAAAATTTTATTTTTAAGAATTAATCCTTTCCAAAATAGATCAATTTGCTTTTTTTTTTTTTTTTTGCTGACAGGCTGAGAGAAAAGTTTAAAATTATTAGCTAAATTGGATGTTAGTGAAAACCAACTGGTGGTTGTTGTCTCGTCGTTGATCACCTTGATGGAGGACCGAGAGAAAGAGATGAACAAATTCCTTTTTTCAGCCCTGCAGTGTAGGTGAGATTCAACCTGTCCAATACCAGCTGATGTTCGGCGGTCCTGAGTCTTGGCTTTTTTTTTGGATGAAATGGTGCGACTCGTTGGCCACCGAGGTCTGCCATGACAGTCTCTCAGGGATTTTGGTGGATGAGGCCCATCTGATTTACAAATGATAAGAGACGTCTGGTAACTTGTTTTAACGATAAAGTAACCTATCAAATATATGTTTATCTAATGTCAGCTGGAGATGGCTGTATTACACAGGTGCCTGATGGGAAAGATATTGGTTGAGCGCTTGAGCACAAAGGTTATTCTCAAATTCTGCTTGTAAAACTGGTAACAACTGTCAGATTCAGTCTTTATAACATTCAGACTACCATACCATTTGTCAGGCACGCACTGAGATTGTCAACTTTTTCAGTGGATTTCAAAAAACAAAAAAAACTTTTATCCTAAGGCAGCCCAAATACTTTTTGACAGGCTTAGAAGAAACTAAAACTTTTCTCAGGGGTTTGACCTAACTTGTTTGTTAAAATTGTATAGATTATATAGCATCATTAGCATTAGCATTAGCATCTAACCGTCCAGAGACAACTGTTGTTCTCTGCGTTGAACACTAGGGGGCATGATCTGTAGTTCGTGATGAGTATTGGGGGGGCAAATGGAAACAAGATTTTACTACATTTGTGTCAAATAACAACCCAGTCTCAAATCAAAAATATGTTACATTTTTTTGAAACCCAAACTATGATCTTTTCATTAATTTTACAAATAAATCTAACCAACTTTGACATCAGAGCAGAGGGGACTTCAGGATGAAACATATAATCTACCCACCTCTTTTTTATTCTTATTTAATTTAGTTAATAACACACAGGAACATTTGTTTTCCCTTGGCATAATTATTTTTTTTATCTCAATCAAAATGACATAATTTTTATTAGAATACATAATAAATTGATTACAAGTAATTTAATTTATTTGGTATATAGCTGGATTATAATCAGATTTAGTTGGATTTATATTGAACTTCTTTATTTTTTTTCTTGAAAAGAGCCCTAAAACTATACTTAAAGTATTACTTTAATAATACTTTAAGTAATTACTATTAAGACTCTAATTCAATCACTTTAAGTAATAGAATTGAAATTAAATTACATCTGAAACATAATACATAGAAATCACACAAAAACAATGGTGCGACACAGGTACCAAAAAACAAAACAAAAAAGGGGCTAAATACAAAACTAAGTCAAGCAGAAGAAATGAAACTTGGTCCAAAAGTAATAACAGAGACAACTTGATAAAGTCAGGTGATAAAAATCTATATATTATCCATCCATCCATCCATCCATCCATCCATCCATCCATCCATCCATCCATCCATCCATCCATCCATCCATCCACCCATCTTCTTCAGATTCAGGGTCAGAGTGCATGAATGTAATCAAATCTTAAAAGTGAAATTTAAAACTATAACAGTAAGTGATGTTTCGGGATAGTTTGAGAAACTGCGATGAGTCTGTGGTGAGCTATTTCACATTGTGAAACTGGGTGGTTTTATTTTATGTAATGCCTTCAAGTTTTTTCTTGGCAAGGGATGTGTTTTCATTTCTCAAGATGTATTTGGTTAATTATTTAATTCTTGGCTCTAGACAACGCTGCCCGTCTAATTATCTTCCCCGCTATCTATCCTGTCTGTCCATCTCTGCTTTCCCTTCTTCCACCACCATCCTTTTCTTCCTCTCTTCCACATCGTCATCCACTCCTCTGACCCACTTTAATGCCATCTTGCCACCATCTCCCTCTGTTCTTCTGCACGCTCACATCTTCCAGCTCTCGCTTCCCCTCCCCTTTTTCTCCTCGTACATTTCAGTTCTCCACCCTCCTCCCTCTCAGTCTTGTTTCTGCTCCTCTCACCTTCTCCTGCATCCTGACTCTACCTTCTGCCTTCCTCCCAGATTTTCACCTCCATCCCCACCGCCGCCGCCGTCGTCGTTTTTCGGCTTCTCTACTTCTTTTTTTTTTCTGTCCCAAACTTCCTGCCCGTTTTTATCTTCTGCATTCTTCTCACTCTTCCTCCCCCCTTCTCCTAAACTCTCCACGGCGAGTCCTCCCGCTCCTCCCTCCTCCCCTTTTGCCCTTCCACCATGAGTCATTTCGTGCTCTCTCTGCTCCCCTCACCACGGCACGGAGCCATTCAGGACAGACATTCATCGGCGGCCCGAGATGATAGATGCTGCTCACCACAGCTCCAGCAGCCAGTTAGCCCGGGATGATGCCTTATGCATACAGATATCACCTGGCTCGCTGTAGTCTCTTGCGTTAACCAAGATCGAATACACACAAACACTATTAAGTTCACACACTCATACCCTCTGTGCTCCGTCAGGAATGGAAAAGTTCACTGAATTCACCATTAAGTATATAGGATGCTTTAATAAATACACCTACAAGTGACAATATTTAAGTGGTTTTTTGTATTTGTGTGCGTTTGAAAGCTGTGGGTTGTTAGGTATGTAAATTCCAGGGGAGTTAGGTTAATTGGGTCTGAAAAAGGAGGTGGGTGTGCCCCTCTCCTCTATGACAAGCCTATTTACATAGCAAAGCTGTAATTACCCTAACGAAGCCCCCATCCTATCAGCGAGAGTGTACACACACATGTACACCCACACACGTGTGCAATCCCCAAACAGGTTTGAGCTCAATCATGCCAAACCTGTATTTTTCATCACTCCAGATCCCTCTCAGCAAGCGTTTCCATTCACATGTTCATTTCCAAATGAATGGCGTCTTTTGCGGTTGTAATCAGTCGGTTTGTTGGAATTTCTCTGTCAGAGCTCGCTGGCTTCTTAGAGAGATGTGGGACTCCTTCCAACATTTTGGAGACGCTTCCTTCCTTTACAACCCCCCCCTTGTATTCCTTTGTAAAAACAGGCTTCCTTTTTCTGTGAGTTTGAGTTAATACAGCTGAAAGAATTTCTTTTTTTTTTAAATTTTAATTCTTAAGAGGGTTACGGGAGCTTGTTCCAGCTGACACTCGGCGGGAAACAGGTTGTCACTCCATCATAAGGCTAAGAGAAACAGACAAGTCATAACATGTCCATATTATAATACTCACTTTACATAATAACAAAAAACTGTTCAAGAAAAGTCTTTATTGGAAAATTGTGTGTTATTTATGAATCAAGGATTAGAAGCTAAGTTTCAATTGTGGTCAAGGTCAGGACTTAACAAAACTGATAAGTGATAGAGCAAGCATTATAAAACATATCAAAGCGGAATAAATTTGTGTTATGTCTAATTTTTTTTCTTAACTTTAGGTAAACTTCAGCAGCCTGTGTCAAACTAAATGTGGGAGGGTAGTTGTATCAGCCTTTTCATCAATGTATGTTTTGGTTAGTTCCTGTTTTATTTTGAAAGTCCCTGTATTTAGTTATAGTTGGTCATCCCTTACTCCTGTCTCCCTTGATTATTTGCACCTGTGTCTTGTCAGTCCATTTGGTATTTTTGGCCTTGTCTTCCCTTTCCTCCCTGCTGGGTTGTACTGTCTGTCTCCCTAGATGTTGTTTTTGATTGTGAAAGTATTTTGAGTTTTTTTTTTTTTTTGGTTGGATTCCGGTTTGTGCAGCTCTTTTGTTTGATTAAAGTATTTCTTGTTTTGCATTCCTGCCATCCTCATCTCCTGCTTTTGGGTCTCGCCACAATCTCCTCTTCCTCATAACAGTGTATATGCAAATGCAATAAAAGCTGAGACCAGTGAGATACACTTTTTTTTTTTTTTTAGTATGAAAAGTTAGTTTAAACAGTCTGAGTCATTTGGAAAAGAAAAAAAACAGCTGATCACAGCGATAAGACTCTAAGAATATGTGGAGAATGACAATGTTTTCATCTTTAAGTTGAGACTGGATGAGGAACTTTCAGAACAGGAAGGAAGTCTTTTTAAGAGGCTTAAGAGTTTCTTAAGCTTTGGGGGGGGGAAATGTTGGAATGAAAGAGATGAGGAAGGAATAATTTGAAAGGAGCTGGGTGAAGAAAAATGGCACAGATTTCATCATTCTTGGATAATGTCTGTTACCATTTTCATTCAAGATTCTCTTGTTTACTTGAAAATAACACAAGAAAACAATGTGATCAAAATATTCTGCAACTGGATGGATGCAAAACCTCAGAAAAAGACACTTTTCTCTAAAAATGCTTTTACATTTATCAACACTCGTCAGGTTGAAATGTACCAAATTTGCAATGATAGAAGTAAAGTATACCTTTTTTTTTTTTTTTAAATGTAACTGTTTTCCCGGGTATTAAAATGAGGCAAATATAACATCAGAGAGACAACAATCCATGACACTTTACATCGCGTGATTATTTATTCAACAAAAACAAAGTTAAAATGTTGAAGTGGTGCCTGATGACTAAATACACCTCCTTATTCAAACGCATATAGAGTCAATAGCTTGTTGATCCACTTTTAGTAGAAATAACATAGTAATTAGGTTAGATCAAACTTTATTGATCCCACAGGGGCTCAAAAACAATATAAAAGTGCAAAAAAAATCAAATACTATATAGAAAAATGTACCATATGCCAAAAAAGATAAAACAATAATATGGCCTATATACATAACTGTGTGGGGGTTTGTGGCATTATTGAACATTTGAAAAGTGACGTGAGGAAATAGAAAAAAATAAAATTAAATAAATCCAGCGCTCCTTCCTACACTGAGGGTGGATCCTCCACCTTGGTCTCAGCATGTGGATTAAAGGACTTTTTTTATCCAACCGCCCACAGACAGCGAGACTTGCTTCACACCTCTCTTCCAGTCTGCTCCTCAACACCGGGGCACCCCAGGGCTGCGTCCTGGGCCCCCTGCTTTACTCCCTTTACACCTCAGACTGTACTGCCACTCACCACACAAACACACGACAGTGGTAGGTCTGATCACAAACAAGAACTAGTTGGCCTACAGGAAATGAAATCTGGAAAGATGGTGCATGGACAGTAATCTAACACTAAGCATAAAAAAAAAACAACAGCAAAATAAATCATTTTTGATTTTTCAGAAGAACAAGGTCAGCCTCCTCCAAGTTTCTGGGGACCCACATTTCCCAGAACCTCACCTGGTCTTTTAAAAAAACACCTTCAGAGCCCCCAAGAAAACCAACCTGTGTACAGACCTGCTTAAAGCCTTCTACCACTGCACCACTGAAAGCATCTTCATTTACAGTACAACTACCTGGTGGATATGAACAGGAAATGCCTCCAGAGGGTCATCAAAACGTCAAATAATAATAATAAAAATAAACAGCTTCCCCCTCCCAACTCTGAACATCTTCACTACACGATGTCTCCGGAAGGCCAGCGCCATTCTTAAAGATGAAACTCACCTGTCCAATCACCTCTTCACTTTGTTGCCGTCTGGGAAGAGCTACAGAGCCATTTAATCCTGTACATCCAGGCTGAAAAACAGCCCCCCCACCCCCTCCCCGGGCTATCACAGAACTGAACCAAATACCCCCCTATCTCTCAATGACTGACTTCCTGAAAATCTATACCTTAGGCAATATCTACATTTTTTAATTAAGTGTAGTATGGACACTCTGCTGAGTATTTTTAGCTTGATGCTTGTCGGCCTTGATGCTCTTTTAAGTTATTAACTTATTTGCTGAGTGGGATTTTAGGTGGCGATTAAGTGTGTGTTAGGTGTTAGTGTCTTTTAGGTGCTGCGCACACAAATTTCTTTGTACCATTTGGCACAAGGACAATGAAGCTTTCTGATTCTGATTTTGATTCTTCTGAACTCGGGAATATTCCTTGAAGGTCCCACCATAAGACCTTTAACTGGACCACTGCAACACCTTCCATTCTTCTATTTTTCAGCCTTTTTACTGCAGATTCGATTGTGCGTTTAGGACCGTTCTCCTGTCTGATGACCTGCTTTCGACAAAGCTTTAGCTGTCGAACAGATGACTTCATATGTGACTGCCGAATACTTCTGGGATCCAGGAAAGTTCACAGTGGACTCAGTTACTACAAAGTGCTTTGCAAAACAATCTCAAATCATCGCCCCACCATGCTTAACAGCTGTTGGGGTCAGGCATTTGATTCTCACCAGATGTGGAGCTGTGCATTATGATCAGACTTCTCAACTTGGGTCTCATCTGTTCATGGAACATTTTTCAGAAAGGTCCATGGTTTGTTCAGACTCAACTTTGAAAACCTAACTATTTCTTTTAGAAACCAGATGTCATCATCTGGCAACCCTTTCGAACCTATTCTGTCTTTTAATCGTATTGTAATGCACTTTAATATTTAACTGCAGATTCTGGGATGCAGATTTTCCCCCAGTCTCTCTGAAAAAAAAAAAAATCCTTTCAAGAAATAAATTGTTTTGATGGGAGGACCCAAACAAACAAAAACACATTAAAGTCTTTTATTTTGCAAAAAGCACTGGCACAAGCAGGAAACACCAAAAACCAAAAGTTCGACGTACAAAGGCAAGTCAAACACAAAGAAAGCCAAGAGGAGATGCAAACATCACGACCAGTGATGGAACAAACCGGACTGGTAGGAAGACACTGTCAGACAACAATATCTCCACATTCACAAGCTGACCAGATATCCAGCACCTAACAAGAAACAGGTGGGGACAATAAATACTTCAGTGTTCACCTTAGGTGTTCCCTCAGTAATTGTAAGAGTAGGATTTTTTTGTAATTATTTAGGTTCAATTTGGAGTTTACAGAGATTATTTTGTTTCCCCCTCCTCACTTTTTCTTCTTTTTTTTTTTTTGCAAAGTAATATTTCCAACTTTTGCCATATCAGAAGCCACACTGCTGTTAGTGAACTTTTAAATAACTACAACTCAGTATGTGTTGCAGATATGAACAAAAAAAAAAAAAAAAAGTGAGAGCATGAATGTATTGTGTTTTTTTTAATTTAGAAATCCTTTTTCACTTGCATTCAAGTCTGACAAAACTCTTGAACAAAGACAATTTCTCCACGTGATCAATTAGAGAGTTACATACCTAAAGACTTAGTAGATTCAGCAAAGAAAGATCACGTTCTCACTTTCAGCCAGTGGCATCACATCATGCAGATGTTTTAAGTAGTGAAGTGAATCTTTATGCAATAAGACAAAAAAAAAAAAAAAACTGTCATTAATATACATAATTAAAATGCAACTATCTGTGGTTAAAGTTAAAAGCGTTTAAACTGGAATACTCCATTCAGAGTCATATTATTTCATCATATGAAAGAGTATGAAGTACTGCTCAATGGCCAGAAAACAAAGATTTAAAACATTGCAGGAAAATAAACGAACCAATGTTCCAGATGAGTGTAAGCTCGCACAGCCACAATAGACAGGCCGATTACCAGCTATTTTACAGCGGCCATCTGTGCATGTGTGCGCTGTTGCTGTTTTGAGAGAGGAATGTTGTCCCAGTCTTGGCTGATATAGATTTCAAGCTGCTCAACAGTCTTGGGTCTTATTTGTCATATTCTTTCTTTCATGCATCAAATGTTTTCGCTTGGTGAAATTTTTTGGATTGTAATCAGGTTGGACTCTTCGACTACAAAAAAAAAAAGTGTTTTTGTTATGAATTTGGGCTACAGTTAAGGATTGTCTTGCTGAAAGATGCAAGGTCTTCCCTGAAAAATGTGCTGTCTGGATGTAGCTCTAAAACCCACTGATACACTTCAACATTTACTTTTCCTTTCCAGATGTGCAGGCTACCTATTCCACAGGTATACAAGCACCTCCATACCAACAGAGATGCCCTAGAGTCCTGAAAACCTTTTCAACCCCAGCTTGAGTCAGGAGAAGGTCCCAGCAGTGTTCCAGGACCAAAAAGATCTGATCCATCTTCTCCTAACAGCTGAAGACCCGTAGCTCTAACATCCAACATCATGAAAGTCCTGGAGAGACTTTTATTGTGTTATTATTTATACAGTCTACAGTTTGTAAGGCTGAATGGTTGTGTGTGGGACCAGGCTGGTCAGCAGTACAGGAGAACCTCAGGGCACCGTACTCTCACCATCCCTCTTCACGTTGTGCACCTCAGACTTCCAGTGCAAGTCAGGCTCAGAAATACTCAGATTACTCTGCAGTTGTGGGGTGTATCAGTGATGGACAGGAGACTGAGTTCAGAGAACTGGTGGACTATTTTGTAACATCTTGAATGTGACCAAGACAAAGAAGATGATTGTGGATTTTAGGAGAGCCAAGATTAAGTCAAATATATATATTTTTATTAATCATGGGAGAAGAATTGGAGGTGGTGGGGGAGTATAAATACTTCAGTGTTCACCTGGACATCAGACACTGATGCTGTTTATAAGAAAGGACAGAGCAGACTTTACTTCTTGAGGAAGCTTCGGTACCTAAACAATCGCAGCAAGATGTTAAATATCGTCTATAAGTCTGTTGTGGAGATTGTAATCACATCTTCAGTCATCTGTCTGGGGAGCAGCATCAGAACCAGGGACTAACTAAACAAACAAACTGATACAGAAGCCTGTCCCTGTTCTGGAGCCTCTGGAGCTGATTGTGTGAAGGTAGATACTTCATAAAATGGAGAACCCTGAGCATTTTCTTAACAACACAATGATTCAGCAGGAGCGTCTTCAGTCAGAGGCTTCTTCAGATCCGCTGCAACACAAACCACAACAGGAAATCTTTCCTGCCCACACTAATAAACCTCCACCATGAATCTCTGAAGAGACGGAAATCATGAGTGCTATTATAACAATTAATTTCTCTTTGGGGATTAATAAAGTATTTTTGTTGTTGTTGTTGTCAACAAGGAACGACCACAGGGCAGTTTTCTATTTTTCTATTTTAAATTAACTTTGGGCCAGAGAAGATGTTTCTGAATCGTGTTAACATATGGCTTCTTCTTAGCATTAAATGTGGTTTCCTGAAGTCTTCCTGAGAGTTTAAAGATCAAGGAAAGCTAGTATTGATTCCTTTTATGTGCACAGAATATTCTCCTAATTCTTGGAATAATGCTATGTACCACAGCTGATGAGATATTCAAAGGTGTCATAAAATCTGGACCGAATCTCACAAAAATCTCCTAAACTTTTTTCACAATTTTGCAGTATTTCACAGGCTGGCGAATCATTTGTGCTTCTGAAGCTCTCTGATGCTCTTTTATATTCAATCATGTCACTGACCCGTTAACAATTAATCTAATTACTCTCAAGATGCTCCTCCAGGTGTTTCTTTCAAGTACCACTTACTTTTCAAGCTTTTTTAGTGCCCTTGACCCCAGTTTCTTTGAGATATGTCGTTACCATCATTGCATTATGTTTTTATTTACATTCTACGCAGCATCCCAACGTTTTTAGAATTGGGGATGTATAGAAAGCCAAAACTTTGGGTTTTTTTTTTTTTTTTTTTTTTAAAAACAACTATTCAATAGATGATGAAAATACTGCAGAGGAGTTCAGCTTCCCTCTGCTTTAGAAAGTTAAAGTTAAGGTAACGCTGATAATCCGGGAGAAGATGCTTTTAACACGATCATACCGTATATGTGCTTTGAAATTAAAATTCAATCTAACTCTGTTCATCAGGATTAAACTTTGACATTTAGATGTAAATGTCAAAGTTGTGACCAGCGACTATCCGTGTGCAGCGCTAACTGTGCAACGTTGAATTAAGATTAAGATATTCCAGCGATTCATTGTGAAACAGTCAAATTTAACAAGTTGTTAACCAAAACCAAGGCAGTCCAACGGTCTTGGTGGTAAGAAGGTGAGAATTTCATGGCAAATCTATCCAAAACACTGAAGGCAAAGCGAATGCCCTCACCCCCATCACCTCCCTGTGTATCTGCCCTTCCCTCTCTCTCTCTCTGCACTTCCTACTCCAACAGGAATTTAATCTTTCAAGCCATCGTTGTTTTTCCTCTCCCCTATTTTTACTGCTGCTACTGCCGCTGCTGCTGCTTGGAAGACCACAGGCTGCCTCTGTATGCCGACTCCCCCCCTCCACCTCCTCCACCTCCTCCACCACCACCACCACCTCCCCACCTCCTCCGAGCCTGTCTCCGTTTCTTTCTGTATCTCTATTTGTCTAACTCTCACGCTCATGTCTTTCTCCCTTCTTCGGCTCTCTGTCCTCATCTCTCCCCCACCTTTCTGCTCACTGGTTTCTCTTCTTTACTTCTTCACTCCTTCTCACCCCTCATGCCCCCCCCCCATCCCCCCTTCACCACCACCACCATCACGCACACACGTCCACTTTTCCTTTTTTTTTTCCTCCCTCCCTCTCTCCCTCCTCCCTCTTGTCTGTCTATCTGCTTTTTCGTAGCTGTGCTGTACGTGCCACAGATTCAGATGGCAGTCAAATGCTAGACTGAGACAAACACGGAGACACATGCATGCAATTACATGCTCGCACACACGGACGCACACGCAAACGCGCATGCAGACTGGCAACTGCACGCATGAAAAGACACTTGCACACACAAATGTATGAAGACACTTTTATAGGTAACTATCGCGGTGTCATATGAATTAAAGGCGATTTTAAGGCACTTTAGGAACATTACAACACTTTCAGAAAAAACGATGGCAAAAATATTAATGACAACTAACAATTTTGTGATAGATTAAGGTGAAGAATCAAAGAAATTGGAGTTTATACTTTTCAGTTTGGGTATATGTCATAATCACGTATGATCATATTTTTTGTTTTGAATGTTTTGGCGATAGGGAGAACAGCAAGACTGGGATAAAAAGGGGGGGGGGGGGGGAGGCAGAGAGGGAGAAGCTGAGAGGAAGGAGGTCAGTCTAAGCTTATGAAACATTTTCTAACCTAACCCGGCCTATTTCTGACAGGGCAGGACTTACAGTCAGCCGCACAAGATCCCATGATTGACGTAAACATGCCTTTAGGGAATGAGGCATACTGTAAACACACACATATACATTCAGCTGTGCTTGTTCACTCACTTCAGTTCAATAATACTTTAATACTTAAAGGGAAATGAAATTTTTGCGGTATTGATACTTAAAAATATCATATTAATAAGAGCAAATTGGTATTATTATAAAATCACTGTATAGCATTTTGGACAGAGCATAAAGCATGCCATGGTAAGAACAAATGTCCATACTTCCTCTCCTCTCCAAAGGAGTGCCCCAAGGCCTGGTAATGGGACCCCTACTCTATTATACACCTCATTGTTGAGCCTTGTTATCACCTTGTATGGTTTTTCTAATCACTGCTATGCAGATGATACCCCGCTATAATCTGTCATCTCTGTCTAATGTCTCTACAGTGTTGCCACAAATCTAAGCTTGTCTCCCAGATATATCTACATGGAAGGAAGAACACCACCTTCAGCTACGCCTTTCCAACATCAAACTGTTGGTGATTTCAGCCCACCAATCTATCCACAACAATATCAATGTCCAAATTGGCTCTTCACCTCTATGTCCTGCCAAGAATGTGAGAAACCTGGGTTTCATGATTGATAACCACCTATCCTTCTCCAACCGTGTGGCATCTTTATCTTGAACTTGCTCCATCGCATTAGGCAGCATAGGAAAAATCACATTTACCTATCTAAATGGTTTATGCCATGGTTATATCTCACCTCAACTACTGCAATGTTCTTTTTGCTGGTCTTTGAAGACAAACAATTACATTTCAACGGATGGTCCAGAAAGCAGCAGTAGTGTGTCTGGTATCAGGCCAACCAAATACAGCTCACATCACTGTTACTCAATGAACTCCACTAGCTACCTTTGGCTGCCTATATAAAGTTTAAGTCACTAATGCTTGCCCACAAAGTGACTTCCGGGTTCACGCCCAGTTATTTAGACTCTATCCTTTAAGGTTAACCACTTGCTCACACAGCAGTGGCACTTTAAGGCTTGATGAGTGGTGCTTCTAATGTACCTTTGTCATACCATAGACCAATCATATACCCGTATGGTTGCTATGGACTTGCTTTCATGCTGAAAAGCTGAAGATTCCTCTGGGTCTGGACGTATTGAACTCATGGCCCAGAGAGGTTCTGTCTATGGCAAAGAGAAGGAGTCCAAGTACCAAGCCTTGGAGGACCCCTGTAGAGAGGTGATGTAATATAGATGCTTTTCCTTGCCATAACACCTTAAGGGAACGCCAGGTAAAGTAGGAAAAGAACCGCTGATCCTGAGATGCCCAAGTTTGAGAACATAGTTAGAAATATGATGTGGTTAACTGTGTCAAAGGCAGCAGATAGATCAAGAAGAATTTCTTGAGAAGTCTTATCTGGGTTCCCTTTTCTTGAATTTCACCAGTAAACCCTTTGTATTTACATTCATGAAGGTCTTTCTTAGTTGTATATTTTCACAAAGATGCATATACCTTCTCCAGAGTATTATAGACTTCTGTTGATGTTCTGAAGAGGCTTTTCTTCAACAAGGACAGGGTTCTGTAATCATCCACTTCAGTTTCCTCTTGTGGTCTTCCAGACCTTTTGATATTTTTCAGCTCATTGGTACATAGTAAAGAGTACACTCAACTGTTAACTCATATCTAAGGTTTTTATGATCTCTCTTAGACATTTGTGTTGCTCTTTCCGTCTCTGCTGAACTCCTTCACTTGTGTTGAGATCGCCTTGTTGGTGTCTCCAGTCAAACAGTTTCAAACTTAGTTCAAATTTCAAAATACTTCATTTATTCCTGAAGGGAAATTAATTGAAATTTTTAAAAGTAATTAAGAATGGACCGTACCTGGTCAATTAACTTTTTGTTAATTGTGCATATACCTTTAATTAAAACATCTGTAATTCTTGAATGGTACATGCTAAATCTTCATTAAACTTCCTAAATGAAATCTGAAAGTTGACACTTTGATCCTATTGTGATTGTTTATTTCTGTTGAGGTGGTGTATGAAAGCAAAATCATTGTCCATATACTTCTGAACCCAACTGTATGTAAATAGAAAAATATGGTCCCGCTACGGTTCTGCCACTGTTCAAAATATTTTGATATGACAACAGCCTCATACATGCTCAGTTGAAAATACCACCCCTGACTGGTAAACAAAATCAAGCTAGTCACGGTTGGGTTATTAACGAGTTCATGAATGAAAACAGCAGCTGTTTTCAACTCAGCAAAATGGGCAATAAAGTAAGAAAGATGCTCACTGTTATCGACAGACTCTGTGATATTTAGTCTTCGAGTCAGTTAAACCAAAACCATGTATAACATGTCTTTCATGTATAAAAAGTTAACAGCTAGAAATTCATTAAAGGTTCAGACAAGCAGGACCTGAAAGAAGACAGGTGGAAGTATGACTTAAACTTAACAATGTTCTTAAAATGGTTTTGGGTTAAAAAAAAAAAAAAAAAAGGCTGAAGACAAAAACAAAGTCTAGTTTTCACATCCTCGACTCCTTTATGTCAGACGTTTTCTACAACCTGAGATCCGAGCAGAGGAGGTGACGACAGTCACATGCAGAGAGGAGATGACATCAAAGGCATTTCACAAATTGAGACTTTATTACTTGAGGGATTCATTTCAAACCTGTGACACAAATGCACCATCTAACTGTTGTTCTTTTGCAGCATACAGTCGCGTTTTGTTATCTCTATCAGACAAGCCTCCTCTCTCCTCCAGGTGCATTTTTCCGATTTGAGACATTCTTCAAAATATGTTGGCGAGATTGATTTTTTGGATCACAGGGAGGACGACGAAAGAGAGAGGAGAGGAGATGACTCGAATTAAACAAATGAAATGATCCTCAGGAATCAGCATTGGAAAAAATTGAAAGATAATTTAAACAGGCCATGAAGCTCTCTGAGCGCTAAAGCTGATGTTTCAAAAACAGCCTGGGGTGGTCGCAGTGCTGAATCACGAGTGAAGCTATTCAAGGAGTCCACCACTTTCTGAAATATTTCCCTGCTTAGGTGTGTTCAGGGTAGTCATTCGACAAGTATTAGGGAAGTGTGTTTCATGGTGATGTTTAAAAAATAAAACTTAAAAAAAAAAATCACAAACAAGCAGTTCAGAAACCACGTCTTCTGTGGGAGGGGTTAACTCCTGTCGGTGTGGATTTGACTCTGATTAATAACAAAAAAGATTATACAAGTCATTGAAGATAAGTTAGCATAGTTAAAGCCACCAAGCTAATGACTAGAAGAAAAAGGGGCCATAAAATGACAGTTTTTCATCTATCATTAGATGTACAGCACAAAAGCAATAATATTGGATCTTTCCAGAAAGATTTACCTGTTACTTTCATCACTGTCAGATTTTGGTCCATTCTTCTTTATAACATTGCTGCAGTTCATTTAAGTTTTTAGTCATTTTTTTATGCATAACTCCAAGGTAGAACATCTACCATAAATTCCGGACTATAAGCCGTTACTTTTTCCCCCAGGCTTTGAACCCCACCGCTTATACAACGGTGCGACTTATCTATAGATTTTTCTTCGCTAACGGCCATCAGAGGGCGCAGGAGGCGCAAAAACGAGACAGACTCTACAGGTCCATGTAAAGAAGAAGATGCTAGTTTTGGCGGGTGGGTGCGGCTTATAGTCCGGTGTGCTCTATAGTCCGGAAAATACGGTACTAGAACCTTTTCAATGGAGTTTGAGGTCTAGACTTTGATGAAGCCTTTCTAAAACCTTGACTTATTTTTTTTGTCATCCAATCATTATTTTAGATTCTCAGGTGTGCTTGGGCTCATTGTTTCTGTTGCAGAAAGGTGACCTGTAATCATCCAAAATACTCCTGTCCTGATATAACAAATCTAAACCATCATGCTGGACTGTGGGTGTGAGGTGTTTCTGCTGAAATGGTGTTTTGTTTTGTTTTTCACCAAACATGGTGTAGGATATCAGCTTCACTCTTCTGGTCTCATTTGTCTGTATAATTGCTCCAGATTTTTTTTGTGACTTTGTTTAGTTTAGTGAACCTCAGTGGTGTCCCCATGTTTGGGTCTTCCAGTTTTGATCTGAGATGTTATGTTGTTGTTTTTTTTCTTCGTTTTTCTGTAAGGATTATTCGGCCTGACATTAGGATAAAATTCCATTAAAAAACAGACACCTGCCTTGAATAATTTCCATTTTTTTAGACTTCTGTGAGTCTGGTGGTCTGAATTTGAAAGCAGCTTAACAGGAAACTCTGAATAGAAAGAAGTTAAAGACAGAAGGAGTCACAAGATTGTGAGTTGAACCTGGACTTACCTGAACGAAGACAACAACCTCCATATTTGATGCTAATTGCTTAAATGAGCTACCTGGCGGATTAACGCTTTTCATTTTTTAATAATGTTTCTCACTGTAAAATGTATAACTCTAAATTGTTTGTAAATAGTTTTTATAACCATTTCCAGATTACTGTACAGAAAATGCTTCTCCTACTTATGCCTCCTAGTTACTTCTCTTACTTACTTGTGTCTTTCCCTTTTGGTATTGTGTGAGCAAACACTTGAAGGATCCAGACAAACAAACTGTGAAAGTATTTATTTTTTACAGACATCTGCACACATGTTGCTGATTAATTCATCAAAAGGTGATGATTAGTAGCACCTGGTTGCAGTTTACACTCTTAAATCGTGTTGAAGCATAAATGGGCTACTTAGTATTGCCAAAATACTCCCCCTATTTTTATTTATTTATTTTTTAATATAATAAATAATGGCAAGGTGAAAAGTTTACCTGTCTTTTTTTTATCTGATATTGTACTTGTCAAGTGACAAAAACAAAAAACAACAGAAATAGGATTAAAAGAGCGAACATGACTGTAGGTAGATCAAACTAATCTAGCATCAAAGTTTTGACATTTCTTAATCTAAAAATGGGTTCAGAGGTTTCAATATAACCTCTTTTCCTCACACAGAAGGGCAACACTTTGTTTAGTACTTCACATAAGCATATGTCATACATTTGGTATGGATTCAATGATGTGCCAGTTTTCTTTTTTCTCCCACATTTGTGTGAAGAATTCACAGCATGAAGGGCTCGCAGTCTTTTATTTACATCTGACCTGAAACCTTGCGACAGAAACATATGTTACCCTGGATGTAAAAATTGGATCCAGATTGTGTCTCCTCTCAAAAACGTTTGAAAAGTTACAAGACCCTTTCTTTCTTTCTTTTTTCTTCTTTTTTTATCAGACACAAACTGAGTGTGTGGTGGTATAATTGGCTCCACAGACAGTCTACAGATGTTATTTTCTTTCAACTTGTTGAGTAATTTCAGATGCTGTTTTCCTGTCACCTTTGAGGTTACGAATGGGAGTTCAGTGCACATTTTCTAAGTAACCATGGTGACATTTCCCTTCACAGGCCTTCAGCAGCTCTTCCTATTTTAACAATTACAACTCTAAAAATTGTACTTACTCTTTTAAGCGCTCACGTGAATGTTTTGAGATGATTTAGCTAAAGACTACCTAATAAAATAAATTGAACAAAATGAATAAATAAACCCAGGTTCTTGTTTGGAGTGATTTCTGTCCAAATGCGGGATTATAACAGGTAATTTCGAGCATCTGTTGTCGTTATTCACTCTTTTTATAGCTTCCCTATTTACAAGTCATGTTGATGTAACGTAACGGTGAAAAGCAGATAGCTTCAAGTACGAACCATGAGCTTCAGCTGCTGCTTTTCCAGAATTAAATTAGTGGCGCAAAACTTGCTTCTTTGTTTGAAAACAACACAAGAAATTGATGCTGATTTCATGAAAAATCACCCCAGAATCAGAGAATGAGTCATTTCAGCTTTCTGAAGATTTTACCAGATTTTTAGGTACCATGTTTACCTTCTGTTGCCCGAGGTTCTTGGTGGACATACTTTTCAGGATTGTGATCCTCACAGGTAGTTTGTTTGATTTCTATCAGCACAAAGAAAATCAAACATTTTTATTTTCTAAATTTTCCACCTGAAGACTTTCAGGCACACGTATGACTGTTTTTTAAACGCTGTAAGGCAGATGACAAGAGGCCGACTGAACTCCTAATCGTTTCCATGTCTCCGGATCGATAACTTGTCTTGTAAAAGTTCTTAAATATGACGACGTGCGTCGTGAAAGGAGTCGCTCACCTTGACAAACACAGGAACACAAATACCCAAAAGCCAATGGTTATTGAGGTTTTTAATTTCTTTTAACGCTTTTTTTTTTTTTTTAACTTTTATTGCTTTTACCGGAATTGTTTACAACCCATCTGTAGTAAGTTGCTTTTCTCAGCCAAGAGTGTTAAATGCACAAATAGTACACTTCCTGATCAGTACCAGACATAGGCCATTTTCTAAGAGTGGAAAGTTTGGACTTGTGTACTTGGTAGTTTATACTTGGTGCTCATGACTCAGGAGGATGTAGTTTGAAGGACAGGAAGAGGGATTTCAGGCTTTCTGCAAGCCGAACATCCAGGGCAGCTTTTGGGCCACAAGGGCTTAAGGGGGTTAAGTTCAAGTTTACTTAACACAAACATTGCACAAAAAGCTTTTCTTATGAAAATGAATTTAAATAATATTGTTGTATTTCCAGATGAAGATATGTGTTGATAATTTATTTGTCATTTGGTTGTAAACAGTGTGTATGATTTAGTGTTTGGCGTGTTTTTGAGACCACAAACAAAATCTTGTTTAGGGCCATGAAAATCCTCAGACCGGCCCTGTAACAGCAGTCTGCTTGTGTACTTCATCACAGCTCTGCTAGCATATTTAAAAACATACAGTTTTGTTGTAATAAATTAATACAACTTAGAATGAATCACAAATTAACCGGGCAAAAGTGTTTATAAACTTTACTTTATATAATGTACTTTTAAGATATGCTTTTGTATTGAGTCGTGTTATAAATAAAGTTCATTGGAAGTGAAAAGAAAAAACTCAGAGGAAAATGTCAGCAGAAATTCTCAAATAGGTTTTATCTTTATAACTTAACCACAAATATGAAGTTAGAAGAATTATGTTTCTACGTGAAAACGTTATAAGTTATAAGTTTATTTTCCACTCCTGTTTTTTCTGGTATCATGTTTTCTTGTTGATGTAAAAGACATTCAGGAATATTTTGCTGTCTGAAGTTTAAACAAATCACTACTGGATGCTTTCTCAATTAAAAAAAAGCTGCTGCGATAATAACATCTGCAGATTTTAACCATACTTATCTACATGCAGACTGTGAATTTGAACCGTACTTTGGATTTGACTAATAACATTTCAGAACTACACAAAAACAGAAGTACAAACGAATATGCAAATTGAGAAATAGCCATATAAGGTTAGTGATTACCTTTGAACTGTAGGGGGAACAGTTCCTGCCTACAGAGCTGTTTTGCTGATTTTTTTTTTTTTTTTTTAAACAGTAAAGCCCAAAAAGGACATAAAAGAAGTTAACATTAAACATTTGCGAAAAGGGACATTCTATGATTTTTTTTTTTCTTTGCTTGAGAAGATATATTTGGGTGCTTTCAAATGTCCGCCTTGCTAGTCCGTGAACCTACAAGTGAATTTAGTTGCAGTTCCTGGACTGACCACTAGGAGGCTTCAGAAGTGAGTCAATATGTGCTGACTCTTCATTTTAAAATGTCCAACTTTCCAGCAGAAGTAATCATGTCTATAATTAGACAACTGTATGGGAGTGATTTTTTTTGTACCACATCAAGTAAAATTATATGAAAACAACAAATGTTTGCATAATTAGGGGCGTGGTCTTTAGCTACTTAATGCTTAGCATTGTATTGACTTCTGAGCTGTCAATAAAGACCAAACAGAGCATAGTAATTCTTATTTTAAAGAAAATACATTTCATTGTGCTGTTAATTTTACTAACATATCACTGCGACTGACTATGTTGGTCAGGAAGAGTCTGAGGACAAAACTTGGCGAAGCAGCAGTTAGCTTGTGCTAACGGTGTATCAGCTAAATCGCAGCCTTGGCGTTAATGGTATCACAGGGGGGCAACGGAGCAACATCAAAATAAATTTAAGTCTCTGACAAGACTCAAAAAAATGTTATTTCACTTTAGCGATTGTATGGTAGAATCCCTTAAAGAGGTTATTTTAACTTTGTATGTGTACAAAAAGTCTATCAAAAGACCATATGCTGGCATGTTTGATCTGTTTCTGACACTTTATTAGTCCTTACAAGTTGACTAC
Organism: Zenarchopterus dispar; assembly: GCA_028564865.1. NCBI lineage: Eukaryota > Metazoa > Chordata > Actinopteri > Beloniformes > Zenarchopteridae > Zenarchopterus > Zenarchopterus dispar. The sequence continues at coordinate 5,343,311 of JAOWBL010000015.1, forward strand.
TGCCAACAGACACCAAAGAGAGGAGAGTTCACGACCTTTGGTTTGGTACTTACACACAGGTGTCTATTACCTAACCACAGCGTGCTTCTCAGGCGAATAAGAACTGTCACCGAAGCACGACATTTTGTCATTGACGTGTTAGCGGAAGAAAGCGTGTCACTTGATGTACCGTCCAATCTCACACAAATGGCAACTATCCCCTCAGTCTCTCTGTCGCTGTCATGGATACGTCTGGATGAAGTCATGAGGAACGTTAACACAAACGTGAGCGATGTCTGGATGACGGAAAGATGTCGCTTTGACTCTCACAAAGCGTCTGGGTCTCGAATGCCCCCCCCACCCCACCCCCAACCCCACCCCACCCCCGAGCTCGTATCTGCAGTCCGGCATTTTAGGCTTTTGCCTTAGCTCAGAAGAAATGTTTTGTCTTCGGACGAGGTGTTATTATTCTCGATCCAGGATGCACGCGAGTCATTGATTGTTCGTGGCGTGTTCAGGTTTCCCATCAGCCATCTCAGACAGCCAGCGCCGATGCTTCCAGGGCTCAACAGGAAGCGCTAGCGTTATCAGAAATTGGCAGGAATTGTCGGGGCTCTCTGCGGCTGTCGTCGATGGAGAGGTTTGTATGAAGGTTTGGAGATACATGTGTTGTTGACTGTCTTGCCCCTCAGCCAAAACTGCAGGGCCTCAACTCCTCCCTGCACAGGGCCCCTCAGCCTCCTTTTCTTTCCCTCCTTCTCTCATTCTTAGCCTCTCACTCTATCCTCCCTGTCGATCTTCTGCTTTCACTCCCTCTCTGTTCGTTTTCCTTCTCTCTTCCTGCTTGCACACACACACACACACACATGCATGCACACACACATGCACACACACATGCACACACACACATGCACACACACACACACATGCACACACACCATCCTTTTGCCTTTGCTCACTCCCCATATCTTTCTCTTTTCTCTCTTTGCCCCCCTCTTCTCATTCCCTCCCCCCACCGCCACCCCGACACACACATACACTCACACACACACACACACCATCCCCCATCCCTCTGAAACAGTGTGTGTTCTGCCACACACACACACACACACACACACACACACACACACACAGAGGCTGGTGCTTTGCCTCCCCTAGGAGTTGTTCTTAACTCGCTGACTGAGGCACGCTCTGTGTGCGTATTTTTTTGTGCATGTGCCTGCACGCGTGCACACGCCAGTTAATGCGGACCGTGCATGGGGTGGGGTGTGTGTGTGTGGGGGGGGTAAGCATGTTTTTGTGTGTCTGCACTGCTGACTCCACACATGATCCCCATTACAGGCTGGCGGGAGTAGACACAAACACACACTGCACACGTGCTTTCATCTTCCACCCGCTCACACAAACTCATGCACATACACACACACACATATACACACACACACTTGGGTACACACTTACATGCACATACAGGTATATGTGCATCCACCAGATACGGCCATTGCACTGCGATTCTGTGGGACCTGATTTCATTCCAGCCCTGAGGCTTTTATATCAGCAATGGATCTGTTTTTATTCTTTTTTAAAGCATCTTTAAAAGAAAAAAAAAAAAGTAACCAAACTCTGAAAAATATAAATTAACCTTCATCTGACTTTTTAAACCAGCTTTTGTAAAATCAAAGCAACAATAATGACTTTAAGAAACAGGAGGGATTTGGAGTGATGTCATCACCATTTAGAACATCATTCCTAGGCAACCAAGAGTGTCCGCGGTAACCAGATATGTCACGAACATGAAGAAGAATCCAGACACTCAGCTGATGAATAATAAGAGCATCAGTCGTTGACCATTGGAGTAGGTCAAAGCTGTAAAAGTGGGTAAAAACTTTGGAAAAACTGGCTTTCAGTCCAAATCCAGAATACAAAAGTTTAGTTTCAGGTTCTACAAATTACATGCAAGACTTTTTGTAAATAATAATAATCATGAAAAATTTCAAAGGAAAACTTCTGTCATCTGAATAGACAAAAAAAAAAAAAAAAATGACATGGAAAAAGTAGAAATAACCTACCAACAGAGACAACTGAGACAATGTTTCTTTACATTTTTGCAAAACAGCTTCAATGTAGCAACAGTACTTATATTTTATTTTATTTTATTTTTTATTTCCTTTTTCGATTGAAACTGAATTGGGGAGGATGGGAGTTGGGACGGAGGAGCTTCAAGTACAAATGGACACTACTTGTTTACTTGTACAGTGGTGAGAATGAGGATGCTAACCGTTTGGAAATGACTGCTGTTTTCCATGAATTTACCATAAAACTTAACATGCTCTTCATCTGAGTCAAGAAGGTAACACAAAAGCAGTTTATGAGTTTTAGAGTCATGGCTGAACACAACCATGACAGGACGATAGTGCTGGAGGATTCAAGGTCCACTTACCTAAACAAAACCCAAGTGGAGTCAGTAGTTTGGACACCTGGAGTCCAGGTGATGAAATAAGTTACTTTGACAGATATGAGACAAAAATGTGATGTTTTCTGTTGATAAGAAGCGATTGGTGATGTGAACCATGTCATGTTGTAGAAAAAGGACTACAACAGAGAATATAAGAGCTTTTAGTTTTCTGAGGAGTGCTTTCAAAGCGTCTTTCCCCCCTCGTACTGTGAGGTACCATGTATAAAATGGATGAAACAAGCGGGCCTGGACCATGCCAGAACATGCCCACCCCAGGTTAGCCACTATTAGTCACTAGTTTTCTATTTTAACTTTTCTGGTTGAGCTTCTACTAAATTATGAGACCAATAAATTATATTTCACATTTCAAAAACCACATCCGACACAATTGCTGCCAGAGCTGAAACTAGGAGACCCACAGGGACCCTTTGTTGATGGTTTGCAGCTTACGAGACCAGACCGGTTGTAGTGGTCTCCAGGGTCAGGAAAACCTATGAGCCTGTGAGTAGGGACACATGTAGACCTCTGCTTTTCATTTGTAATTGAGTAATTGCTACTTCCTGGTTTGTCAACTTGGAAGGTTGCTGAAATGTTTCGAACCTAAAGTTGTTTGATCGGAGAACCCAGCTGCTGCCAGAGGTAGAAGCCAGTGAGAGCCGGAGAAGGTCCAGTTGGTGTCCTGACCTTCCCAGCAGCCTTCAGCTGTGGGAGGTGAAGATGGCTGCTTTAGACCTCTTTGTTTCACCTCTGAACCCAAAATCTGTTGCAATGTTCTTGTAGAATAGTTAACTGTAAAACAGGCCATATTACCTTTGAAATAAAACGGACTAAGCTCCATCAGGCCTTTATTCACACCTCTGAAGTCAAGTCCAGAAAGTGCAAAGAGCTTTTTGTCAGTTGAGAAACTGCAGCATTTCTTACTTCAGCTCTGATCTCAACTCTGAAGGCCAGATGTTGCCCCCTTGGGTACATCACAAGAACCCAGAAGCAACAGCCTTGAGGACATCACTTTAACCGGCAAACATCTATTTTCATAAGACGGCCATGTGTAAATCATGGAGCAGGGAGTATGTCCTCACCAGAAGACCATCCATGCATCATCTACCCATTTATTCCAGTTCAGGGTCTGCTGGAGCCTATCCCAGCCATCTTCAGGTCTCCAGTCCACTGCATATGCAGCAGAAAGGACAAAGCTGACCACCATCGTAATGGTGAAGCACGGTGGAGGGAGCATTATAATGTGGACTACTTATACATTTACCAAAATGTCAGGTTATAGTCAGGTGAGGTTTAGCAGAAGCTGGAAGATGCAACAAAAATATGAGCGTTGAAGTAAATCCATTTTCATTTTCAAATGGTCCAATCAGAACCCAGACCTTCAGCCTGTAGAGATCCAGAACTCTCTTGGACCTCAAGAGAGTTCACACCAGACATCCTACAAGTGTGTCTGAGCAGAAGCATCTCTGTAAAATCCCTCCTGATCTTTGTGCAGCTGCCAGAAGTGCTAGATGGAAGTCATCGCTGCAAAAACAGGTTCATTTAGGTATTATCTCCATTTAATTTTTCATCCAGAACTGTGAATGCTCAACTCCGCTGATTAAATTAAAAAAAAAAACACACCAAGAAGATATCATTTCATCCGTTTAAGATTGCTATACTTTATTATTGTGACCTACGTGAAAATAAGTTCACATTTTGTAGAAAATTAACACAAAAAACGTAGTAAATTGCAAAGGTTTCACCTCCTTATCCTTGCCACTTGCCATTCAGCTCTTCGTCTGTCAGCAGCAGTTCATGAGATGCCTGGTGTTGGCTACATAAACACAATTGCCAAACTTTCTCTTCCAAAACTTATTCAACTCATCAAAATTGATGCTGAATGGGCAAGTTGGTTCATTTTGCTTTGGTACGCGCTCCTCAAAATAATTCAGTCTACACTTCTAAGATGAAGCAACACGATGCAAGAGTGCTGCAATCACATTTACTCGTCGGTAAAGCCCGGGATGGGTTGATTACATGCATTAACACTGAAATACTGTGCACAAAAACAAAAAAAACCCAACTACAACTGTGAAAACAATGACTGGCTTCTGAGCAGATCTCAAACACTTGAATTTTTATCTTTTTCTTGGAAAAACATAACATGAATTGACTGCAAACTTCCAATAATTTTTTCATGACTTGATTCGACCAAACAGGGACACAAAAAAGTTCGGACACAAAAGAAATTTTTTTCAGTAGTTTAAGCAGCAAAATCACATGCACATACTTGTATTTCTGCCTTTTCATATTTTTAGGGTTGATAAAAATTCTGCTGCTAAAACTCAAAACCCGATCTCCTGAATGAGTGGGGACACTTTCTTACATGAAAAAAATCTGTAATTTGTTTTTTTTTTTAAACAATTTAACAGAAACAAACAAAAGTAGAGACATTTTTAGTGTCTTCACTAACAAACTTAACTGTATTTAGAGAGTATAAAACATTTTGGAAACATTGAAATGAACATTTGTGGAGATAATCAGTAGATATCGATTAAAATAGTTTTCTCAATTGACCACAGGATGCAGTGAGGTAAACATAATGTTTAAATGTCTCTCTGTGTGGATGCACAAGCAATCATAACATAATCTAATTAGACTGCTAAATGCAGTACCTCATTTTCTGGACCATGTTATAAAGTTATATATTTCTGGATCTTATGGTTTTTGCTGCACAAACACTTTGGGGAAGGAAAATATATAAGCAATAAAAACAATGGGGCTCCTGCAGCTTCACTGCTCGAACCTCTAATGAAACAATGCCACGATACACGGGATTAAATCGCTTGTCAGCAGTCATCAGAGGGAATTATTTTGTCTTGGCTCATTGCCCGCTCTTAATGTCTGAAATGCTCTAATTATCTCCAATCTAAGTGGTGAAAGGATAAGGACGCCACCATGAAATCTAACTGTCCGCAGCAACAAACTCACAATCTGTTGGATCAAGTTATGTGAAAACTGCAGGCAAACGTGCACGGATGTGTCGGTGGCTGCAAAGATAACATCCTTCTTTTTTTTTAAATTTTTTTTATTATTATTATTCTGTGTGCTGCAAGTAAGAGGCTTGCTTCGGTCCGTGTTACTGAGAAGTGCTGTCCACACAGGTATTACCACACAAGCAATTAAGGTCCATCCTGAGAATGGACTGAGGTCATGCCCAGGGGTTAAAGTGGATTTGCTGTGGGAGTGTGTGTGTCAGAGATTTCAAACTGTCTTTACAGTTTATCTCACCAGGTTACTTAATATACCGTATTTCTCCTAATTAACGCGCCTGGGCCGGTAGTAAAATACAGGCAGGGCGCCTCTATTTAAGACCTAATTATGCAAGTTCTTCAGTGTTAGGCTTTAAAACAATAAGATGTAACAAAAAATGTCTAACATACACAAATTATTTAAAAAAAAAAAACAACCTACCACAATCTTTCTCTATTTGGTTGTTCAATATGGTAAATGATCATACTCGTCTATGTAGCATGTTGCTAATTTATATGTACATACAACGAAATTTGTTTAAATTAAAGAATTAACTTTCTTATCAGCACTTTCTTTCGATATATACATACCTGTAATAAAACAAAAAAGAGGACTGCTAACAAATATCAACAAAACTTCATAAATCCGCTCCTGCCTGTTTTACATTATACCGGCCAGTAGCGCCTCGTAATCGTGCACCCTTGTTGACGTCACATATAACGTAAACAAAGCGCTGTTAAAGTGACAGTCACCGTAAATTTAAGTATCCAATCGATGAAATACTGTATAAGATTAGGAACATTTTGAGCAAGGTAAGTGTCTGTCTCTGCAAATCATAACTCTTGATCGTAACTGCGATCAATTTTTATCGAAACTGGTATAAAAGTAATAGCTGCACTGGAGCATTGTGGGTGGGGGCGTTAAATAGGAGAAATAACAGGTAAATAACAATAACAGGTAAAGGAGGGGAGAGGGGGGATCAGCTGTAGTATAATTTTGAATAAGTCTTAACTTTCTTTAAGATGGACATCAGGGAATCAGTTAAGAAACAGGATGTTTATTTTCTCAGATTTTGCTGCGTTAATTTCACTTTTTTTTTTTTACTTTACTTTTATGCTGAAAGACCTGTAAAAATGGCACTTGAACTGGCAGACTGCAGTTTCGTCTTAATGTGTCAAATATCCAACAGTATCGCTGAAAATATGCAGTTTTAAGCAGCCCACGCGGAAGTATATCTGCAGGGGCCGAGCCCAGTTTTTGCTTGTTTGCTGGTTGTATTTTTAAGTCCGTAGTATCAGCTATTCCTCCTGGGTTGAACTAAACTTTTGCACTGTCAAGAAAAAGCACGTGAACCCTTGGTAATTAACCGTTCTTCTGCATTCATTTTGCCATAAACTGTGATCCCATCTTCATCAAAGTCTCGATAAAGGACAAACACAACGCGCTTAAGCCGACAACACGAAAACAACTCTGATATCTCTTGTCTTTGTTAAACACAGTGCTGCGTGAAAAAGTAAGTGAACCTCTGGAGCTGGTTGACTCTTCTTTTTTGGCAGTGTTGGTGTACAAGCGTGTACTTTCAGTAGCTCTGGAGCTTCATAAATATGAATATTCAGGAGGAGTTGTTGATAATTCCTCTTTTTCCAGATCGGCTTCAGCTCAGACACTTTTGTAGGGTGTCTGGTGCGAGCGTCTCTCTGGAGGTCTTTCCACAGCATCTTTACGGAGTTGTGGTGTAGCTCCCAAAGCCTGATTTTCTTTTTTTAAAGCCACTCTGTGGAAGACTTACTTTGATGCTTGGGGGATCATTGTCCTACAGCTTCACCTGACATCTGCTAGTACTGGTATATATTTCTTGGTCATCACAATCACAAGTAAAGCGTTTTCACTTGTTGGCCGGGGGTCGGACGCTCATGGGGGATCCAGGACCGCCTGGGAGGTGGGTTCAGTTGTTGGCAGGTGACGACGACAATAACTACCCTTGTAATTGTTTGTAGTACTTGTACTAATTATAGTATCAATAATGATATTAGGATTGATATTATTATTGGCCCCAGGGTTGTTGTTGTGCTTCTGCCTCTTTTGTCACCATAATTATTATTACTAGTAGCTAATAGTAGCTACTAATAGTAGTAGTAATAATACTAGTAGTATTATTACTAGCTTTATTTGTAGGTATATATACTGCTACTTCTTGTGTGTATATATATATATACATATATATATATATATATATATATATATATATATATCTATATATACATATATATTTGTTATATTTTATATATATTTGTAATTGAATGTACATACATGTATGTATGTGCACATGTTCAGGATGTGTATGAACTTGTACACTTCCCCTTTCTGTCTCTCTCTCTCTCTCTCTCTCTCTCTCTCTCTCACACACACACACACACACACACACACACACACATCATATATATTTTTTCCAATTTCCAGGCCCCGAGCCTCCAACCAACATAGTCTTCAGCAAGGTGACAGAAAACTC
>JAOWBL010000015.1:5357806-5381812 GCA_028564865.1 Zenarchopterus dispar
CATTGGATAAAGGTTGTACCAAATCATGGTACTGATCATTAAAAATATATGCAGACAAATTAAAAAAAAAGGCTTTCACTTGTGGGATCATGGAAGATTCTCCGTTACACATCATAAAGTCATTTTTCTGGCCTTAAACAGAAATATGACTAAACTGTCTCCGTTTATGGACATCTTGTCCAACTGTGGAGTGATGGATGTCTAAACACTGAGATTAATTTGAAACTCTGTTTAACTGCTAACTGCTGAAGTTATTAGTCCTTGGGTTCACTTACTATTTCCACTATCATGGTAAAAATTTAATTAAAATGTTAAATGATAATACATATAAAACACATATCACACCGTATCAACATAATATAATAATAGACATGTGTTTTAAGTTTTTAAAAGCCTACTTTCAAAAAAGCCAAGCTATAAATAAGCAATATTCATTTTTATCAATAGAAAATACTGCTCACTGAATTAAAAGATTTTTGAAATAGTACTCTCAGGATGCTTTTGTTCATTTAATGTATTTATTTAGTTGTGTAATTTGAAATGGGGGAGAATTTCACTCTTGGATTGCGTGAAATATTTTGACTTCAGGCGAAGTAAAATCTCCTCCAGCAGCATTCCTCGTTCGCTAATTAAGTGTAATTTTAATGGAAATTGGCGTTTTGTAAAATTGAAGGGGGATTTTAGTAAATGTTTCCAATTAAACTCATCAAAGAAGGCAGCAGTTTTCACTTTAAGCTAAAAACGGCGATGCATTTTCACAACATCAGTTCCCACTCCACTAAAAAGAGCAAAACGCTTGCTGCTTTCTTTTGAAAAGTTCCTTTTCTTAAAAAAAATAACATCATGAAGTATAAGATCTATGTAATCTATGGGAAACAAAGCGAATGCTTGAATTACTTGTTTAATTAACTGTTAGGTTTAAGAAGTTGCAGATCTCCTACTTACATTCGGACTATTTCCCATTTAATGGCCAACGTTGTTTCAGTGGATTAATAATTTGGCATCTTAATGTGAATGACAAAACAACAGATATAATGTTCAAAATGAAGTTAAGCACAAATTTGAATACCACATTGTTGTAGGATTGACAAACTTCAACCTGTAAAGCTGCTGGACAATATCTGAACATGGAACCAGTTTGAGGAACGTTTCTGGCATGTTTGATCCTGTTAAAGGTGCTCTATCAGATTTAAATAAGAGCTCTGGGGAAACCATTTTTCTCCAAGGAAACATATTTTACCTGAGTTCACACATCCCTCCGACACCACCCATCCATCCATCCATCCACCCATCCATCCATGGCTGTTAAACAAACCTTGCTTGGGAAGCTATCTAGGAGGTGTCCTGACCAGATGCTTGAACTACCTTAACTGGCTCCTCCCGATGTGGTGGAGCATTGATTCTTCTCCAAGTTCCTCCTAAATGGTGGAGGTTCTCAACCTATCTCCAAGGGAGAGTCCAACCACCCTAAAAAGGAAACTAATTTCAGCTGTTCGTCTCTCATTCTTTCAGTCATCCACAGTTCCTGACCGTGGGAGATGTTCAGAACATAGATAGGTGGATAAACAGAGAGCCTAGATGTTTGGCTTCAGTTCACCAGGCCAGCACATGGCTGCAGATGCCACACCAGTCTGCCTGTGGATCTCCAGCTCCATCGATACTTAAACACCTGATCCCAAACCAAGAGAAGGTATCCCACCCTGTTCTGACAAGGCCCCATCACTGTCTTAGATGTCGATTTTTCGATATTGTAAAAACAATTGTCACCTTTTGAAGCTTCAAGGCTGTAAAGTTTGAGCCTGAGGATCAAGATTTACCGTATATACTCGCTCATAAGTCGAGTTTTGCACATAAAGAGATATCAACTTGCGTTAATTCAGTGAACTAAACCAGATTCAACGAAACTTACATTTTCTGCGATGGTGGTTGTGAAACTAATCAATTATCGGGCTAATTATCGTCTGAGATGTCATTCTGTACCGTTGTCTGCTAACTGTATGTTTATACAGGAAGTAGCATGTGAAGCAGGTTTATATCTAATGCGTTGACGAATAAACACAGTTCAGGTCGTCTGCTGTCATAAGTGTCTCGATTGATCAATACTGTGTCTCAGTTCGCCATCAGTTTTTGTGTGTTATTGTTGTTATTGCGAGAGAATACCTTAAAAAGAATACCTCATATAATCATAGTGTCGGATAATTGCTTTAAAAACATAAAGGTAAGACAACAAAAACTTTTTTTTTGGAGTTTATTGATTATCAAAGTTGTTTGTTGCTATTCACTAGAGAAGTTCAATCGTCGATGTATTAACGTACTTCGGCCGACTTTAAACACTGGAAAAAATTCATGTCTTAGACTGACCCGCTCATAAGTCGAATCCACTTTTTGGGACCGATTTTCTAGGGAAAAAAATCTCGACTTATGAGCGAGTATGTACGGTATGTAGATTTCTCACCTGCTCAAGTTCTACAGGTGGAGCGAGGCGGGATTTTCTTGAAACATGTAAGTAAGCTCGTACCTCCAGTGACTACAGATGCCACTCAAACAAGTGTGAGCGAAGCTTTTAGGGTAAAGATGACTTTCCCAGTGAGAAGCTGCTCATGGCGGTGTTGAGTGATGCGGAAGTTCATAAATCATTAGTACACGGACGTCATGCTGCACACTTGTCAAACCAGTTGAACTATGAAGCTGGAACCAGTGGGAAAACCGCAGCAGTGTTAAAAACAACAACAATAGCAAATAAAAGCATCAAACTACAATATTACATGTCATCTGATAGTTCCCTTCCCAAAATTGCTTATTTGTGAATAATCTTTGAATGGGTAACTTAAATGGAGCGGATCAGGATGAAATGGATTATTAATTGAATATAATATGTTGGATTTAATTTGTGACACTGTGTGAAATGTAAATAAAATTGGAGTGAAATATTTTATTCACAACAGAACATAAAAGACATATCAAAAGTTGAAAGTGAGACATTTTAGCGTTTCACAATAAATATTCATCGTTTTGAATGTGAAAGCAACACGTCTCAACAGATTTGGCTGGAAAAGTAACACCTGGAGGGACCTTTCTGAAACTGGTGCGTTTAATTAGCGAGAGGTCAGTGGAATAATTGGGTATAAAAAGAGCAACTGTGTGGAAGTTCACAAAACTGTGAAAATTAAGAAACAATTTCAGAATGACCTTTGTTTGTGTAAAGTTTAAAATCATTTCATCAAACATGTCATGCAATTTCATGAAAGCACTGAGAGAACGTGAAGAAATCTCTGTGTGCCGGGTACACTTCTGAAAATCACTGGTGGGTGATCTTCAACTCCTCGTTTAAAAATAGCCAGGGTTCAGAAATGGAAATCGCTGTAGGAGCATCCAGATATCTTAAAAACATCTTGACAGATTAAAGGAGGTTAAAGAAATCATGTGAGAACTTGATCCAGAATGGCTGCCGTCGCCAAAGGCAAACTGCTGTCAGATGAACCGATATATGAACTCTAATCTGGAAACCTTAGAGAAGTTTGTCTCTAGACTAAAGAAAAGAAGGACTCACTTCAAAACCCTACATCTCTGGTGATATCTGGGTGTCTATGGTATCTGGAAAGGAACATCAAAGCTAGCATTTATATACAGGTTTTAGACCAACATACACTCCCATCTGGACCACGTCCACTCATTTTTCAAGAAAAGTGCTGCATCCCTCACGATAATGGATATGGATAAACAGCACCTACTATGAAAGTATTACTTCATAGTAGAGGAGTGTAAATACATGTAAATTATACCTTTTCACAAAAAAAAAATCAAAACTCTTAATTTGCGATGAAGTGTAGCGCTGCAGGGGAAGTAGGGTACGCTTTTTCGAATAAGTGTAGCCTACTTTTTGTCCTGTGAAACTTCTCTAAAAAAAATATATATATATATATAAATAAAAAATAAAATGTAAAAGTTGAAGAAAATGGAAAAAAAAAACTTGTTTAGTCTTTGGCAAATTACTGCGATTGTTTCGAGCAGAATTAAAATTATTAATCAAAGGTAAAGACATTATGTGATATGTGATGATTAAGTGGCGTTAAAGCTCAACTACGTCGTATTTAAACAGTTGGAAACTAGATTTTGATGACTTTAGATCGACCGGTTATGTCCCATCCAGGCAAGGAATACATGTTCCCTGCTTTTTGTTTACCATACAGGTCTGGCGGACTCCTAGTAGACTTGCTCCTCCTCCACACGGAGAGGAACCAGCTGAGATGGTTGATGCCCCCCTTGATACCTCCATGAGGAGGTGTTTTGATGTAACCAACCCTGCTCAGACTGCTACATCACAATCCAAACCGGATGAGTGGAAGTTAATGGATGGATGGATGGACTTAATAATCACGGGTGTTTGGTCTTTATACCTTCACACGGTAGTGGACAGATTAGGGGTCGATTCTCTGACAGGTATACAGGGTTGGCAGGTAAGCAGAGCGCATCACCTGCTGTATGCCAAAGATATTGTAATATTGTTGGCTGGGTTTACCACTGTTTAACTGCCATTACTGCATAAACATTAGTTTTATAGCATTTCTGCATCATTGGGTTGTATACAGCAGCCAGCACCAGGTGTGACTTCAGAAGCCAAAACCACGATGACCTTTTTTTAAATTTAATATCACAATATACATAAATATCATTTTGTTTAAAGATAAACCAGGTAAAATTTAACCAGCTCCGTACAACAAGCTGGTTAATACCGATCAATCTGAACTGGAATCAGTGTCACAATCAAGGCTGCAACAACTGGAGCACAGAAATATTGACGTCGTTAATTGGTGCTGTTACTCTGCAGCGAGTTTGGTAGCGATGCTCTAAATTCAGGGGGGAAACCATCGCTGGAGTTCACGAATTACACAGATAAAGACAGGCAGACTAAACATAAACAATCTGCAGGTATACATTCAGAGTCGAGGAATCTCTCCACTGCAGCAGCGCGAGGCAAAGTTGGCTGAACTCATCCTCCACCCTGGTGGGGGGGAAGAAAAAAAATACAAGTTTACAGCTGATCCATGTTTCACCTTTTAAGATATAAAGATCTCCACGGGCTCTGCACAGTATTACCCATATTTGCAACAGTAGCAGCATAAAAAAACAAAAAACAAAGGCAGCATGAGAGATAATCAGTCTTAGGTCCTCATCTAAACTACACCCAGTCTGTCCAATGCCTGCCGGCCCCGGGGATTGTGCCGGAGTTTTAATCCACTTAAAAGCAGAGGACCTCTGCTGCTGTTTCTAAGGCGCTTGACCCACGCTGAACGAGCAGACACGCACATGCACAAAAACAATGCATTTGCACAGCCCTGTGCACAGATTCACGCCGGTCTTTTCAGACACGTATGGTGTTGAGGGGAATGCAAAAATGCAAAAAAAAAAAAAAAAAAAAGCAGCTTCACTTATCCACTTAAGTGCAAGTTTAAAAGGAACGTGATTGGGGAGGGGGGGGGGTATTGATCATGAAATTGATCATGACAGTTTGGAGGTTCTAACTCTGGCCTGATCTCATGTGTATGTTCTGCTGCACGGGATTAAAACTTCTAATTTGAACATCTATTGGCATAACCTTATGTTGACTGGATTTACTGAAGAGGGGTCAAATCCAGCATTGTTCAATTCCACTTCCTGTCTTTACAGCATCTATGACTGTGGGACGATTCTCAATTTTAAATATTCCAGTATTTATTTTATTTTATTTCATTTCATATGAAGATATACACTTTGTTTGTTTCCCTTGCACTAATGCAGCTGCAAATAAACAACAAACCCACGACATTGTTCATATCATTATGGTTAAACTCAGCTGTGCTTTTTTTTTTTTTTTTTCCTTCAATGAATTTTTTTTTTTTCTTCTCAAGTTTAAAAGGCTTCATTCTGAGCAGCGGACACATTGTTATACTTTTTCTTTTCTTTCTCCACCGTTTGTCGTTATCTAATTTGAAATGTACTAATTCCTTATTCTTGCGGAGGGAGGACGAACCACTGACTTGAACAGCTGCTTCATGACCCAAAAAACTGTCAGTCTTTCCCTGGAATAAATTGTGGAATATACCATCTTCGGGAACAGAGAGGGGGGGACAGAAGAGCTCGGACGTGCGTTTCTAGGAAACCACGCGGCGTTCAAAACTCACGCGCGACTCCGTGATATCGGAGATCCAACACGGAGACTAAAGACGTGTTTTAACGCGGCGTGGTTTGTTGAGGGTGTCGGAAAACACACAAAAACACGGAGAATACCTCGAAGCTGGCCTCCCCCGTGTTTCAGAGCCGCGTTTCTAGAGGACTCATAGTAGAATCAATTCAGCGAGAGGGGAGCTTGAAACCGTCCACTCATGCTTTCCTCCGAGTCTGAGAGAAACACAGTTGAGGGGAAGGCGCAGACCAGTCTACATACATGCTCACAACAGGCAGGCTCCCATCAGCAACGAAAAACAACCGCAGACTCCGTGCATACAATTAAAATAGTTCCTCACTGAACACAGAAAGACATGGGAACAACAGAAACGTCCCTCTTCCACTGGGTATATAGGAATTTCACTGGGATTTTTGCATGATATTTCAAAGTCTGAGGTCAACACAGAGTCACTGTAGGGGGATCATGCACATACATCCTTGCAAACGCTGCAGAAATATCCTGCATTCCTGGTGAAAAAAAAGGTAAATCTCACCAGTTTAAAGGTGTGTTATCCGTTTTGCATCCTGCAGAAGTTATATAGACTTAGTACAGATGATAGTTTAACCTCCATCAGGTGAAGCCGCACCAATTAACCTGATACCTGAACTCATTGTCATGCCCTACACATGCATGCCTCACATTCGAGTGGAAATAGTGTTTTAAACTCAGTATATACTGCAGAATTTAAACAGGTGAGTGAGAATAGTTATAAATTTAGTAATCCTATGCTTCCAGCTATGTGAAAGTGTTAAAAACTAACACGTTAAATGATGGTTCAGCTGGACGTGCCTTGCTCATAGGCATCTCTTTTGCAGGGAAGAGGGTGCATAGTCAGTGTAAGATGGTGTAATGCAAAAAAAAAAAAAAAAAAGTTCTTACCGAGTCCAAAGTTTGCCACCAAAAAAAAAAAAAAAGGTTGGCTGCTTTCAAGCAGAATCTGCAGCATTCGGGTTGATTTAGTAGGAGAACTCCAATCTTCTCATCTCTAAATTACTGAAACACCTGCTGCAGACATCTGGACCATCGGCAGATGCAAATCCGGGGGGTTTAGGGGGGGTTGCACCACAACTTTCATACAGTTTCACTGGTTTTTGTCTTACAAATGTACATGAACTTGTGTCTGATACGTTGAATTGCACCATGGCGCAGATGACTCGTGCATCTGCAGTCCTCGGTGAGGCATGTGTTTCCACGCCACCAGAAGCTGCACCAATGTCACCTTCATGAGCGGCTCCGTTGCAGGAGCATCCTTCAGAATGAAACAGATTAGCTTTGCAGGCGGGGATGTTGATGAGGTCGCCGCTTCCCAAGGTCACACCTACACGCCTGTAGCCGTGGGCCCGCTGGCGTTAAAGGCCCCCCCCCTCCACTTCCTCAGGTCCTGCATGGCTCCGATTCGACCTCCTGAAGATCTGAATGAGCCACATCCAACGGGATACGCTTTATTATTTTACTAAGTGATGGAGCAGGCTGGTTTTGACCTCTTCGGACTTCCTCCACCTGCAGCAGACTTGGAAAACACTGGACAGCCCCAGTGTTAGGACACACTGTACTACATGTTCTTCTAGCACTTACAGACTTTTTAATCTCCTAATGCACATCTAAGCATGGTATGTTGCTGTTACCCAGTGACTGATGGTCAGATCAGCTCACGTTTGAGTGTGACCACCTGGACATTTGAAGACATCTTTTCAACACTCGCAGGGCTCAGATCTTAGGTCCAAGTCATGACTTGGCTCATAAAGCTTTCTTTTTTTGTTTGTTTGTCTGCCAAATAATAATTGAACAAAACTCTTGCTAGAGTTACAGTCAGCAACAGCAGCCTTTTGCAGTCATTATCTCTTGTTGAGTGTAAGATTGTCTCCTCCTGCAGCTCCTCTTGGGGTTGTGCAAGTGTTCGGCGTTGGAGCTGCAAGCATGCAAAACATGTACAATAGCTGCATCTGTGGAAGATCTCCCTGCTGTATAGAGCTGCCTCTCTTTCTTTATCCCACTCCCCTCGTGAGACAATGAGACGCTGAGGTAAATCCGTCTCCGCGGCTTGTGAATAAGAGACAGTCAGCTTCGTTTTACCCAGCTGTGTATGCACACACATACACACATGTGGGGGGGTGTTTGCGTGCTGCAGAAGAAGAAGAAGGACTAATGCGTTTGTCCGTGAGCACGCACACGCGTGTTTTTGTGTACGAGATGCCTGCGTCATGCCTTCGCCATGTGAGTCACTTGCTCTTGTGAAGCGGTGAGTAAGAGCCCTCCACTTTCTCATCCGTCTCCGCTCGGGCTCTCTGGGGCCCCGAGCACGCCGCCAGAGCTCCCCAGCTTCCTCCTCTGCCTCCACTCCCATCGCTATGCTTATTGCCCAACAGGTTGCACTGTCAATAATGGATGCACTTGCAAGCTCAGTGATTGACTTCTGAAACACAACCCCCCCCCCATAAACAAAATAAAAACACTTCTTCCTCTCATCTGTTCTTCTCAGAAATCTCATCAATAAATGCAGCTGAGATGGCTTAGACCTGCACCCGAAGGTCTTTGGTAAACACACCAGTGACGTGCACGGTTGGTGACTAACTCTGTCCGAAGTCCGGTGGCTCAATTGTGTCTTTTCTTGGAGGTTGCGGGAATAAAAACCCTCAGTGAGGGGATGATTAGCTCTCAATTGTTCTGAGTCAAAGAACAACCTTCAAATGCAGACAGGAAGTGACAGCTCACCGTGCACACGCTTCACTGCCTGTCAAGATGTGTCCAGGTTAACTTTAGACCCTTTTTTTTTTGTTCTAATTGAGCTGAAAGTCCCCTCTGCTCTTGCATGAATAGTCATTTAAGTTCAACTGTAAATCCGTTTCTGGAGTTATAACGCCATCTAGTGGTCACACACCCGCTATTACATCAAAGCGGCAGAGCTGCTGTGCAGATGGATCCAAAATGTTTGATCACAAGAGGTCAGTAAAGTACACCTGTCGACCTGATCAAACCCTGGAAATGATGAGATTTTTTAAAAAAATTTTTTAAAAAGTTACACCCATGATTACGTTTATTTTCAACAACACAATAAGACAGTGATTGCACTTTAAAAAAAAAATACTGACATATAGAAATCAGTAAATGTAATAATCTGGTGGCTTCAAATTACAAAAACTGAAGAAGACAGTAAGTTGGGACTTTACGAGGCTTTCAAAAGTCCATTTTTAAAAAATATTGTATTTTTTTCTGACCATTGAAGAGACAGAAAGCAGCAGAGGAATCACATAATTCGTCAAAAAAAAAAGGGAACTGGGCGAGCGCAGGCTGTTTTAATAAAAGTGATTCAAGTCCATATAAAATTCACTTGTGTAGTCTTTTCTTTTGTCTAATAGTGTTAAACTCGACAGATGGCATTTAAACATACTCCAGCCCCACCTCGTCTCTTTTTCTCCTTCCAGAGAAATGAAATTGAGTTTTTTTTTTCCCAACTAAACCCACAAGGAGAGAGATTTGTAACAAGTTCTTCAGTTTTGAACACTTTTAACTTAATACCGTCTCTCCTCAACACCGGAGGCTGACTTATTCGTCTTATGTGACTCCGTCCTCCTCCTCTTCCTCCTGCTCCGGGAGGCTGCCGGGGCAGGGCTCCATGGTAACGGCGACGCCCATGCCGCTCCGTCCGGCGGTCATGTCGGTGACGTACGTCCACTGGTTTTTTTCTGGACAGTAGCACTCAACGCTGGCCAGAAAGCCGTTCTGGTTAAAACCTCCTGAACAAACAAAACGCACATACAGATTATGTTTTAGTTTTTTTGTTTGTTTGTTTGTTTTTTGGGACATCAGTGATGGACTGACCGAGGACAAAGATGCGTCCCTGGTGGACCGTGACTCCGTGTGCGCTGCGGCAGTACTGCATGGAGGCCCTGGGCTCCCAGATGTTCCTGGCTATGTTGTAACGCTCCACCGTGCACAGCTGGTTCCGCCCGTCATAGCCTCCGATGGCGTAGAGGTAAGAGCCTGCACACACCAATCCTGCAAGAGAAAAGAAAAATAAAAATTTGGGTCAAAGATGTTCCTCCTCCAGCTTTTCCAGGAAGACACCAACGTGTCCCCAAGCCAGGTGAGAAATGTAAATCGGTCCATTGTGTTCTGGTGTCCGCCTCAAGCCCATGCCCACACCACCTCAGGTGGTTCCTCTCGGTCTGTAGGAGCAGAGGCTCTGGTCCGAGTCCAGCTCAGACAGGGGGTTGTTTGGTCCAATGATCCCAGGAGGCAGGTAGGTAGTCCAGGTGCGGTCCTCCAAGGGAAACGGGTCCTCGAGGACGGGTCAGAATAAGCGAGATTCGATTGGCTCTTATGGAAGAGCTCAATGTCCCTCACCAGAACCAGGGACACCAGGGCCCCACTCTGGGTCTCAGCAGGTTCTCCACCTGCAGGAGGGGTCATACACCCAAAGACATGGACCGCAGCGTTCTGATCCTCATCAAAATTCAGCTATTTGTTGTTGCTTATTTTTGAGGTTAACCTTTAAAAAAAAACAAAAAACAAAAACAAGAACACACTATCTGTACGAGATTAGGAGGATAAAACTGTTTGGATCAGATTAACAAAGATACCAAACGATGATTTTATGGCGGCAGATTTGCTCGTTTTTGGACCAGCTGCGTCCCAGCGTTCCCAGCTGGTTTCCTTGCTGGCTCCAGTTTCCAGCGGGCAAAAGCAGAAAGCAATCAAGATAACAAGAAGCACAAGCATGAAAAAAAACAAAAACAAACCCACACACAAACCCACAGGTGCACAGAGCTGTCCAAGTCCCGGACCGGAGCCAACTCACCGAGTCCGCTGCGCACGGTGTTCATGGGAGCCAGCTGGTGCCAGGTGTTGGTATCAGGCTGGTACTTCTCAGCCGTGTTCCAGCGGTTCTGTCCATCGTACCCCCCCACCACATACAGGGCCCCCCCGCACGCGGCCACGCCGGCTCCCAGTCGGGCCACCGACATCGGGCAGACAAAGGACCAGCGATTGGACTCCGGATCCCACCTGCAATCCAAGCGACAAACAGCCGGCGGTGAACGTTCGGTTCCCGATGGCGGATAAAACGAGCACACCGGAGAGACGCCTCGACGTGCACGCCGGCCGGTCCACTTTGAGTGGATTAGCTTCAGCGAGCAGCTGCGCTTGGGAACCATTAGCAAGCTTTCATGTGAAGCCAACCAGGAGATCTCTCTAAACATCTCCGCTTTTCACTCCATCTTCATAAAATAAATAAATAAATTTGGCATGAAGCTGCAACTGTGCTCAGTTAACACTTTAGTGAGATGTTTAACCTCCAGTTAGTTAAGCATCTTTTAACTTCATGAACCAGCATCTTCTAATTTGCAGCCTGAATAAAATATCGTAACTTGTAACTGAACGCTGGGAAAAGTAAATAACGCTTGTGATGATGGAAAATCTAAGGCGTGATGGTGCAAGGACACTGAATGTTCTGGCTAATGATTTAAAGGCTATAGACTGTGGTTTTCCTCCAGCTGCAAGCGGCAGATAAGGAGGTGGCTGATATTACATCAGCCGCCCAGTAAAATCGGCGGGGTGCTCTGCAGAAAAGCACTCGAAGCTTAAGGTCTCGGCTCTGACATCGACCCGGTTTCTCCAAACGCTCTAAGTCATAAATATGCGTCACTTTTAGATACTAGTTTCAATTTTACAGGACGGTGCATCTCCGTGAGGAGTCTCCTTGCACATTGCTTGGATTTGAGTGGAAAGTATGAAGAAGAAAAAAAAAAAAAAAAAAAAAGACGCATTTTATGTCAGTTTCTATTACAATCAATGCTTTGAATGTATTTGATGTGAAAGTTTCATTTCAGCATCTTGTGAAGACTTTCCAAACAGTCCCTGGTGAGTTCCAGCAATTCTCTGGCGGCTTGTGTCCTTTAGTAAAGCAAAATACGAAGTATTAAAGTTATGACTGCAGTAAATTTGAATTAATTTGTGGTAAAGACAGGTATTCCCAACAAGGTTGACACTCTGGAAGGTTTGTCTAAACAAGCTAGCTCTTTAGTATCTATATTTATGTAATGATGACATGACAGAAATTATTTTTTTAACATCATTAAAATGAGATTACATCTGTGTCTGGTTAGATTTAAAAAAAAAAAAAAAAACCTGACACGTGCACAGGTCTCACCTCTCTACGGTATTGTGATGTACGGAGCCCTGGGAGCCCCCAACGGCATAGATGCAGCCGTCCACCACCGCCACCCCCACCCTGTTCCTGGGGATGTTGAGTGAAGCTCGCTGGCTCCACTGGTTGGTCATGGGGTTGTAGCAGCTCAGGGCGCTGGACTCCGTGTTATTTTGAAGCGACAGGTTCCTGCCTCCAACCTAGAAAGAAGAAAAGGAAAAAAACAAACAAAACAAAGAAAATAAAGCTGTTTATCACATCGACCACAAGGAGGCAGTTATGAACCTTATTGTGATACGCTGCCCCCATGTGGTCAAAAGTGGTATTACTGCAAAGAGCAGCTTTAAAATTACAGGGAAGTTCAGCAGCATAAAACATACGGTGTAGACAAGTCCAAACAGCGCACAGGCCCCCAGACCGCTGCACGGAGTCCCCATGTCAGCCAGATTCAGCCAGATGTTCCTCCTGGGGTCATAAGCCTCCATGGAGGCCAGTGAACGCTGCTGGTATCTACACAGAGAAAACTCCCAGTCACTATCCAGAGGCGTGTGCTACATTTTCATTTCATGCCGTTGCCGAGGATACGAGAGAGAAATGTACCCGCCGGCCACGTAGATGAGCTGGGTCCCCCGGATCGGTTCAGGAGCGAGCTTTCTCAGAGTCATATCCTGGAAGATTTTGGACAGGAAGTCCTTACAGGAATTAGCCTGCAGGAAAACAGAAGGAACTGAATTAAAAGGGAACGTCCTGAATTTGTTGCACCACCTCTAACCAAGTGGAGACCTTGGCTACTTTGGTCATGAACAGAAATCGACATCAAATGGGAATTATTTTTATTTTTTACGCAAAACTCTGCACAATCAGCGCTTCGGTGATACAGAACATCTGGCCTGAAAGGCGACGTTCACCTTGCTGAGTATGGGGCAGGACAGCAGCTGGTTCTTCAAGAACTTTGGAGGTAGAGCGTAAATATGAACTGCGTTCAGGAGGGCATGTAGGTACTGGGCTCTGCTCTCCATGTCCCACCGAACCCAGTCTGTGCAGGCCTTGTACACCTGAGGAGGATTTTACCGTTACATCTCGTAATCTTCTACTCGTTTAGTGACTTTTGCACTTTGGACATCAGATTCCTGAAGACGCCACACACCTCAGACTCGCAGAGCACCTTCAGACTGTCCTGGCTGATGAGCTCCAGCAGCTGGCAGTGAGACAGGCTGAAGAACTCGTCCACTTTGGTCACCTGGGACACAGAGGGAGACACCTCAGTTTCTGCTTAGCTCGGCATTTTTTTTTTTTGTAAAGTGGAAAGATTTACGTTGTGTAGAAGAAGAACACGTTGATCTCAGTAAATAACATCTGGGGCGAACGAATGAACACTTTTATTAATTCAGTTCAGTTTTATCTATATAGCATCTATTACAACACAAATTGTCACTAGGCAACCCAGAGCCTCGAGCAAATATTCAAAGAAACGATGGAAAGTAATCTGTATTCATAAATTAAGCACATTCCAGTATTTTATTGTGAAGAACTGAAATTACTCCTCAGATGAGTTACTGTTTTTTGTTTTTTTTTCAAATATGTGATTTTATCCATCCATCCGTTTCAGATACCCGTTAAATCCTGTACAGGATCATGGGGGTCTGCTGGAGCCAATCCCAGCTCATTAAGGTGATAGGCAGCGGTACACCTGGACAGGTCGCCAGTCCGTCACAGGGCCACACTCGTGCACGCTCACACTCACACCTACGGGCAATTTAGAGATGTTGATCAACCTAATGTACGTGTTTTTGGAGTGTGGGAGGAAACCGGAGTAGCTGGAGAAAACCCACGCAAGCACGGGGAGAACATGCAAACTCCACACAGAAAGACTCCTGCCGGGCCTGGGAGTCGAACCAGCAACCTTCTTACTGTGAGGCAACAGTGCTAACCACCTTTATGATTTTATATACTTCAAATTCCTGATATATTTTTCTTTCAAATTTACAAATTTAGAAAGTCATATTTTCAGAGGCATCTCCACAGAGTGTCCTCCACCTTAACCACCCCAGAGTGGGGATCGCATGTTTTCCACCCACTCAACAGTCAGATCCTCTTGGGTTTGTGACAAACATGGTTTCTGCTTTCTTAGATAACCAAATAAGTCTACGAGAGTGTTAGAGCTGTTTCTTCAGTTTTCTGCAACATCCAAAACTTTGGAGCTCGCTCAGCTTCTTCAAGACCTACAGACACAGTGAAGCGGGCAACAGGTTTGCTGCTGCTGCTGCTGGCCGTTTGCCTGTGCAGGCAGAGACCTCTGACCTCTGACCTCAGCTGTAAGAGCTGAGCACCGCCGTGGCGAAGCTGACGTCGATGGAGAGCAGGGTGAACAAACGGTGCAAGATCAGCAGAAATGCACTGAGGATCTGAGATCAGAGCTGGATGTGGCCATGGCGACGAGTAGGCAAAGATGCAAAAACAGCTGCGAGTGAATTATTCAAAAAAAAAAAAAAACACCCTCACTTTTGATAAAAGTCTGTGTGACCTGATGTGAGTTTGGCGTTAAAAGAAAGCCAAGCGTCACGTGTTCGTTACCTCGCTGAAGTGCGTGTTGATGTACTCTCGGCACCGCTGGTGCAGTTCCGTGCACCCGATTTCCTCCGCGAAGCGCGAGATGCCGATGACGTTTGCGGGCTCCAGGTGCTTGGTGAGGAAATCACAGCAAGCCTTGGCCACGTCCTCCACCTGATACCTGAGAGAGAGCGCCACGGACAAGTCGAGTCAGGACGCAGGCCCCCATCTGGTTCCAGCGACTGGTGAGTTTTCTCTCCACGCGGGTTTACCTCATGGCTGCCAGGAGAAGGTGCAGCACGCACCTCTCTCCCACCGTGATGTGGGAGGTGTAGGCGAAGTCGATGAGTCTTCCCACCACCTCGGGGCAAACGTCACGCAGGGTGACCTCCGAGGCGCTGCACTCCCTGAAGCCTCTGGTGAACATGGCCCTGAAGTAGGGGCTGCAGGACGCCAGCACCAGCTTGTGCACCTGAGACGAAGAGGTTGATGGTGGTGAGACATGGCACTGGAGGTCCAAAAAAAGAAAAGTAGTCTCCCACTTTCAAAACCAGGGAGTGAAAACAATACTGATAAAGCTTATCAGACACATTAAAACTAAAATGTTGCTTAAATTAATATAAATGCAGCATAGAAATAAATATAAAGCTGTATATTTTCCTTTAACACATGGTTTATCAATGAAAAAAAATAGATTTTAGAAGTATTATAATAATCTTGGACGTAATTCATTCAGAATTTAATAACAGCTGATCAAAACAATAAAAAAAAACCTTAAAGCAGAAAAGGCTGGAAACAACATGGAAAATGTTTAAAAATTTAAAAGAAATGGCAGCAGTCTTAATTTATTTTACACTACTATTAACCCATACTATTTTTCTTTCCTTTTTCATTTGTTAATAAGCATCCAGTTTTGTATTTAAATCCCACAACAAAGTCCAAAAACACTGAGAAATCTCTCCTACTTTGTCATATTTTCAGTTTTTTTCTGACATCGTATAAAAAGATGTTCTGAGGCTACCAATACCAATTTTTTTTTTTTTTTTGTAAACACTTCTTCACTTGAGCTTTGTTGCATCTACGTCTCTTATTTTGAAAATCCTCTGCATGGTGGCAGGCAGGCCGGTCCAGCAGTCGTACCCTCCTCTTCCTCGTCCATAGGTGTCTAATGTGTCCAGAAAGTGGTCATTTATTGACTTATTTAAGAATGCATGGACATCCATGGATAAGATGTCATCTTTAATGTATCTCATGTTCTACTAAAATCTGTGATGGCAGCAAATGTGCAAAAAAAACAAAAACAAAAAAAAAACCCCACTGTGAAGAGTAATCTTTGTCGAGGGCACCGATGCGTCCTCAGATCACCGCTGATAAAACTCTAAATGGTCCTTTTCTTCTTTCATCTGAAGCAGATTTTGAACATTTCTTCCAAAAACGATGTGAAAAACCGATTAATCACAACACGTTTCCACTGTGTGATGGTCCATCTCATCTTGGACAAGGTCAACATAAGAAATATTAAGTGGGATTTGTGAATGTAGCCATGAATTGTGGCGCCTGACTGAAGATGTCCATGTGGTCATATCAGAGATTCGTGAAGGACGGTTCTTGACCCGGTGTCGTCAGGGATCACGGATGTCCAGCTCGGGTTTCTGGTACTGAAACCTCTTCGTTTCTTTAATACGTTCTTCATTCACAATATCACGCACTGCAGAAGAAGAACTACACCCATTCTTTCTTCATATCTTAATGTTTTATCCCCCCCATATATACAGTATATTTACAGTACAATAAAATTAAATAATGAATTAAAATAAAATCTATTAATATAGGAATTATCCTAGCTGTAAAGAAATAAGTCACCTAAACAATTTTTTTTTTTTTTTAAAAAAGGAGTGTGTTTGCATTTTCCAAATGGTCCCAACATGTCTTTGTACTTCATCAGGTCGAGGAATAAGTTTAGGAATAACTGACATTTTTATGTGTTTTTGTGTTTTGTGGGAAACACAAGAACTGATCAAGTCTGTAAAGATTTGTGGGACATAAAAGTGAAGCTGAAGTGTGTGAACCGTCCCGTCTCGAGGTTTGAGCTCAGAAGCAGGTGGAATGACCTGTCGACGCATTTCCTGTTCTGGGTTGATAAATTAAATAAACCACATCAAACACAAATCTCAGCATTTCATGAAGCACCTTCTTGGATTTGGTTGCCAAAAAACAGATACAATGAGGAAATTTGAAGTAAAACCTGAAGGCCAACGTTCAGATTTACAACAAAAGTTAATCCCTGAAGAAGTAAACAGGAAAAAAAAAAAAAAAAGTGCAGCTGCAGCTTCTTGTGACAATTCGTCATAATTTAGCCGCTCCAACCGTGTAACTTTTGTTGTTTTAAAGAGAAAATGAAACTCAGTTGCCATAAAAATAAATGGCGTGTGTTTCAGTAAAACATTATCAGATTTGTACGGCACCAAAGAGAAAACACAAAGACGTTCAGACCGTTTGGAGTCATTTCCCTAATGAAAAAATAAAACATTAACTTTGGCTGAAATCCTAAAAATGTTACAACTTTTCATTATTCTGGTTCAACTGGTTTCTCAGCGTTTCAGCAGAGCTGATGATGAGCAAAAAGAAAAGAAAAAAAGACAACGTTTTGCTGTGTGGAGTTACAAGTTAGCCATCAAGAAGCAGAATCGTGCGGTTTAAGTGGAAATAAAAGTGGAAGGATAATTCGTTACCACCCTGCGCAGTTTCATTTTTATTTGAGTCAACAGTGAGCTTATTAATCACGCATTAAAAACAAAAACAAAAACACAAATTTGGACAATATAAATAAATATTGAACCCTCCCTTCCTGGAGTATCATCAGAAACCCAGATGTGAGGACACGTTTTTCCCTCCTCCTCATTTATTTTGACATCTGTTTCTTTTAATTTTTTTAAAAAACTAGATTCCAAATGTTTACTTGAAGAAAACCTTTTATGTCTTATTTATGAAGTTGACATCTTTTTCTGAAGTTTTAATCAACTTTGTGCGTCATGCTTTGGTCAAATAAATAACTAAATAAATAAATAAAGCTACATGTTTCATTCCAGTTTCTCCATCTCAAGAGGTCTTTATCTCTCGGATAGCGTTTAAATCCCACCTCCTCCTTCCACCTGTGGGCTTTGATTCTTTGGGGTTATTTTACAGTCATCATCTCTAATATCTATAGATGCCAAAACTTAAATACACTGTGTTTTCTCATTAGTAAAGCATTTGAAGGCTTCATTGTATGAGCCGACCAACTAAATTGAGACATACGTTCATTTTCTGCCTAGAAAACAACCACTAAAGAAGCAAAAGAATAAATACTTAAAGGGAGCTATTCAAAAATGTTAATATTTCTGTGCATTAAAACATATATTTAGGTATTTAAGGTGACTTCTTAAGCAAAAGTTCTGGTGTAACACAACTGTCACTTCATTCAGGGAGATCAGTCTTTTTTTTTTAGGGGGTGGAGCCACAAACTTGCTCCGCCTCCTTTTAAAAAAGATCTGTCCTTTTTAGTACCATGATTTGGTAAACCCTTTATCCAAGGGGGAGATATATATATATATATATATATATATGTATGTATATGTATGTATATGCATGTATATGCATGTATATGTATGTATATATATATATATATATATATATATGTATATGTATATGTATATGTATATATATATATGTATATGTATGTATATATATATATATATACGTACGTACGTACGTACGTACATACGTACATACATACATATATATATATATATATATATATATATATATTCATATGATGCATTAATATGAGGTCCTCCTTGACAGTCTAGTCTCACATTTTATTAATATCTGAATTCCTAATTCTGCCACGGAGGACTAAACCACCAATGTGAAACACAAAAGTACAAGACTGACAAAAAGACAAGACAGTGATGGATGCAGTGTGTGTAGTGTGGTGATCACTGTAGTGTTTGTGTGATGTGTCTTCGTGATGAGATGTGTTACATTACGAGACAGATGTGATAGTAAAAGACAAATAGACATAAAACAAAAGGGGACAAACAGAAAATGGTGTGTGAGGGAGTGAGAAAGAGAAAAGATGTGCTTAAGTTTATAAAAATTTTGAATGTGTGCGCATACATACACAAACATACACGTATGTACATGTATGTGGTGTTTTACGTTAATAAAATTGTTCTTTTTGGGGGTCATTTTCTATGCAGATGATGAAACAGTCTCACGTGACCAGCAATTAAACTGAACTTATCGTGACTTCACAACAAAACAAGCCGCATGATAGTAAGACTAGTCCATTACCTTGAAGTCCACCGTCCTTTCCTTGTATGTGACGTGCAGCACCAGGTCGCACAGCATCTCCTGCTGCCTGAACTCGTCTATGGCCACCAGGGCTCTGGAAGCGTGGGTCTCAACGGTGTAGTCGAGGTACCCGGACCCGTGCATCGACGGGACCACGATGGCCGAGAAGTCTGAGTCGCGGGTGGGACGTTTCTTCCTCTTGGGGCAGTGCATAACTGAGAGGGCGACAGGGGTCAGTTCAGTTCAGGTTTGGACTTTTCAGCCGTGAACAAATCGGGTCATGCAGGATTCCACAGTTCAAAGTGGTATTTTGTTCTTGTTCCACTGTGGAGCGTCAGCAGAGGGAGTTCCTTTGATCATCAAGTCGTGGATGTGAAGTCCAAAGTGAGCAGACACCCTGAGGTGTTTCATTTTGGGAAAAAAACTATGAATGAGCAGAAGCATCTATTCAGGCCGTCGACATTTCCCCCCACAATCGAACTCTCTGTTGTTGATCACAGCCGCCGCCAACGGGCAGCCTGGAGAAGAAGCCCTGTGGCGGGGAAAAATAACTCGAGGTCACGAGTGTCTCCGCGAGGAAACGAGCTCCAACCGCATAAAGGTCCCTTCACCCCCGCGTCCAGGCTCCGACATGACTGACAGCCCCAGGATCAGATCGCTCCCAAGCCAAACCATCCGGACCCCTCAGATCTTCCCTGGTCCACATCCTGCAGGTCTGGAGGGTTTGTCAGTAGTCCGCTATGACGTTTCAGAGGTTCTCTGCCATTTACGGCCTCACGAGACAGGACAAGAAGTGGCTGGTCGGCGAGCGCCTGCAGCTGCAATCTGTGGTGTCTTTAACAAGGATGCTTGTCCTGCAAACAAGAAAAAAAAAAAGAAAGAAAGAAAAGAAATGAAGAAAGCTGGAACACTTGTGATGGTTTGCAGAAAGGCTGGAAGAACCAGAAGTCTGGTGTTCGTTTCTCTCGGCGTGTGCGTGTTTGGTCGAGTGACAGTCACACTCGGAGTTTCACTTCCTCGCAGCCAAAAATAAAGAGCAGCAGCTTTCACCTCAGGAATCAGTTTGGTTTCAATTCTCGAATTTATTTTCTTCAAGACAAAGTTTATAATAAAGCTCCTACAAACTTTCATTTATTTTTACTCACAGCAGCTTCATTCAGTTTAATCTAAAAGTCTCTGTCATCTGAATTATATCTGTCAAAAATAACGAAAAATGACTTACATCCAGCTTTTAATGGCCCTTTCACACTTTTGAGAATTAAAAATAAATAAATAAAAATCAGATTTGTGAACCTTTAAAGGGACATTCCGCAGTTAAAACAACTTAACATCTGTAAGAGTTTAAACTTTTGTTAGGGACCAAAACGACAAGAATCAAAACAGTTTTGAGCTAGAGGAGAATAAATGTCCAATATTGTGTTCACATTAGATGTAAAATGAGGAGCACGCTTTCATGGATCTGGATTATACTGAATATTTATGAGAATAATACTCAGATGTTATGAGCAGAAGGCAGTCGACTAGTACAGACTTTCAGGAATCAGGTGGGAACCCCAACCCTGCCTTCGCCTCCAGGTCTGAATGAGGCCTCAGTGGCTACTTCTTTATCCAGTTTATGGTGTCGGATTTGTAAACGAGTTGTTAAATTCCCATAATCCTCCTTTTGGAGCAGGCAGAGAGCTGTCCAAACACGCAACAAACGCAGGTCAATAAATCAGCCTCCAGTTAATCCAAGTAACAAAAGGAAAGCATGTGTGTGTGTGTTGAACTAGATTTGCGGTTCAGGTCCAGGATTAATACAATAAATTTAAAAAAAAACAAAAACAAAACATGCATGTGGCTGTTAGAAGTGTGGAAACAATCATTTCCCTCTTCTTAAAACCTCATCACTGAGAATGACATAAATATTGATCATTTTTATCAGTCACATCTGACTTGATTTTGTTTTTGATACAGGCACCCAAAAGCAAAATATAGTAGATATCAAGTTTGTAAACATTATTAAAAGCCTTCATGAGGTTGGCCATCAATTCCTTACAGATAATCAATTCTTATTTGATAAATTGTAGAGTTTTAGGGTAAACTGGTTTACTTGGCTTGTGGTCTGTTAAAAATACTTAAAAAAAAAAAAACGCCTGATGACATCTAATCAAAGAAAACGATCAGGTAATGTTTAGTAGTGAAAATAAAAACCCGTCTGCCGTGGGACTAAACCGCCGTGTCAGCTAATCAGTGAGACCGATGTCAGAAAAACAAAAGTTTCTTAGGATCCTAAAGACTGAAATCCCGATCGATGGGAAAAGGTCCCACGACCCCATGACTCGAGGTTTTTCTTGCTCTCAGGTGATGAGAGCAGCAGAGCTGTTATGATCATTTGGTTTAGCAGCATCACGTGTCTAAAATATGACTCGGAAACCTGACGAGGCTGAATTTCTCCAGTTATATATTTTTTTTTCTTCCATAATGCCATAGAGAGACTTAAAGACAACAATGTCAAGATTAATCAGACTCAGATTGTGAATGAGTGCTTCAGGGAGGAGGAGGCATCGTTCCCAAACTCGGATTGTACGCCACAGAGTCTGGACCTCGGTCCCGACCGGGAACCTTTGGGACGTGCAGGAGGAAACGTGACTCAGTGGTCCCACTCTTCATTTAGTGCGAGATGTTGGCGGAAGTATTATGCAACTGTGGAACGAGAGATAAGTCTTGTGACATAGCATAAGTTCATAAAAACGATGACGCGGCGAATGTGTGGCGTGAAACCAAGCTAAAGATGACTCGGCAAAATATTACAATCCGTGTAATTTTTGGTGTAGTTTGTAAGTTGTGTTTTTTGAAAACATGAATGAATTCATTTGTTAATAATTCAGTTTTCCAACAGAGATTTGAGGCTATACTCTCATTTGTATTTCTTTTTTTTTTTCCATTTGGATCACATTTGTAAAAAAAAAATTAAAAAAAAAAAACCTCTGTCCCATAATTTGGAGCGTCCTTTTTTTCTTGAGTTAAAAAACAAAACAAAAAAAAAAACCAGACAACCAGGTCAGTAACTGCATACTGAGCATAATCAGCATAATTAAGTAGAAATACTCGGATACTGACTTGTTGCATGACTCCATGTAAAAACAGCTAAAAGGTCAATATTTTTCTGCCCCAGAAAGTAAGTGAAACCATGAAGCAAGCAGATCTCTGCTCTCCTGCCTCTTAACTGGAGTGGGGGTAAAACCTCGTAATAAATATTTACAGAATAATCACCGTTTAAACAATTTCTTAGTTGTTTTTTTTTTTTTGGTGTTAAAGGCGCTTTTGGAGAGAAGCAGTCCAGCTTTCTTGTTTTCCTGCGTTGCACAATCAGGATGTACTGAGCCTCGGGCTTTCCTCACATCTCGCTCGCCCCCGAGGTCGGTCAGCCGTTTCTGATCATGTGACCACAAACACTTCCCGAGAGGGGAGGCGAGCGACACAAAGGAAGCAGAAGCTGTGAGAAAGAGAGGGAAAACAGTCAAATAAAACTAAAATGTTTAAGAAGGGGGAAAAAAACACAAAAATGAGACGCAAGAGAAAGGAAGCCAGGGTTATTGATCACACCAGTCTTCCTGCGTCTCTTTTCCCGATCAGGATTTATTTAAGGGGTCAAAAGCGAAGAGCAGAATATTGGGAGAGTGATGTCAGTCCTGACTAGTTTATTGATTTCAGCTCTCGATATGAAAATGCCCGTGTGACCAACGACCTGACCAGGAACAGACAGCAATGCTGTCTGGTTTTATGACTTTTAACTCCCTGACATAAACATCCAGGAAATAGTCTTGTCTAGTGCTGAACAACGATTTAAAAGGAGAATAATCCAATTCAAGTCTTTCTTTTTTGTTTTACATTGAGAACAGTGAGTCTCAATACAACAAAATGAATTATTTCTTGTTTTTTTTTGGGTTGCTGAGCTTTCTTCCTGCAGAACTTAAAGGATTAAACACGGAGAGGAGAAGAGTTAACCATTTACAGGTTCACAGGTTGCAGATCTCACGCCGGACAGAACTCACCCAGCACCGTCAGCTCTGAGCTGCACACACGGCCACGCTTACGTAAAAAGGGCGAAGATGCTCTTACATAACCGGTGAAAATATGCCAAAACTGCTGAGCCACTCTGACACGTCTTTAAAATATGTTTACAGCAGCCGTGTCATCTTCCACGCCGCCTTAAAGACGCCTAAACGTAAGTTTCTCAACAGAGCCTCCGGGCCGAGTTGCTCCTGCATCATAAAAACTGAACCCACAGAGAAAATACCTCCAAATCTTTAAAAAGCGTTTGCAGAAGCATGCTGGAACACAATCAGGTGACGATCGACTGATAAACGCAGTAAAAGCCCACAATAACAGAGTAATTCAAGTTCACGGTGTCTTTTCTGTGTGGCGGGATTTGTTGAAGTTTAACAGATTTGTTTATGTCATTTAAATGTAAATGATGAATATTTGCACGAGTGAGTTTGGTTACTTTTAATCCAGCGAACCTTTGCATGTGAGGGACAAGAGATATAAGCTATAAATGAGGTTTAAAAAAACAAAAAAGAAGAATGGGGATTGTCCATGTTGACCCAGTGGGAACGAAGGAGTGACGAATGACCCTAAATCAGGTCTCATCTGGGTCTCACCTGAGCCAATCACATAAGTGAACCCAAGCGGGAATGTTACATGGGACCAGCATGGAACAGGTGGAGGAGTGGGCCATCAACAGGCCCACTCCTCCAGTGGATCCCCCACCAGTAATGAACCCCCC
>JAOWBL010000015.1:5381912-5408041 GCA_028564865.1 Zenarchopterus dispar
TGTACATCTAGATATAAACATCTACACACACACACACATATATACACATACATACATACATGTGTATATATGTATTTATGTATTTTAGAATTCTGTTTAAAACAATTTTAAAAAAGGTCTAAAGGCATTTTGAAAGTGGCTAATTATGTTGCTCATCCTTTTTGTTTGTTTTTAATTACATGTGTAATGTAAATTTACTGAGCTGGTGTGTCTAACGATGCCACAAAATCTCAATTTCAAAAATAAAGAAATATTTCTCTGGTAAGTATGGGATTGGTCCTCTCACGACAGACTCTGCATGGAACATCCAAATTCAGCGACGGGCACATTTTTCACAATAGTGGAGGACTTTGAAAACTCGCCGTGTTTCAGCTCGCCTCGGACATGTGCCGTAGGTTTACACCGAATCCTGGTATAAAAATGATCAAACTCAAGACTGGCATTTTTACAGGATGGGTTTAATCATCTCAGCTCCAGCTGTGCTCCAGATCCATCTTCACCCAAACCCTCGCTGACTGGACTGTGTCTGAGCGCTGCTGCTTCATTTCCACCAGCAGAGTCCAGAAGGTGACGGCTGCTGGTCGTAAATCTACTTTGACAGAGTAAATGGGCCAAAATGCCCGGAAAGTGACAAAAACAGTCACAACAGTGTCATGAAATTCTTTTCACATTTCCTGGACAGGAACTGCAGGGCACGAGCGGGAAGAGCCCCTCGAACAAGAG
Organism: Zenarchopterus dispar; assembly: GCA_028564865.1. Lineage (NCBI taxonomy): Eukaryota > Metazoa > Chordata > Actinopteri > Beloniformes > Zenarchopteridae > Zenarchopterus > Zenarchopterus dispar. The sequence continues at coordinate 5,382,636 of JAOWBL010000015.1, forward strand.
TCCTCAGTGGAGACAAGAGAAAGGGGGACATTGTAAAACCGGGACCCAAAGGTCATCACGGATGTTAGGCTGACACCCTGCCTGGACTCGTGCTGACTCACTGCTGCCTCGACCGGAGGACTGATCTGTGTACATCTACACCCATACATTAGTCAAATATTAGTCACGGCGGCCATTTAGATGATGGATCAATGAATTCATTTCACTTCAGGGATTAATAACGTTTTTGTTTTTTTTAAACATGAAAAGAGGTTCTCTTTGAGACCTAAAAGTAGATTTCTCAATCACGCCGTGACCTGACGTGATGGTGTTTCCTCTCCCCCGTCACGTCTGCAGCATCACCATCTGCAGGCGGGTTTCCACCAAACCCCTCAACGAGGAAAAACTCTTCTTCTGTGGAAAAACACTTCCCTCAGCAGAAACAACAGACACCCTCATTGTCTTCTCCTTCTGAGGAATTTTATCTTGCGTGCTCACTGGCCAGTATTATCTGATAGGAGTCACACGAGTGGCAACTCTCCACGTAATAATTTCACTTCTAGAAACAACAAAGTCTGATTTATAAAACACCGAAGTCGTCTGATCGTTCTTAGACAAGAACATCTTCTCCTTTTCCCGACTTTGACAATTAAATATATCTGCTGAGAGAAAGGGCTAAAAAAGGGCTCATCCGATGACTGGATAGTCCGTCCAGCATTTATTTTGCATGTATATACATGAGTCTCTTGGTTTTTTTGTTGTTTTTTTTTTCTGTTTACACATCCAGCGAAGACCACTTAGACTAAAAGAGCACATTGAATAAATATGGACTATATGAGCTGTAAGGGAGGCAGTTTGTGGGTGTTTCGGGGCTCCGCGTTTTGACTCATTCTTAGTCATTGTCTGTTTAGCAACAATCGCCAACGTTTTCGTTGCAAAAACATCAGCAGGCGAACCAAACCGCACTCTGACGGCTGAGTTTGGGTTGAAGTAGCTATGGCAACCGATTCCATGCATTTCAATCACGTGGAATAAACCACACTGCCAAGATGCTACGCTCTAAAACTAATGTTGTCAGTCTTTTGCATTTACATTATCACCATAAGATTATTTTAACAATTTTTCTGTGCTTACGAACACATCTGAGTGATTTCCAACTCAAAAACTCTGACAAGGCTGTCACATTGATAGTACAGATCTTGTTAAAAGAAGAATTTAGATCAAATTAGGAAAAATATAAGGAAAATTTGTGCCTTTTTTCCCACTTTGGGAGGCAGAATGAGTGTTGTGTAAAATAGACATCCATGTGGATGGGAAGATGAGCAAAAGAGCCACCACCTACTTGTACCTGCTGAAACCCTGAGTGTGAGTCATGGACTCCGTGGGTGGGGGAGGCAGAGTAGTCATGACGACAACAAGACAGGCCTCTCCACCTGAGCTGAGATGTGTTAGTGCACTTGTGTGGCCAAACATGTACAAGACTGACTGAAGAGTGTGTTAGCTGGAAAGAAACATGTGTGCCAACAACAAGAACATTTTTTTTTCTTGGAGAAAAATTCAACAGGGAAGGAGCTTAAAATTTGCCAACCTGTCATAAAAGAACTTAAAGTATCCCACGGCTTCCACAGGTGTGTATCACGCTGGCTTTGTCGCCATAACTCACAATTTCCCAGTTCCAAGTTGGAGATTTTAACTGGAACGCTCCCTGAAGTTTGAATCCCAACTTGAAAAATCTGAAACTTCCAGAAATGAACTTTTTCCGTTTCCAACACCTTAAACATATTGATAATGTCGTAGCTAGAAAACTTTATACACTTCAGGTGTTTTAAAACTCTTTGTATTATTTAATTTTGTATTTTTAGTCATTTATCCCTTTATATTTCTATTTTATTGATCCGTTTCTTGCTTTGTTTATACACATACATAACCAGTGATTAACTTCTTTTATTCTGATACAAAGAAAAAAAATGTAATTGGTTTTAATTTGTATAAGTAGATATAATGCAGTATATCCCTGCTATTTATTCTTGTGTTCATTGTAATGTTAAATATATTGTCTATATTCTAAATATTTTTTTTAAATGCTGACTTCACAACCCAACATGGCTCCTAATCAAATTCAAGTAAACATCTGGCTAATGTTAACATTTTTTATAAGTTCTGTCTAATTTTCTTCACATTAAATCAGATATATTTTTTATCACTGGAAATGTTTTTACACTATTTTTATGAATAATCAGCGATTACTCTGACTAGTTTGGGAAAGATTTCTTTCTGACTTTGCAACTTGGTTTTGACCTCCTTCTTCATCCTAAAATTCCAACTTCTGAAGCCAAAAAATGGGATTTTCGATCTGGGAATAAAACAGTTTACAATCATTAATTATCACCTCAAAATACAGCAAAAGTGATCATTAAAAAATCTTGTCATCTGGAAGAAAACAGATGTTGGTTTCGTCAGCAAATATATTTCAAGTGGGAGCAAAAAGACTGTGATGTAAGAGAAAGTTTTATAACCACAAAGAGAAAAAAAAGAAACAGCAAAGAAAGACGTCAGATTTGACATTTTTCTTGCACCATCCGGTGACGCAGCAACCTCCTACAGTGAAAAATGTGTAAAACAGAGACCTGAGGCTCGGAAAATACCAGAGACGGAGTGATTCAGTGAAAGTGAATGGCTCTGACTTCTATCCATCACTGAAGGAGGAGGAGGAGGTGGAGGAGGAGGGGTGAAAAAACAGAGCAGGGAAAGGACGAGAAGAGGGGGGAAATCACTGGCGACGGTGTGGGAACAGGAGAGAGAGAGAGAGAGAGAGAGAGAGAGAGAGAGAGAGAGAGAGAGAGAGAGAGAGGAGGGGCCTAAAAAGTATGAACTTGTGTATGATTTGGCTGCAGGAAGCATTAAGAAAGGAAAAGACTGCGAACAGGACGCAGCGCTCTCGCTCTTCCAGGAGTCGCTTTCTAACTTCTCAGAAACGGGCTTTCCCGCCGGGTCACGCGTTTCTTGCTTGATCATTAACGTTATTTTCCTGCTGGGGTCCTCCCTCTCCAACCGTGAGTAAAACCCCGAGCCTTGACGCCCGCGCCGCGCCGCGCCGTGCCGTTGTCCCTCCCTCTTACCGTGCGTAATTTGTACCAAAAGGATCGAACGGGGAGGCGACACCAAAACAACACGAGGATCGTGGATTCGGCCCACGGAGACGAAGCACGAACCGCTGGGAAAATGAAAAGCCTCCTGGAGATCTGCTGGGTTTTCCTCACGCTGCACACGCCCGGCGTGCTGTCCCTGTCCACACGTAAGTTGCACACGGATGTCCACCGATGCGCATAGCCGCCGTCTTGGTTCGGGGAAGTTCTTCGGGTTTTTTTCCTTTTCTTTTGGGAGGGGGGGAACCACAGGTCCAAGTGTCAGAAGTCGATCTTCTCGTAAACACCTCTGTGGGGACACTGTCCTCCTCTGGTGTGTTTGCTTTGTAAAGGTACATATGTTTAAGAACAAAAAAAAAAAAAAAAAAAGTTCGGCAGCTCTTGTGGGATTAAAAAAATACTGCTTTGAAGGTATTCCATGTTGAAAATGGATAAAATCCACAAATGTAATGTTTTACATAGATAAAAATGGACAAAATATGATGCAAACCGTCTATGGGAACAAACTATCGCTGTAGTGAGTTTCCATTAAGCAAGACTGTATTTAGATTGTGTTTCCAAAGCAAGATAACAGTGATTCCAGAGATCCCATCTCCTGTTTCCTTGTTTATATAATAAGAGCTCACATGCTTGGGACCCATTCTGGATCCCCTCTAGTAGATCTCTGGTTCCGTTTAAGTGAAAGAACAAATGCCATTCGGCTGGACGGCTCCCGTTCTTGATGTGGCCCTGCGGCACTTGTAGTGGTCGAATCCCTGCAGAGAGGGCTCACCCCCCCGCCGGGCTGCATTTCAACAAGTCCGTCCATAATTCCTTTAACACATGGGGAGCATATGGCTTTACGAAGGCGCATCAACACAGTGACATCATTTGCAAGGCTTTTTTTGGGGGGGTGGGGGGATGTTGACTGCAGGGCTTTAAATGCACAATAACGCAAATAAATCAGTGTTACAGGTTAAGTGGCAGGATTAGTTTTTATGGCGAACCCACTTGCAAGCAGCAGCTTTTCATCTCTGGTTAGTCGTTTTTTTTATTTCTTTTCTTTTTTTAAAGGAGCTGTTAAAGGGAAGAGCATTTGTAGGGGATTAGATGAGACAACAGAGCTTCTGTTTACCGTAGAGCCTGACTGGTCATTACGTTTTTATTCACTGCTGTAATGAGGGGAGCTTCCTTTTCAAACTGTGTTGTGGTTTTCAGATGCCCCTCAAGTGAAATCGTTCAAACTCTGAGATAATCTCCTATCTGATTATTCGCTGCCAACATTTTGACTCTAAAATTCATTAAAAGTTTGGGGGTTTTTTTTAGCTGAAATGTACTTTTTGCGTCTGAGGCTTCCCTTGCCTGGCCCCCGTGTGATTTGTTAGAAATGAACATCTTTCCTCTTCCCAGATAAGGGCACCAGCTAAACAACCGAGATGAAAATCTGTGAGATTAAAAACAACAACAACAACAACAAACATCCACTCCGCTTCCTCGGCCTCTTTGCAGACAACGTTGCATGACTCATTGTCACTTAATGTTGCGTGACTTCTTCCACCCGGCCCCTCAAAAAGCTCCACCTGCGTGTCTGTTGTCGAGCAAGAAGGATTTCTTTCAGCTGCTGCACGGATGATTGAGGAATTAACTTTTTTTTTTTCCTGTGTGTGTGCACGTATGAAAAGACTTAATGCCATCAGAGGCTAGGAAAGCAGCCACTGGAAGCCTCTTAAGTTGTCTGCAATTTTAGGAACAAAAGTTAAAACGATTTCCATTCTCCGACTTGAACCCCGTCCTACGCGGCTTCACGGTTGAACTCGTCTTCTAATGAGATCTGCGCCTCTCCAAACAAATAATATTTTACAAGCCATTTCCTCCAGCGAGCGTGTCGAGGAGAGACTATAAACATGGGTAATTGTGTCTCTCTGCAGCGTTTGAACTGGATGGTTCGTCGGAGGCCTTCACACCCTTCCCGAGGGTGGCGTCCCGTCCTCGCCGCCACGATTAAGTAAATATGGTTGTTATTCAGCCGGAGCGGCACATTACCGGCTCATCACAGCAGAGCCTCAGTTCGCCGGATCCGATGACAAAGACAAACGGCCTCCGTGCGTTGATTTATTTGTGGAAGTGTTGCGTCAAGGATGTGACATTAACCGTGGAGCGGAGTTGGAGCTGGATTGATGCCTTCAAAGGCGGCTCCTCCATGAGAAGCCGCACAATGTCTGTCAGCGTGAAGTGGCTGGCAGCTGGGTGGATGTGGCCCCGGGCGGAGATCTGCAGTGGTCTGACAAAGTGCCGGAGCTCTCCGTCGTCACCTTTTACAAACCACCTCGCACGTTTTCAAATCGCTGTCTTTGTAGGTGGGAAACTGTTTTTCCCTTTAGAAAAAACATTTTCCCTTTTCTTCTCATCTCTTCTGTTTCTTTTCTTTTCTCCTTTTGTTGTTTGGTTCGGATCAAGCTCTCCCTCTTTTCTTTGGGATTCAGCTGCGTTCGAGTTCTAAATAGTGGGATCATTTGTGAAATGAAAGTTTTAACAACTCCTTCAAAAGGCCGAAAACTGAAAGCGGAGGCAAATAATCCAACCGAGGTGAACCGCGGGACGAATCAGACACGCAAGCCGTGTCCAAGCGTGGATTTAAAAGTTGCACAATGGTGGAACGTAGGGTGTCCCGCTCCTCTGAAAGTGGCGACCAAAATGTGTCTTGGAAAATCATATTCCAGGATTCATCCAGTTACCCGTGGACACGGTGGACGCAGTAAAGTTGCTTTTAATCAACTATTTAAACAAACCAAACAAGTGAAACCACCGCTTGCAACATTTCTTGGTATCGGGATGGGTGCTGGTGGCGTAAAAAGAAAGTTCTCAGAAGGCCAGACTGTTCGCTGCTTCCAAAAAATTCAAGTCCACCAAGTGTGGACTTGCTCACTCAATAAGTCCACACCAGACACGTTTGACTTGGAGCCAGCTGTGGAAAATGGGTTTAGACTTTTTACTTCCTCCGAAGGCCGACACTTTTACCAGAACATTAGAAGAAAACTTTCAAGTAAGCCCCATCTTCAAATACCAATCAAAACTATATTTTTACACAAAAGCATCTTAAAGTTACATTTAGTGACACAATGACGGCAGTATTTCAATATTCTCACCCTCAGTTCTTTCTCCACTATGTTCCACATCTACGTGGGTCTCCATTGGCTTCACCCAGTGATCTCTATTACTGGATTGGACAGATCATATTGGCTAGCGTTGAAGGCCACGTGCACATAGCCACTCCATTTTGAAGAGTGCTAGTGCACATATAAAACAAACAGCTGTCAATAGTGTAGGCCTCAAATAAGTGTGTATTTTACCTCGTTCATGATAAATAAATAGTCAATCTGATTCAGCTTTGCATTACTAAAGCAATATGACTAAACATGAAAAATACTACTTACTTGTAAAAGGAGATGGCCTGCTGTCTGAAGTGTTCATTAGCATAGTTGTTGCAGCCAAAAGCAAAACACTGGATGCCTTTAGAACAATAATTCCTTAGCTGTTGCTGCTAGCGGCCTTGCTTGCAGACGAAAGTAGCACTTTTCAAAATGGCGGCGCTGTTGACACGTCAAAAGTCACGTAACGTTCAATCCAGTAATAGAGATCACTAGCTTCACCTTTGATGAAATGGGCGGAGCCGGAATACATCCTGGGATCATGATCGTTCCTGCCATTGATTTGGAGCAGCGCTTCTGTCATGACCGATGGAATAATAAACGTGCGTATGCACTCTTATTAGCCATGTTCTCGGAACATCGTAACATAAGTAATAGCCTTTCAGGTCCACACTAGATCTGGCCGCCGCATAGTATTATACAGAGTGGGCTTGATGGAGGGAACAACTTGTGGCAATAAATCGACATTTTAAGTAGGACTCCTGGTATTGTCTGTTAAATGCAGCTTTTTAGCGGTAATATTCTTTACTAGCCGGAGCGGTCCCTTTAAGAGCGTAGCGGAAGTAGGTAAGTCACATGACCGAGTCATAGCTAGATGTGGCGGAGAGAATGTGGCGGAGAGAATCCGGCAATTTTCCAAAATAAGACATCATTGAACATCAGAAAATAAATAAAACAGAAATAATGTAAGTTGTGTATTCTTTCTGTGCGGCCCGGTACTAATTGACCCACGGACCGGTGCCGGTTTCCGGGGTTTGGGGACCGCTGTTCTACACCACATTATCCGAAGGTAGACCCTCCAACACTGGGATGTGGAAACAGTCAGCTGTATAAAACAATGCACTTTTATTTTAAATGTCGACTTTAAAAAGGTTTTCAGGTGTTTCAGCATGAATAATTAACCTAAACTCAATCTAGGACATTAGTTGAAAATTTTCAAGTCACAGGAGGGAAATAACCTCCTATGAAAACACCAGAAGAAGTTTTGCAACTGTAAATGGATGGATAAATAAATAAAAAAACAAACAAACTGCAGATTGTGATAAATTTGACTTGTCTGCACAAGATATTAACAGTTATGCTACCAAAATAACAAATTTTCGCTAAAAGCCAAACAGATACACAACAAGACTGTGATCAGGTGATTTCTGAAGTTTATCAGTGATTCTCCAAGTGTCAATCAGAATTCTTGTTTTAATTTAATTTTAAATATTATGAGGCTCTGTCAAAGGGTTATGTTGTTATGGGCTATCTTGCAAGCTAAAGTGAAACAGTATTCAAAAATTGTACACTTTCATGAGCACATTTGAAGGAAAATAAACTTTGAACACTGTGTTTACATGTTCAGTGTATTAATCTCTCATCAGAAGTGACGAGGTTAACTTTTTCCTTTGGTTGCTTTACCTGAGTTACTTCCAAGAGTCTGTTTTTTTTTGTCAATTTTTAAATTCCAAACTAAATCAAGGTAATTTTCCTCATTATGTCAAGATTACGTGAGAGATTAAAGCTGAATCATCATTGGCACCAACAGGGAGCACCGAGAACCATCTTTGAGTCCAATGTGAGCACAGATGCCAGGCCCGACCAAATCTAAACATTTACGCAGTTAAGACACTGAGAAAATAAAAAATAAAAAAAGAAGCTGGAAATGAATCCTGTAAAAGACGTTTGTGTTTGAAGTGATCACCAAAATCAAAAACTCTTTATGTAATATAACTTTGTTATTTTTTACATATCAGTCAGTTTTGCAGGAAACAGAGTAGATCTGGGGTTTTTTTTTCAGAGTAGAGCTTCCCCATTTTTATATCTAACTACATTTGTGTGTCTTAAAAGTGGGCAGGGCACATTTTTCTAACAAATATTGCGATTGGATTCGTGATTATCCACCTCAAATTTAAAATTTACTCTTCATTTGATTTTTAACATGTGTTGAAGAATTACTAATCTGACCAGAAAAGCTTGCTGTTTAAAGGCAGCAAATCGTCAGGGAATAACTGTCTTCTTACTTGTTGTGGTTTAAAACTCCACCTTTTGATTTTTTAGCTCCATCTCAACTTTTTTATTCTATATAAAATTGTCAGAGAGTAGATAAAAGAGAGTGACTACAAACATTTGTCAGAGGGAATTACACCTTTTTTTTAATCAGGAGTTCTGATCAGGTTTTTAAATAACATTTCTGTTGATAGTATTTAAGTCAAGGAGAGGTTATAGAGTTGCTTGTTTCCACAGGGTTGATTATTGACTTGGTATCATCATCACTAATTTTGCATGACTTCTTGTATTTGTTGCCCAGCAGCTTGTGGTGTTTTTCTTTAAATGCTGGAGGTGGTTCACACTGTTGCTTCTTGTCTTGTCACCTGGGTGTCAGCGTCCTTTTCTGCTTTAAGTTTTTCTTATCAAATATAAAACACATCCATGCAACAGAATTGATTTTTTTTTTTATTTTTGAGACCGGTGTGTCATGTGTACTTTTGGGGTGGAAAATTGGCTATTTATCTGAAGATTATAATTCAATTCTGCTTTATTTCTCGGTTGCTCTTACGAGCACTTTTCACTGAAAGGCGTAACTGTGACACTAAAGGTGCGTTTCCATTAGCACAAGTCTCAGGTAAACCGCCCAAGACGGGGACCTTTAACAGGGCCTACCCCCTCCTCAGCCCCTTCAGCCGGCGTGGATCTGTTACACCGTGGCCCCACACAAGAACTGTTGACTGAACAAATAACACTGCTGACCACATGGTGGCGGTAATGTGCTTTTTTTCCTGTTCGCAAACATCCAGCAGCATTTAAAAAAAAAAAGAAGAATAGCGCAAGAGAAGAAGAAACAAGTAACCATAAGGGAGGCGACTTGTTTTTGTTTACTTTTTTAATATACGCTGTCATGGTAGCAATTGAGATTTAAAAAAAAAAAAGAAGCTAGCTGAACCTCTTAATTAGCTTAATACACCAAAAAGACCAGAACTCCTCATCAATCCATCTATTGTTTTTTCTTCATCAAATGTTTCTGGTTCAAATGGTTCAAAGGATTTCTGTGGGCCCTTTCCAACTGTTTTTTTTTTTTTTTTAACCCTGTAAAGGCCACTTTTGCAGGACCGTTCTTGATAATGGAGACAAGTGTTAATAATCCAACTTTGGAAAAACTACCCAGAATCCCTGCTGATGGAAACACACCTCATGAGAACTTTGTGACTGAGATGTTTGAGATTATGCCAAACATAATGTGTGTTATAAATGCAGATTTTTCTGTTCTAGTTAAAAAGCATTTAAATATGACTTGAACATAGGAAATGTGTGTCTGAAGTAGAAGCAGTAAACGTGTAAACATGACCAGGATCTGAATGCTGTTGCTTTAACAGATGGATAAATCGCTTCATGTTATGTTTCTCATGTCCACAAAGGACAACAGTGTTGACTGTTATACTGACATAAAAAGGATGTTTTTAACTGAGGGAGTTTTAGTTCGTCTTCAGCTCAGCGTTGTGACATCTGGAGAGCTCCTCAACAGCACAAAACGTCAAAGAGTCACTGTCAGAAAGTTCATTCATGTCATCAACTGTCTTTCCTCCTCCAGATGTAGCAATTATCTACCCCCAGGACCCTGTGCTTCACATGGGGTCCAACTTGACGGCCAGCTGCTGGGTCCACCACGACCTCGGCATCCATGCCAGTTCGCTGTTTTGGACTCTGAACGGACAACAGCTGCCCAGCTCCCTCTACAGAGTGCTGAGTCCGAGCAACCTTAGCGTGACGCTAACGGGCCTGAACGCCTCCAGGCAAACATCCGGTGACAACCTCGTCTGTCACAACCACAAGGGACACATATTAGCTGGTTCCTGCCTTTATGTTGGGAGTAAGTTAAAATGAATAACCTTAAAGTAATTCTGATGTCTTTCTGTCCAATACATCTGTATCTGCTTCTCTGTCTCGCTGCGATGCGTCTTAAAACTCAGGCTGAGCGCAGGCGAGGCCTGAAAGGCCGAATACACCGAAGAGATGAATGGAATGGAGAGGAAATGGGAATAAAAGGGAAGAACAAGGAAGTAGTGGGCAGATTTTAACGTGTCCCTGCACGGTTACGGCTGTATTTTATGTTGAGCATTTCTGCCTTCAGACACGGCGAGAGGCCTCAGCGAGAGTGTCGTTGGGAGACGCTTTCACCACCTGTGTGGTCCATTACTCGCACTATCACTCATAAGCTACGGTCATTTTGTACTTTGACGTTTATGTGGACAAGAATTTATATCTTTAGACTTTACTGAACTTGTTGTTGTGGTCGTTTATAGTTTAAATCAAGGCTTGTTTTCCAGGGAAGAGGTTTACTCTCAAGAAATAGTTTCAGGATTATTCTTGCTTTCCTTCTAGCTGAGAGAATTTTGCATTTTTACTTTTTTGGAGTAGTCTTACTAAGCTGTATCGATTTAAAAATGAAAAAAATAAAAAATGTTGTTGAGGCTGGAAAAAGCAAAGCTAATTGTTGGTCATAGACACAATTTTTTGAGGCACGAGTTACAACAAAGTCATAATTTCCCAGGATGCTATGAGAATTAAGTTGGAGTTTGATAAGAAAAAAAATCATAATAAGTTAAGTAAAATTTATTTATAAAGCACATTTAAAAACAGCCAAAGTTGATCAAAGATCTCTACAGATAAGGTTTATAATAACAATAAAATAGGACATAAAATTTTATATAAAACTGTGATAAGAATAAGATCTAATATTTGTTAAAATCAGGGAACACCTTGTTAAGTTGAACTTCGGTATAAAAATCTGAAATTAGGAAATAGTTCATCTTTCAGCATCATATTATCATAAGTGTTTGGACCTTGAACAGAACATGCAGAAGGGAGGCAACCCCTTAGAGCAAACATCTCAAATATAGTTTTTTTTACTTGTTTACACCTTGTTTACAGGTGTATTATAATAAGGACTCGTCTCTCAGATGCTTCCTGGTGTTCTTAAAATCCTCCTCTGGTTCTGTGGTGGGCAGGTTATGATCGTCACGCCTCATAGGGATGTAAAAAAGACGATCGATTAACTGATGATAAGAAGTCGCTCAATTCAAGATTCACGCTTTTCATTGTCGATTTCTGCTGTATGTGAGTACATACACAGGAATCGAAAAGGACTTTTCTCTCCATCCCACGGTGTGAAAATACAAAAAATAACAAGAATAGTTAAAAAAAACTAAATACAAAAAGTGCAATAAAGAAGAGGGGTATAAAGTATAAAAATCAGCATTTATTGTGTCAGAAAAATATTATTTCATGCAAAATACAGAACCAGGTGATTCTGTAGCAACAACAGCATCAGTTACTTTTAGTGTAAATGCTGTGTCCAGAGTCAGGGAGGGAGTGGGGGGGTCAGAGTTCAGCTTTCGATTAAATTAACTGTAAATGAATCGCCCTTTCCACTGGTGTTGTTTTGGTAGTAGAGAGCGTCTAGGCCTCGACACGACACGACATTTTTAGCCAAACCCAGAAGAAGAAACCCGGCTCACTTAAATGAAGCGGTCAAAACAAAATGTTGTGTGGGACCATCCATCCATCCATCCATCCACCCAGCCTAACCCAGACTTCCCTCATCTGGGGGGGATTTCGAGGCGTTCCCAGTCTGGGACCATTTCAAACTAATTAATGATGACGAAGAAGCTAAATGTACATTTTGTGGTGCTATGTTTAAGTACGACGGCTCAATAAGATTTTCTTTTTAATTGTTTTTGGAGATTAGTCTTGCGGGGACGAGTTACCGAGGGAATACGAGGAGAGTTGCGCTCATAAAAAGAAAAAATACGGAATTATGTTTTTATCCCGTTGTCACGGAAACGTGACTCATGTGAGGACGGAAACGCAGAAGGCGTTACTGAGAGGACGCAGCATGATTGAGAGAGTTTTTATAAGTTTAAGTTGTGAATGTTTCACATGTAACGGATGAGCCCGTCCACCATTTATTTTCATGTTTAAGTAGCATACATAAATTAAAAGAATATATATATAAAGTATTAATTTTGCTGTAGAAATCTGTGCTGTCCTTAATAGTACAGTAAATTATTCAGTAAAGAGTATTACATATATATATTTTATTCAGAATATAAACAATATTTAACTTTTATTCCTATAGACCCTGTTAAAACAGTGAAATTTAGGGAAAAATCACCTCATCAATTAAATGTTAATTGATTGAAAAGGTCAACCAGCCAATGAGCAAATTAATTGATAATTTACATCCTTACTATGTATACTTGTGTATGTGTGAAATGATTGGATCGGAGTCTAGACGCCAAAGTTTAATTGTTTTATTGTTGTGATTATTCACCGGCTGAAACTATATTTGTCCAGAAATGCCGTGCTGATGTTTTTATTTTTTAATGTTGCAACTTTATCTCCTAAAATTATGACTTTATTATTAAAACTTAATGTAGTTTGTGAATATGGGATAAGTATTCAGTCGCATCTGCTCTCACGTCTTCCTCAGAAACATTTTTAAGGATCTTGAATATTTCTTAGAAATTTGGATTTCTGATTTTCTCTTATTTGTCACTTAGTTGTGCTTTCATGTTGTCAGATATTGTTGAAAATCATCACAACACCACTAATGTAATTATAGAAAAAAAAATCTTCAAAATGATAGGTGTGCTAAAGTAAATTGGGGTAAATTTTGAAATGTTAAATTATTAGATATTTAAAGAAATTTGTGCTGTCACAGACTCAGATTTTAACATCACGATGGTTATGATGCCCGAAAATATTCAAAGTAAAAATATACATGTATGTATTTCATTTTGATGAATTATCCATTGTTTTTATAGTGTTTTGTCTATTTTCTTTTAGCGAATGAATTGCATCTGAGATAGATCATTATATTGCTTTTTTTAAGATTCTGCCATAAATAAAATTGTGTTGTGAGATCAGATAACAACATAATATATCATTTAGTTTTAACATAATATCTATGTAACATTTTAATATGATTTTTACCAATATTGGTTGATTGCATTTACTTTAATAAAAAATAACAATAAGAACAGGTCAAAAGTTCATTTTTATATGCAGGTGTATAAAAGTACATAAGCAGTGCACGAACACACGTTTTAACTTTTTTTTTTTTGCTTTTGTTTAACTGAGAAAAGCATACGGGCCTGTTAAGAGGTGATGAGATGATGGATGGCGTTAAATGAGAGAAAAATGCGACCACACAGGAAACCGTGCGTGCGTTTCCGCGGAGACGGAGGTGGGAGGGAGAGCAGAGCAGCCGGGATCTCTGCCACTCCGGTGTCTGGGACCCGGTGTTCCCAGAAACGAGGAATGCTGGCGGGAAATCCCGAGTCTCGCCAAGTCGGGCGGCGCACACAAAAGCGCCCGCACTCTCGCGCGTTCTCGCACAAAGAGCAATTAAGAGAAGAAGAGCAATCTGGGAGGAACAGGGCGGCTGGGCGAAGGATGCTCGGAAAGATGGGGATGAGGTAATGACAGGAGGTTACTCTGTACCTGCACTGACCTCCATTTTTCTCTTCTCTTGCACCACCTGTACCTTCCAACCTCCCACCCCCTCCCTCAGTGCCTCCACAGAAACCCGCCAACCTGACCTGCTGGTCCAGGAACACCAAGGACCTAACGTGCACCTGGGCCCCCGGAGGAAAAGGAGAAACTAACATCAGCACCAAGTACAAGCTCAAGTACAAACTCAGGTAGGACTGTTTCACTCAACTTTTTTTTTTTTTTACAACTTCGACACAAACATCCTTTCAACCAGAAGAGGAAGACGGGCCAGCTCGCTGACTCCTGGCTTAGCTGGAGAAGAGATTTCCAGAAAAAGGTCAATAGATGGTATTTATGAGCAGCTTTGCTATGGAAAGTACAGCGTGTAGAGACAGGCATGAAAATAAGGTGTGAACGAAACCAAAAATTAATGACCCGGCGGTAATTCGATGAAAATTCGCTAATGTTCCACAAGCAAGAATAAGATGGAAACAATACACAGTTACTCTTTTTTTTTTTTTTAGCCTGCAAATTATTATTAACAAAAAAAAAGAAAAGAAAAACGAAAAACTCGCTGGTAGCCTAAAGGTAAAAGCAATTTCTCAACTGTTAAAAAGACAAATTTAATAAGAATTACAAATGCTAGGAAACCTGGGATTAATAAAATAAAAAAAAGGAGCTACAGATTGAATAAAAGCTGATTTTTTTTCTATTTTTAATTAGCTCAGAAAACAAAAAAAGAAACAACAACTACACATGTTGTGTTTCTGCCTGCCAACTGCAAAGAGACTTCATGTTGAACCCAGACGTGGACTTAATAAAAACAGGAAAAATTCTTCCCCGGCAACAAATTAAAAACAATAAGTTGCATTTTTACAACTTCTATTCAAAGACACGAAATGATTTCCAGATTTGTTTCAGACTTTTTTTTTTTTTCTGCTCTCCAGATGGTACGGTACGGAGAAGGAGTGCCAGGACTACACCCACACGCAGTCCTACTCCTGCAGCATCACCCAGGACCTCCACCTCTTCACGCCATACGAGATCTGGGTGGAGGCCTCCAACCAGCTGGGCCACTCCACCTCTGATGTCATCACCATTGACATCTTAGACGTAGGTGAGTTGGAGAAGAAACAATCTTTCGCCCTCGTGGACTCTAAGAAGCAAGCGTTTAACCTTTTAACCTTGTGAGACATCCCAGAATGCTTTGCTTCTGTTTTTTTTTTTGTTTTTTTTTTTAAATTTTCAGGGCTCCCTGACAAAAAACGATTCTTATGAATTAACAGGTTGTATCTTGTTTGTTAAATTCATACAGCAACGATGACGTAACAGCCTCAGTTTGCGGTTTATGTGCCAGTTTATTTTCTTAGCCAGCAGCAGTTTGCACAAATCAAAACTACCCATTTGCCTTTTTGTTTTCTTAGCTTTTACTCTAAACAAAGCCAAATGTCTCAGGGCTCTAACTTTGTCAAATGAGTATAAATACGAAAGTGGCAGTAAATGTTTTAACAAACCTGTGCATGAACATATAAATAAAAAGACTTTTAGGAATATGGTTTGCACAAAGAGCTTTTTTCCTTAAAATATCATCCCTGACTTTTCCCCTAAAAGAGACTTTTTTATTTTTTCTAGATTAAGCGTCAATTTAAGTTTTTTGGGGGTTTTTTTACCTTTCTTATAGCTGTAACCAGTCTGGTCATTCATGTCTCATCTCTGCCATCAAAACCTTTTTGTCCAAAAGACTCACATTGTTCATAGTGGATTTTCTTTTTTTTTGTTGTTGTTGTTGCATGTCAAATAATTCCCTGTAGATCTCCTGAAATCTTCATTTTAAATACTCACTTAAACCAGACCTTTCTTCTTTCTTCTGATGCCGGGTTTGAACTTCATCAGATCCTCTCAACCATCTCAGTATGCCCAAATAAGAAGTTTAATATTCACCATCATCTCATAAACCCTCTGATTCAGGCTGTAGGGGGAAAAAGACATAATCCAATTAGCTTTAAGTTTAATAAGTTGAAGAATCATATCAGAGTGGTTGTCAGCCTCCGGCCAAGTCGAACAGAGATTTAACATTAAAGTCAGGTTTGTTCAAAAGCACTCCACTTCACTTTGATAAGAACTGAGTGGAATTTCCTTTTAAAGCTTTGTTTTGTGCTCTTTTGCACAGGTTACCGTATTTTTCGGACTATAAGTCGGACTTTTTTCATGGTTTGGCTGGTCCTGCGACTTATACTCAGGTGCGACTTATAGTCTGGAAAATGCGGTAGTCTAGTTTAAACAAACAACAAGGACTACGTTTGGCACATATACACACACTCCTGGACATGCCTGCATTTACTTCGACCGTTGGATTTATTTCTATGTAAAGTGCCTTAAGGAGACGTTTGTTGTGTAACTGAACTGAATTGAAATCTTTTTTAACTCGTGATCACAGAAACACAAACACACACACTCAGGTTGTTGGAATTTTCCAGCCTGATCCTCAGACTTAATCCTGACTCTAAGGCGGTGGCGGCAGTGGAGGACCCCGAGGCGTCAGGGGTTTGGGCTTTGAGGCTTTAGGACTTGGACCTGAAATAATCCAACCTGATTAAGTTGGAATTCTTCACCAGGTTCACTCCTGACGTGCTTCAGACCGTGCTCGGAACACATCCCCAAAGAATATTGAGTTTCAAGGTGGACTCGCCACTGGCGAGGAAACAAGCATCCATCGAGCAGTAATCCCCCTCTTCTTGCTAACGTATGCGAGCACACACCTGTTTACACACCCCCGAGGGCAGGGCAGCGCCTTGTACGGAAACACCGGGGACGGGTTGGAGAGTGGGTGTTCTCGCCACTTGCGTGTTTGAGTTTTGTCTTGATTTTTCTGACCCGGCTTTCCCCTCCTTTCAAGTATTTTCCACAACAGAGGCAGGTGATAAAGAAACCACACCTGTGTGGATCTTCTGTGACTCACCCTCATCTCCAGTCATGTCCAATCAGTTATGAAGGTGAGGCGGAAACACCTACAGTTTTCCTGCATTCCTCAACCCCAGGGAGACGTAATAACTGAGGAGACTAGAGGAAACTTGCATCGCTGCCTGAGTCGGAGAGTGACAAGACACACTAACAGTGATTCATCTGTAATTTGTCATGTCTCCCTGACTTTTATTACACAGATGACACGTGCACACTTTTGCGCTTCCTGTTAACTGTCTGTGTAGATGCCGCTGTTAACAATTATGAGGTTTCACATTAGATCCTGTAATATATATTCATGCTTCAAAACACCACTTGAGTCCTGAGCTTTTTTGGAAAACACGGACATAATGGATCTAACCACATAATCTCCTTTAATACTCTGATTTACTTCTGTGACTGCTGGCAGGCTCCCTTTTTGAACTTTGCTGCTGCTTCATGCTCCATGTGCGGCACGGAAGATTTCAAATTACGCTCGCTCATAGTTTATGAGAAAAATTTATGGTTAAAAGAGAGTCTGTCTTGCAAAAAGCAGATTTGATTAAATTAAAATGGAATTGTTTCATTAGGGAAAAAGAGGAAGGCTTAGTAGTTTTCTGGTGCTGCTAAGGACTTGTATATAAAAAATAGAGGTTTCAAGTTTTACATGAGTGTATGCAGTTGTTTAAATTGAAAAGTCCTGGAATGAATGTGATTATGTTTTAAATGTTTTTACTCAAACGACTTGTATTGATTTCACTATGGTGAAAAAGCAGATGGCACTGACTTTATTGGCTGGTTTTTCAGTACTTACACATTATAGCAGTAAAAGCATTACAGCAATGTATATACTCAAAAAAAAAAAAAAAAAAGACACCTTGTTTCAATTTTATGATTTTACGCATTAGGATGTAATAAAATTCATCTGGTGTTTACCAGGTCTTAAAATACAACCTCGTATGAACAAAACATGACATAATGCATTGTGTCATTGTTTATTTGAGGGCTTTAAAAAGCTAAATCGCAGAAGTGGTTGTCATGACAACTGGTCTGGTAGGACGGAAAACAAAAGCGGAAAAACAAACGGGAACACGGGAGTTGTGGCAGGTGGTCTGAGACAGGACAGGAAAAAAAAGTATCTGGCTAATTATTACTAGACGATAAAATAAAATAAAAGCAGTTTCAGGGGGTGAAATCTGGACCTGAGTGTCACCTGATCCAGGCTAGTTAAACCGTCGCAAAATGTGCGCTTCCTTGAATGACCACTAGAGGGTGGCTCCGAAAGCGAGTCAGTATGTTGAAATGTCCAGTTTTAGAGCAGAAAGAAACATATTTACAGGTTGGTTTAAAAAAAAAAAAAAAAGTTTGGGTTTACATTCATTTTAACTGTATGAGTTAAAAAAAAAGTTGATTTAAAAGCACAAATATGTGCATAGCTAGGAGTTTTTTTAGTGACAGCTAGTTATCCATCACCACTTTAGGGAAGCTGACATGATTTGTGAGAACTAAAAGACTGTCTCAATGAAGGTGGCTCACCTGGGATCATCTAGTGACCGTTAGATATCCGTTAGGCCGGTGGAACCGGCAGCAGAAGGTACCGACGGGCCTTTAGACCCGAGGCTGAGCGCTGGCAGCCGAATCGGCGTTTGGCCAGTAGTTTTACACAGCTTACACTGATGACAAATGACAAGCTGACGATGAGCGATGAAGAGACCAGGATAGATAACCTGATCAGCTGCAGCTGTGCCAGGTGGCTGCCAGACACCTGGCAGAGTCTTTGTACAAACTCAAACACACACACACACACACACACACGGAGTATCAGTATTTCATATCATCGTCATTAAAATTTAGTCCACTCTTCTTTATGACATTGTTTTGGTTTCACGGTTACCAATTTTAACACGTGAACCGAGACCTGTAGAGTTACAGATGAGGTTCTTGTTTTTTTTTGTTTTTTTTTCATCTTCTCTAAGCGTTTCATGGTCTGACCTTGGGATGACCTTGCTTGATCGTCCACGTCTGGGAGGATTGGCAACTGTCTTGTGAATAATCTGTTTTTACTTGTCTTTAACGTTCCCCAGACAAACGGAACAATTACTTCTCTAAAATCATTGCTGATGTCCTTTCTCTTTGGCATTGTGTTAATACATACCAGAATTCTCCAGACTAAAGCAAACTCCCAGAATTCTGTTTTTATAGAGGCGTGACACAATTTTCCAATTTATTGCGGTTGTGTATAATATCCCCTGTTTCTTCAGTTAACACTGAACTCACAAACATTTCTGCTTATTTCTTCATTCCTGTTCGTGTTGGTAAAAGAAGGAGAGAGGCGAAGGAGGCTTTAATTCTGTGTTTCCAAACAGTTACCAAAAATATTTGTTTAGTCTGCTTTTAAAGTGAAGACTGAGTGAAGGGAACCAGAGATTGTGTTAAGTTAAAGAGCTCAGATTTTCAAAATAAAAGAAAAAAAATAGAAGATGGACAACCTCTGACATTAGTGTTATATTTAAGAGAAACAAACCTCATTAATTTACAAAAAAAAAAAAAAAAAGATATTGTAGTCCCTGATATTAAAAGTCTGAAATTGTGCCTAAAATTAAAAAAAAATGTAGCTTAATCTGTCCGCACATCGATTCGGTCCAGTTTTATGTTGGATGCCCATCCTATCACAGCCCTGCAAGCACAAGGACACACACAAAAACAACAACAACAACAACAAAAAACCCCCATGTTTTTGGACTGTGGGAGGAAACCAGACCAGCTGGAGGAAACCCACTCGAGCAAAAACATATAAACTCACAGAAAGACTCATCATTTAAAACTTTAACTTAACTTTAACTGTTTGTTTGTTTGTTTGTTTTGGCTGAACTTACAAACTCCTTTGTGTCCTGAATTTTTTTTACACTTGATAATACGATTTTGTCATTCCAAAACATTGAATTTTTATTGCTTTAAACTATTAGGTTTAAATTTAAAATCTGGGATACGAGAGGTGGAGGTCCCTTAAACGGTCTCGACAAACCCGACTTTTCCCCTCCGCTGATTTTTCCCATTTTCATCCTCCCCGGGGTGTTTGAGTTTGTTTACTTGTCGGGAATAATGACATTCTTTCAGGGAACGTCTGTGGTGTTGACATTACCTCAAAAGCGACCAAAAAAAAAAAATTGCAGTAAAGTTAAAGTAATGGTCTGTCACTGCATGTTTGTTTGTAAAAGAGATAATTATTGTCAGACGAAGAAGCCTCCACCGGATCACACAAGTAGCCTTTCGGAAATTAAAAAGCACCCAGAAACCCAAACCTCCATCAGCGCTGAACCGTCCTCACATCTCATCCACAGAAAGACATTTTAAAACTGAAAATAAAAGGTTTTCTTAAAACATATGATAATATTAGGTTGTTGTTGTTTTTTTAACCACAGGAACCTTTTCCAGAAGCTTGTACCTTTAGGAATTGCCTTATTTTTTATTTATTTTTGTAAACATTTGAAACAAAATGAGACAGAAGTTGACACTGGCACTAGCAGGAGACGTTGGACACTTCTGATATTCCAGATGTTTTGTTTCCATCTTTCTGTCTCAGTCACGTCATGTTTAATATTAACTCTTATAGTAAAATCTGTTAGTAACGGGAAGCTAAAAACACACTCCAGATCACCTGGAAATGCACCTGTAAGCCTTTTCCATACTAATGGGCAGAAATAAATGCTTCAACAAGATCATTGCTGATGTCTTTCCCCTGTGGCACTATGTTAATGTACATTCTGTTTTTATAAATGTTTAAATCTGATGATGATGAAGTGGTAAAGTGTGTTTGATTGACAGCATGTGGTGTTAAATATCTTCTCCGTCTCCTCTTCCTCCAGTGACCACAGACCCTCCGGCAGGTGTGACCGTCAGTCGGGTCGGCCAGCTGGAGGACCAGCTCAGCGTTCGCTGGGAGGCCCCGCCCGCTCTCAAAGACTTCCTGTTTCGGGCCAAGTACCAGATCCGCTACAGGCTGGAGGAAAGTCAAGACTGGAAGGTAAAAGAGCCCAAACCTGTCGGAGAACGAATCTATTCTCCTTGTCTCGTCCACACAGACAGGTTAAAAAAAAAAAAACCAAACCTGCAGCACTGATCCAGCTGTTTCACATCCCAAACTGTCTCGGTGGAAGCCATCCGTCAGAAGCTTGTATCAGTTATGAATCTCCAGCCATTTTTAAACACACAAACACTGGAGGTGTTCAGGTGAATTTCCAGACAATTCGATCCAGACTTTTCCCGCGGTCGCCGCTCACATGTGCAGCGCAGGAAATTCCCCGCCGGAGATGCGCTCCCGTCAGACTCGGGGGGGGGGGTCTGAGGAGGCTGAAGTTGATACAGCAGACATGCTGTGAAAATTACCGTGTTCACTTCACAACACGTCGTGAATGGTAGATTAGGCCCCTGATGACTAGTTTTGCGTTAATATCAGTACCATATGTTTTTGAATGTATCCATGAAACCGAGAGGCATGTGGACCGCAACCGGCATGCACAAAAAAAAAAAAAAAAAGAAAGAAAAACTGGAGTAGTAGTCAGAAATGGCAGCAGAAATAAAGCCTGTTGAGTTGCTTGATGAAATCCACCTTTGGTGGAGAAGCAGGGTGGCGTGAGGACCCCACTAGATATTTTACATTTTGTTTTTTTTAAAATACACTAACTACGCAAGGTTGCAGTTTCCTTCAAAAGTGGCGCAAATGTTGCTAAATGGAAAAACAAGGAGGCCAAATGTAAGCCGACCGACCTTATTAAGTACTTGAGGAGCAGGTGAAAGACCCCGAGGAGTTTAAGTCAAAGGAGACGACGGAGGAACCACAGCAGCTTCCAGAAATGAGAAAAATCCCAAAAGGAAAGCCGGAAATAAAAGTCCTGGATAATTAGCCCCTGTCATTCATCTGAGGTCTGATTTGACCACTTAGTAGATCACCTGGAGTCGGGTCAGAAGTAGATCTCTGAAGCTGCTCTCCTCTGACTGACTTGGACTGAACACATGTCATATAAAGGAAGTGGAGGCACTCAGCTTCACGTGATGTTTTGGACCTCTGACTTTTTAGATACCATCAGGTATCTAAAAATACTCAGAACCCCAGGTACTCTTTACTGAATTAAACCCATTATGTATCTATATTTACCTATAAAGAAGGAAAGAAGGGAGTTGGGCTCTGCTGACATGGCTTTACAGAGGAAACACATCATCACATCAGTTGATCTCACCGACATGTTATTAAAGAGCTGAGTGGAAAATGTCCACAGGAAAACATTTTCTTTCTCACACAGCAACCCTCCCGAACATCTCCCGAGCATTTCAGGCCTGCAGTGTTTGTTTAAAAGACAGCTTAGAAGTCGGGCTTTGATCAGGAGGAAAACATGGGCCGGGTCCTCTGTATACAAACCTTTCATGAATTAAAAATACAGTTTGAAACCGTCGGTCATGCAGATGGTGCCTCCTCCTCGGGTTTTTCTCAGGGCTGGCGGGAAGATCCTCCTGTTATTAGCTGGGAATTACACCGTCATAAAAAAAACCAAAACAATAATAATAAAGCAAGCCTTTACATGCTTGGTGGAAGAAGGAAACAAAGGGAGTGGAGAGGTGTGGCGGAGGGATAACGGCATTCGACGGAGGAGAGAAGTGACTTTAAGGGTTGGAAACAAAGCACCTCTGAACTGGGTCTAATCATGAGGTCATGCTGAGGAATGGAGGGATACATCTCAGCTGTTAATGTCTTCAATATGCTGTGAAGACCCTCAGCTGGAACTCCTGCCCATTTGGCTTCGGTTACATCACATCGTTAGCCATCTGATGCCTGTAATTTCCACGTTCTGCTTTCTGTTGGAGCCCTTCTTTAGTAAGTGTTTACAGACTGGATGCCAGAGGGATAGCGGGGATTATTTGACTAAATATTAACTCTGTGTGCTTCTTCCTGTCTCTGTTAAAGCGGTTTGCCGTCTTCATTTTTGCTCTGTTTACATGAATACCTGTGCGCGCTCCTGTGCGAGCGAGCGTTTCCCAGAATATCCAGCATTGTAATAAATAATGGAGAACAGATTTTTACCCAGAAGGCATGAACAGCTCCATAAACACTCTGATCAGGAATCACTAAACAATGTGGTTTTCATGCATGTTTGGGTCTGTGCGTGGTTAGCGGTTGTGTTTTCTGCATCTTGATTCCGCGCTGTGTTTAAGTTCATGCCCATCGCTATTTAATACTGTGGTCGGACCTCCGTGGCGCAGCTCCTCAGGGTTCCTGTCTTTTCTGTGTCGCCTAGGTGATGGATGATGTTGGGAATCAGACGTCGTGTCGGCTGGCTGGACTGAGACCCGGAACGGTGTATTTTGTTCAGGTATAATCGAAGCGTCCACGTGCGAAATGTGTTTAAGAATTCGTCATGTGAAACGACGCATTTTCTGCAGGTTCGCTGTAACCCCGTGGGCATCTACGGCTCTCGGAAAGCTGGGATCTGGAGCGAGTGGAGCCACCCCACCGCTGCTTCCACCCCCCACACTGGTGAGCGCACACTCACCAGTTTTTATTTATTTAGTTATTTTGTTCTTGCTCTCAGTATTTGGGAACATTTTGGCCCTCTTAAAAGGCAATTTGTGGCTGAAAAGTTGATTTTATATCACGCTGTACCACATTTCCAGCAGTTGGCGGTGGCTGCAGGAACACGGTGTCCATCTTTCGCTAGTTTTATCATCCCATTGGCCTTTTTTAAAAATTTGAGACGAATCGAGAAAACAATCCCAGATCAAACTCTAATCACTGGCAAGCGAAGAATTTACAAAATCCAACCAGGTTTTACTGCATAAAAAAAAATATAAGACTTTTGAGCAAAGAAATGATGAAAAAGATCAGAAATTTCACGTGTTTTCCATTCGAGATTCATGGCAACTGAGAAATTATGCAAACATAACCATGTTCATTTAAATAAAACATGTCTTTCTAAAGGGTTCATTCGAAAGAAAGCTCAGAAAAGTAGTAAGTAATCAATTACTTGAAGAGTAACTTCTTTCTCCGTGTTTCCTATAATCCCCTGTCCTGAGTATGCATGAGGCGACAGTGGGGAGCAACAACTCTCTTTTAACAGGAAAAAACATACCGGTCTCTTTGGAGCTCATCTTATTCAAACTTTATTTATCCATCCATCTATCTATCCATCTGAAGTTGTGTTAACAGCTGGAAAAAGTTTGAAAAATGCAGAAGACTCATTGCATGTACTTAAATAAATAAAATATTTTGTCAAATTTTCGAGATAGGCGTCCTCTGCAGGCCTGCGGCTTACTGAAGAGCAGCCTGTGGTTGTGTGAGGGTTTTGAGCTCCGTTCTGTCTGTTTTTAGAGGAAATATGTGGAAGAAGAAGAGTCTCTGCAAGTTATATTAAAGGAAAAAACGCTGTGCTCTGTTTTTATTGTATCCATGCCAGTTAAACACATTTCTGCTGGTGTGAACCAGGTCAAGACAGAGACTCCCAAAGCCGAAGAAGAAATAGTTTGTGTATAAATGAAATACTATATGATACTATGATTATACGATATATTTGGTGTTACAGGATTAAATGCTAACAAATCAATATCACATTCATGTTTGTTTTAGTTAGTTTGTTTACCAATTTAATACACTTTTGCAGAGAGAATAACCACAAAAATGTATTTCTGATTTCACCAACTCTTAATTATGCTGCAAAACTTTTAGATATTTTCGCTCCTTTTCTCCAACTAATTAAAAAAGTAGATTTGAATTTAATGAATCAGGTTTGATCTGCTGGTTGAAGTTCAATTGAATTATTTTATTTAAAAAAATCACATTATTGGTGTAAAAAAGTCCTGAATGTAATTTATTTTCATTCAAGTTTTGATTATTTCTTTTAATGATCTATATTCTCAGTGGTTATCGTGTTCATACTGTAGTCTGAGTGTTTTCCTCGATTTGGACAAAAGCGTTTAAACTCACTGGAATTCAGTCTTTATTAAAAGTAGAAAGTTAATGTGTGGTGGAAACACAGAGAGTTTGTTTTCCGTCTTCTTGTCCAGATATAATCTTTGCCATCGTTGGCAGTCCCATTTGCTGTGGCAAAAGACATTCAGCTATTTTCTAATTATACTTTTATTTTAAATCAAACTCATGTGTTACCTGTAAACAGCACTGGTGCAGCCAATTTCTACACCCGATAATGGTTATAAGACAAAATGTGTGTTTAGAAGTATTTACATCTCTGTTATTTTTTAAATTTCTGCAGTTATTTTTGCAGAATCTAAATATTTATGTCACAACTTTTAAATGAGAACATGCTGGAGGCTATGGAGAGTTTATAAGTGGTTGCTGGTGCAGATGAGTGCTGGTGAAGTACGTACCTCTACTGTGACACCTGTCTTTTCTTATATATATTTTAATTTTTAGTACCATAATTTGGCAAAACTTTTATCCAAGGGCAATATA
>JAOWBL010000015.1:5424112-5449694 GCA_028564865.1 Zenarchopterus dispar
ACCTACCTGCCTGCCTACCTACCTACCTACCTACCTACCTACCTACCTACCTACCTACCTACCTACCTACCTACCTATCTATATATATTATGAAATAAGCTTATACATAAGTCCAAATATATATATATGTATTATTAGTTTCAAATATATATGTATTATTTTTCAGAAGAACTCATTACTTGAAGACTTAAATTACTTTTATTGTAAAGGCATTGAACACCCATCAACATGCCTTTTAAATAATTACGCTTCCTTAAGAGTTTGTAAAACTAATAACTGTTCCCTGTTTTGGACTCCTGCAACACTTTGGTTCTTTTGTTTTTCAGTTATTCAGCTGTAGATTCACTGGTGTGTTTGGGCTCTTCGTCCTGAAGCATGGCCTCGTTTCACCCTAGCTTTAGCTGTCAGATTTATCATTCTCACGCTTTGCTACTCGGAGGAGTTTTCCAAAACCAGCCCCCATCATCACTTCTCCACCGCTGTGCCTGACTCTTGGTATGAGGTGTTATGCTGATATTCACCAAACATCTCCTCTCTGGTTTCATCTGGTCTAAGGGACATTGTTTCCAGGAATATTATCTGTTCAGATGCAACTTCAGTCACATAAGCTGCCACATCCTTGTTGCAGGAGAAGATGATTTCTCCTGACAATCTTTCTAATCAAACCGTAATTGTTCAGTCTTTTTCAAATATACCAACCTGGTGTGTAGTCAGAAATGGCTCTTTTTATTTTTATTTCTGTGAGTATTTCACAGTCTGACCTCTGGGTAAACTTCCTGTGACCTCCACTTTGGAGAAGATTAGTTTTCATTCAGGAATAAGCTTTTTTAATGTTGAATTGAAAGTATCTAAATAACCCTTCCCAGATTATTAGGCAACAACAGTTCCTCCTCTAAAATCATTGCTGATATCTTTCCTTTGGCACATCCGGACACAACTGCTTTGCTCCAGACTTCTGTCAAAACTTCTGCTTCTCCAAAAAGGCGCTCGCGCTTCCTGTCGATCACTTAATCATGTGCATTTAATTAGCAGCATTTTCTTTTTCACACGCCTGTATATAGACACGTTAATCTGTCTTCAGCGACGCTCTCGTAAAAGCATCGAATAAGCGCCGAACCCAGAACACCCACACAAGTGAATTCAGTGTCATTACAGCAGCATGAGAAACACATGCTGCTGTAATGACACTCCAGAGTGATAAACATGGCTGAATTCAGCCAGAATGATTCATTTTAAGCTCTGATAGTAATTACAAGACAAGGCACCTGATCTTTTTTTTATTTTATATAGTGTTCAGGGAGGCAACATTTAATGTGGCACAAAATAACTTTGCAATTTGTCCCTCAGAGGCATGGAGGTCATTTTTATGAAGCTGGGAGATTTACTCAGTCACTTCTTTATTTTCTTCTCCGTTATTACTTTCTTCAGGCTCCGTCAGGATGTCCACTGTACCTCTGCGGCCTCGCTCTGTTGGTATTGTTAAATGACATAATATCATAAAGCGATACGCAGCGTTACAGGAATGAGCTAGATTCCTGAAAATAATCAAATATTTCTTTAAATAAAATTAAAGCTAATATTTCGATGTGAAAAAAAAGCCTTCTTGATGATGCTTCAGTTATGCTGCTTCATCTAAAAAATAAAAATCATTATTCTTTCTCAGTGATCGATTTTTGTGGTTTTGATGTTTCTAAAACAGAAATTTGTCGTAAAATAAAGCATAAAGACTCTTAAAGCCCTCACACTTTATTGACATTAATAACAGATTCGTAAAAGTCATCTTTCCTGTTGCCTTTCAGGGTTCGAACACAAGCTTTATGAGATGAATCCTTGTCAAATAGTGAAAAAAAAATAAATGTTTTATTTTATCATCTACGTAGCCTGAATCAAATACCCGACTATTTTACAGCCACAACCGCAAAAAGAAATGCATGTGCATGTCTGTGCATACGAGCATCCCTCTCCGACAGCTCGCTCTCTGCAGCATCTTCCATTACGTCATTGTACTAAATTATACACAACAGCGCCACAATAATGTCGTTAAAAGCGAAGTGAGGTCTTCCTTACTCTCTGTTTCTCCATCTCTACCCTCTCCATCTTATTTCTCCTCACTCCTCTCTTTGTCCTCTCATTAATTTTTTTTTTCAACAACGTACTCCCTTCGCACCACACTGTACATCACCCGTTTCTGGTCCATCAGTTCAAGTCTACGATGTGCATAAAGGTACAATTATGCAAAACCGACGAGCCTTGCCTGATGCATATTAGCATAGACAGAGAAATGGAACCTTTTTAAAAACAAAAATAAGTGATTTTGACTAACATGCAAGAAAATTATGCGAGAAATGGGGTGCTGAGGTAATGCCTCAGGTTAGAGAATTTCCAACAGGCTGGAGAGACACAGACACTACATGACAGAGGAAGGAGGACTCATCTCAAACGCTGTCAGAGTATCTTATCCAACACAGTTCACGTATAACTCAAAACAGGCTGAGAGCTGACTGACTCCACTGAAAAACACGTACACGAACAAATCTGAGAAGAAGAAAGTCCGTGCGTTTAACCACGGCCTGAAGTGCGTCAAGCCGCCACCAGTTGATGAACTGGGTGAGCGACTGACACGGAGTAAACAGGCTTCTCAACGATACGACATAAAACCTTTAAGTCATTAAGTGTACCACTCCCAGGAGAGCCGCTGGCAAGTTGTACAGAGTGTATCTGTCAAGTGAGGTTTGCTCACGGTGATGGATCTGCCTAGCCACTGTGCAAGACGGGAACTGAAGACAATATTTACCTCTGAGATTTGCAGGGATTTCTCGAACTGTCAACAGATAATGTGGAGAAGTGTTTGTGGGCACGAGGAAGAAAATGACAAACACCGCCGTGTGTGCAGAAGACTTACTATAAGTGACAATACGTCAATAAAGCCAGGAACTTACCAGTCATTCTCAAAGATAGATAAAATACACTTCAGTGTATTTTATTTCTCCCTGCACAGAGTCAATGTATTAAAGGCAGGGTAAGAGGATTTCACACGTCGTCACATCTGTTGGCAACAAGCTCCTTCTTCACCTTCCCTCTAACATTCTTCCCTCCCAAGCTTTTCCTTCCTCCACCTCTTAATGTGCACGAGCCCAAAACCTCCCCCTGTGCACGATTGGCTTGAGCGATTTTTGCTGTGAATTTGAGGGAAGCCCCCCCCCAACCTGTTAGTCTCTATTTTACAGAGACGGGACCACATAAGGAAGATCAATGCTCTGAGTTAGAAATCACAAAAAAATTTCTTACCCTACCTTTAATTCCTTGCAGAAGCAGCACTAAAGGAGCTTGTGACTGAAAATACTTCATCAGCATTTTGTACAGAAGGTGTGTAGTGTTGTCCATGATGCTTAGCAGCTTATTGAACATTTTTCTCTTTACAAACATCTCTAGAGCTTCAGTGCAGTCCTCAGCACAGTCAGACACCTTTATCAGTTTGCTCTGTTTGTTTCAATAACCGGCTCTAACCGTTAACGTTTAACCGTAGATGTGCAACATCTTTCAGGGCCTAAGCTTACCTACACACTCTCACTTCTTGCAGATATTGACAGTTAACTCTGAACAAAAACAAAAATGACTCTTTTGCTCAAATATGGGAGTTTTGATCAATTTAATCTGTAACATTACTCGTGAAAATTCATCATCATTTCAATGTTGAATTGTTGCATTAAACCACGTAAATGTCACAGACAACATCAGCTCAGTGGCAGATGTTCATTTGTGGCTGTAATGCACAGGAAGTGCTAAAGGAAGTACCACCACAACTGCATGTAGCACATTAAAGGAGAACAAGAGGAGAATAGTGAGCAAAATACATAAAACCAGGAGGAAAGGTTAAAAAAACAAGTGAAACTTTACAACAGCGCTACACTCAAACAAAGAACTGACAGCTTAATCGACTACCAAAACCCTTAATTGTAGCCCTAATGCTGTTGACAACTAAATTATTAATTATTGTGACCAGAGAAGTCAGTCAAGTAGTTTCTGTGTACATGTGATGTCAAGATAGTTTTGGTTAAAATAACCAGAGAAGAAAAAAAAACTGTGAGAATTCCTCTTTTTCATTTGATAAGCATGACGGTGAATTGATCACATTTTGTTCTTGAAGACTTGATGAAATCAAATACAGCCAAATGTTTGGAAGTAAACATCTCTCTAAAACAGACCTCCTAAAGAAGCTGAAGGTTTTGCCGTAGCGCTCAGAGGATCTGAAAATCTGTAGGTCCACCATGAAACAACAGTGAAAGCTGTGATAAAGATTTCTCCAAGTCATTTAGTAGTCATTTCCTAAAGGAAGCTCTTTTAATTCAACTTAGACAAGAAAAAAAAGTCATACGGATGAATATGCTGTGATTAACTTTAAATCTTTTGAAGGTCTGGTCACGTTTCAACCAAACATTTTGATCAGTTTTGGGTGCCCAAATTTTTGCTTTTCCCTATAAAACGGCAGACAACGAAGCTTTTGAAGTAAACATTTAAATACTTCATGAACCTTTATACAAAAGAATGTGTACCAAGTGTCATTCATAAAAATCAATTTGTAAGGACTTTTTTTTTTTGTAGAAATAACATAAAGGTGCGCTGTTTGCTACAGACGGTAAATTTACGGTGTCTAGTGGGCTCTTAATGACGCTCATGATGCCGTATAAATCCCTCTGTTGGTATATTTGGTGCAGACTGTTTTTGTTGTGAGTTGTATGTTTTTGTGCATTTTTTTTAGGGTTACCGTCCCTTTAAGAGACTGAAGATTTGGCAAGTTATGAGTCATTTCTTTCCACACACACATTTGTGAAACCATTCTTGAGAAATTACTATCTCATTTTGATTCACTGACCAAACACCGACTGGATGTAACCAAACAAACAAATCATAGGGTTATTCTTATTAATCCTTGA
Source organism: Zenarchopterus dispar (assembly GCA_028564865.1). Taxonomy (NCBI): domain Eukaryota; kingdom Metazoa; phylum Chordata; class Actinopteri; order Beloniformes; family Zenarchopteridae; genus Zenarchopterus; species Zenarchopterus dispar. The sequence continues at coordinate 5,429,047 of JAOWBL010000015.1, forward strand.
AACCCCTAATGTAATATTATTGTTTACCAACTTTAAGCCAAAAAGAACAAACTCCACCTTTTGAGTTACAGTATTTATGTTTCAAGAGATGAAATGATTTATTCAGTTAACCTCATCAGTGTGCATGTTGTGTATCCTGTTTTAAGTGTTTCCTGCAGTCATTTCCGTCTCGTGCTTCTGTTGCTTTACTCGTGCCCTCCAGACATCACCTGTCGCCGTCGTTCTACCTGTCACACGTGCGGCTGTTTCTCTTCCTTGTTTATACAGTCTGTGTGCTCCTTTACTCATTTGCCGGTCGGTCTTCATTCCAGCTTTCGTCAGTGTTTTGTTTTTGTTTTTGTTCTTTTTTGGCTTTGCCTTTACCAACTGAGTTGGATTAATTTAGTTAGAAGAGAAAAATATACTGTCACAACATAATTAAAGCTGGAGATGTTCTTTTAAAACAGCATTAAAACTTTAGGTAATTATCCTACAGCTTAAATACAAGATTTAAGAAAAGTTTCTTTTATTAACGGTTAAATTGTGCTAATTGGTGTAGTCCGGTTGAGCACATCAGCAGAATGAATTACGCCGAGCTTTGACAAAGTGCTTTAATCCGACCAGTTCCTACTCATAACATTTACTAATTAAAACAAATTAAGCTGCAGTGTTTTATTTTCTACTCTTGCCTGTCACAGAAATCAGACTTAATTTGATAAAAGTACATTAAACCTCTGATGCTCTCAAGGTTCAGGGCTACAGGGGAAGAAAAAAACTAAAACTAAATACTGTGAGATAAAGAAAAAGAAATATTATGAGACTTTTAAAAGTTTTAGAGGTTTTGGAACTATTAAAAATAATTTTGTGACCTGGGTCTTTTGTAATGTTAGATATAATTAGGTCCAGAGGTATTTGTCCAACGACATGTTTATGATTTTGTCTTTACACACAAATAGATTTGAAAACAAAAATGCAATTAAGATATGGTCAAAGTGTAGACTTTAAACTCTAATTTAAGAGGGTTCATAAAAATGTGGCCATTTACCATTTAACACTTACAGCAACTTTAATTTAGTTCTTCAATTCTCACAGGGTCAAAGGTATTTGGAGAACTAAGTGAAAATAAATAAATTGGTGCTCGATTCCTGAAGCAGTTATCGTGCACTGAGTTAGGATTTGGTAACTTTTTTTGACTTAGCATGAAGTCCATTAAGCTAAAAAAAAACAAGGTAAACCTGTAACAGAGATGACAAAAACCTCAGGTGTGGGCGACTCAACCGTTGGGTACATTCGTAAAATGAAAAAAGAACAACAACATCTAACAGCCTGGAAGACAACAGGAGACAAGCAAAGTGGGTGACCGCAGAGTGCTTTCCTTGGTGAAAGAAAATACACTTAACAAAAGTAAAAAAAAATTTTAAAAATAAATAAAAATACTGTAGGGAACATAAATGCATCGTTATTAAAATCTTCATGGCAGCTTCATGCATGTAAATACAAGTTGAGTTTACAACAAGGTGCAAATCACTGGTAACGTTCCCGAACAGGAAGCCAGATTAGACGTTTTCAGAAAAGACAAACTAAACTTGTAAATCAATGACCGAGTGAGTGGATTTGACCCAACAGAGCTGAAGGCAGAAAGGGCAACAAACAAGCGTAAACTGAAGGTGGCTGCTGTGAAAACCTGGAAAAGGTTCATCTCCGAGGAGGCTCCAGACTCCAGGCAATCACAGGCTGCAGAGCATTTTCCTCCAAGTTTCAAAAATTGTGATTTTTATGAACAATTATGTCACTTTGTCAAAATACTTCAGAGCCACTTTGCTGAAAATATCTAATTCCTGAATGGTTAATGCATCATTTTTGTGAAACCTCTGAAATTAGAGCAGAAAGTCTACACTCTGACAACCTCTTGATTCCAGTTTGATTTAATTACTAAAAATCTTTTTTTCATTAAAAAAAAAAACAAACAAAATTTCAGTCCCTGTTTTCTTAATGCTAATTGACACAGATGCACATGAGATGTTTGCACTCTGTCAGCTGTACACAGACAGACTCGGATTGGTGTGAAGACTAGAGAGATGTGTCGCTTTGTCTTATTTCCAGTTTGTCAAACTGGTGTCAGTCGGATTTTGCGGTCAGCGAACACACAAGTAACAAAACCCAATTTAACTTCTACATTGCGCTTCCGATGTTGATAAATAAGTTGTTATTGAATAAGGTTATAATTAGTATCTGTTATGTTGTACAACACCCAGATAGATGCATGTGTTACTCTTTTCTCCATCTCTCTTTCATAGTCAAATTGCACATGAAACAAAATCGATTGGGCAGATGATTTTACCTTTGATCCTCTTATTTTGACCTCCGTGCTACCTAAAATGTGATGAGAGGCTTAGCGGTTTCATACTCCTCTTGTAGAGCTATATTTGGCAGTTTTGCCATCTCTTCACAAGGTGAAAAGCAGGAGATGAGAGGCAGCACGTAGAGGTGTCATATTTTAATTCACTTTCTCTGTGAGAAATGAAACTACATACACACAAACTGTGGTGTGTGTATGTAACCACATGCACACACACTTTTAAGCAGATCCTCCATTGAAACACTGAGGAGATGAAAACACAGCCACTCTCAGACGTTTCGTGTGGGACGATGATTTGTGTGTTGAAAGCACGAGCTGCTTCTCCCACATGATGCCAACGTGAGCCTTAGAAATTAGAGAAGCTTTGAAATGAAGATTTAATTACAAAAACCCAAAGTTTCAAAGTGGAGGTGTAGTCTAACTTTTCTAGAGATGTGGTTACTTGAGCTCTTGCTGAGAGTTAGGTAAGAAGAGATAAGAGATTTTTCCTGGGGGTTGTATGTTGTCATAAGATACTCAACACAAAACATAGCTTTTTTTTTTTTTTAATTTAAGCAATCAGAAGCGAAGCTCACATCCAGATCCCACTCGTTCTGTTTTTATCTGGCAAGATTAATAAAATGTTTAAATCATGTAGCCTAAACTTAACTCTATATACCTAAGTATCACGATTTAACAGTCTTTCTTATTAGATTAATTATCTTGCTCTCAGTCTTATTCAACCAGTTGTCACAATTTTGCTCCTTGTGAACTGGCTTTTTAAAAAATTCTGTAATTTTGGACACGTCCGTTAAAAAAGAAAAAATAAAGAAAAAAAGCTGACGGGATGCACCATTATTTCAAGGAAACATCTAAAAGTCCTGTGTTTGTGTTTGTAAACTTTATTGGACCATATTTATGTGTTTCAAGAGCTCTCAAAATCACGTGCAACTTCCGACACGCTGATCAGGTAGATTGAACCCGACATTCGTCTTCTTCGTGTGTCTCTGGTGATTCCGCGGATCCTGGTATAGCGCCACCACCTCTCGTAGTGGCGGAGAGCCTCAACTGCAGTTTCGACTTCATCCTACAAATACTACTCTGTTAAGGCCCAAGTGGCAACCTCGTATTTTCTTTTTGCAGAAAAACCATTTATACTAATTCAACCTAACAAATCAAGCTGCTAAGATGACATAATTTACAAACCTTTGGAGCAAAAAAACAAAGATCGAGTTACCTGGCTTTACCTAAAAACAATCAAATCTGCTCCCCAAAAGCTTTAAAACTATTAGTAAGCCCCACTTTCTCACTGAGTAACCACATACAAAACTTGAAGATATTTTTTTTTTTAAATTTTCACAGTTATGCTTTTGAAAATGGCTTTTTAAAGGTGTCATCTGAAACCAAACATGAAGCCCAGAGATGACTGATCCATATCTAGGTTTAATCCAGTCCATGTGGACTCAGATTGTATCTCCTTCTTTGTGGGACTTTTTTTTTTTAACTAAACATAATGTGTTATTTAGTTGAGAAAACACTACTACGTAAACATTTACACACTGTCCTAAAGAAACGAAACGGAGCTAATGAGCTGTAAATATGAGGAACACAGAATAAGGGAGACTCTACTCTGCATTGCTATTTCTTCACATTCAAGAGATTTGCTGGTATAGTACAGTTTATCAGATATCATATATTAGAACTTTAACCTGCATTTCAAATGCTAAACTTTCCTTTGAAGGAAGTTAAACTCTAGAAGGTTCTAGTGCCTTAATAGGAACCTTTAGTGGTGCTTTCGTGCTGGAGTCTGAAATCTTTTACATGTATATCTAAAAGATGCTTCTGGAATTGCTTGCCTCAGCAAAACTCTGCAGGAAGGTGTGAAACTACCAGAATAGTGTGAATACATGAGAAGCAAGTTCCTCTACTCTCTGGTGTAATTTCCATCTGTGCACTGAGTTGTAGATCAGCTCACCCGTCAGAACAGTGAGGGTAAAGTACCAAAAGTATCTGGAATTAAAAATATCACAAAACTCAGTTGTGGATCATGGTTGACGAGCAGAAATTAAGACACAAACCACCACATCTGTCACTCTGAAATACTCTGAACAATCACAGATCCACTAATCCCTAAAAGTGCTTCCACACTTAGGAGCTTTGGTCTGTTTAATGCCAACCATATGCTAAACTACACTGCAAAAACTTAAGAAAGATTTTAAAAAGACTTAAATATAACACCCTGTCACATCTAGAGACTGTGGATCTCGTGAAGTCACTATTTACATGACTACAATCAAATTCCTTTGTGAATCAAAAGACAACAACGATGCTAGCCGGTTACTGAAATAAACTGTCATGTAATTAGAAACAGTTTGTACAAGACAAAACTCACGACTTAAATTTGCTGGATTTTGCTGCAAGATGCAGTAAAGCTTCAGAGATGCTTAGACCTGAACATCTGTTCTCAACCACATCATAGCTGGTAAAATTGTTGTTGACATAAAACAACTGAAGCTTGCTTTCTTCTTTTGTGTGATTTGTTTTGTCTGATGTCAACAACAGTAATCATCCTCCGTTGTAAACCAAGACTCCTAAAGAGAAGAAAACTTACACTGAATGAAACGGTAAACTCTGGTGCGATCCTCATGGTGATAAATCACAACAAATCAAAACAGGAACAAAAGCCTAGAATCACACGAATTCAGGTCAAGAATGAAACTTTCTTTTCTCCGAAATTAACACGGAGCCAAATCTGTATCATTTATGCACGCATAATTGTGTATTATTTTGTTACTGCATCTCCAGAAAGCTTAAGCAGATTAAAATATTAGTTGATGCAAGGAATATAAGGAATCAATAGCACAAAAACTGATTTGGTATTTTTCACAGTGCAGGAACGTCTTCCTTTTTTTTGCACATCTGATCAGACACCACTGAGGATAATTTCGCATTGTTTAATAGGTGTGGTTACATCTACAGAAAGACAAAGAAGATGATAACACCTGAGGAAACATGCAATGCTGAAAAGAGGATTTTAAAGGTAGGGTATGTGATTTTAAAGCAGAACAATTTCTGTCTCATTCAGATGTTTGAGGCATGTTTTCTCTGACGGCTCCTGAAGGAGGTTCGGGGGGGCAAGCCTGTACTCTGTGTTTTGTGTAAAATATCAGCAGAGGTGACATCATTCAGAAATCGCTTACCCTGCCTTTAAGCTGAGCAGCGATTCTGAGTGCACAAAGCAGTAGCCCATGCTCGTGCATAACCAAGATGCGTATGTGTCTGCGACATGAAACACACATTAAAGTGGTACGTGAGTCTCGTTTTGGCCTTGAGTCTGGAAGAAAAAGCCAGTTTCCATTTTGAAAACTTCCTCTTTTTTTCCCCACCAGCTGTTAAAAGCTACACGTAAAGAAGAAACACGACTAGTATAATCAATGGTAAACATAAAGGTGTGCATCACCTTTAGTGTTCTTGACAGTTTATTATAGATAAAAAGAAGTATTTGAAGAAAAGTGTTTCAATTTCAGTTCAAGGCAACATGGGATAAATTATGGTGATAAAAGCTGCAGTGTTGCACTGATAAATTCATCCCAAATAGCAGAGATGAGTTTACAACCGGAGACAGACGGGACATAGAGAATACAGGGAACGGTGAAAGAGCAGAAATGGGTGGCAGTACCTGAGTGGCTCCCCTGATATATCCATTCTTAAATAATGATGTGAATATTTTGTCAAGGTGGCTGGAAATCACAGCAAGTCCTTGCAAAATTCAAAGCCCTGGAGCTTCAATTATTCAGGGATTGTTCCTTTAACAATATTTTTCCATCACCGGGCAATTTAGCCGGGTAGTAATATCTGGACTTTTCTGTCCTCGTCCAGCTCTGAGAGCACTCATCTCAGCGTGTGAGGAGAGGAAAACATCCACATCTGGGACAGAGGCGCCCACTGCCACAGCAGAGGAGGACAGAGGCAGCAAGGCTGGAGAAAAACTGAAAAGAAAAGTGGCAGGACTCATTTTCAAACACTATAAAGACCTTTTTTCCCTTTTTATTTTCCTAGCAACATGATGGAGAACCTGTGTGCTTCATCTTATTTCTTTTTTGTGTGTTTTCAAGGCTACCGAAAGGATGCTTTATTTTAGATCAATTGTGTTAAATACCTCAGAAATGAAAGGGTTGAATTCCACACAGATTATGCCAGAAATAAAAAAAAAAATAAAAAAATAAAAACCCACTGATACCCAAAGGAGTTGTGGAGATCAAAGATGCAGATATGCGTGGAGAAGCATACGTGAGCGATTTCCTTTACACGGTTTGCTCAGAGCAAAATCCTGAAGATGCAAAGCAGATCACTTAAAAAACATGGTGGTTCAGAGCTGGCTCCCTTTTGACCTGCATCAAACATTGTGTGTGCATCTGAAAGAGACATCCCTCTCGTACAAAATCCTACCTGTGGAAGTCACCATCTGGGGGATAACATACTTGGCTGTGCTTCCAAAGCCCCCTGGGAAAGAAAGCAGAATGAATAAAGAGCGGTGACATCACTTCTAACCGTGATGTTAATGGACACCTCAGGCCCCAGCACTGATGTGGTCACCCACATTCCTGCAGCTGCAGCAAATTCACTCATTATTTTATTCAGTATTACTTTAGTGTCATTTGTCACGCCTGAATTTACTCTGACAATTCTTATTCTTCTCAATGCATTTAATTTTTTTTTTAAAGAAGAGGATGGCAGTCCATAATCAGTCTAAAGTCGTTTTATTCCCACTTCACTATATGTAGTAGTAATTTAAAAAGCGAATATAAAAGACATTACTCCGAAAGCAAGTAATAAATTAAGTAGATATTATTTGAACCGACGGTTACGGGTCAATTAAGCGGCTGAATCTTCTTTTTAACTAAATTGAGCGGATAATTTGCAATTAAGAGTCCTCGGTAAGACTACTCACCTGCCAGAGTGAAGGAAATGTCAGCAACCTGTTTGAAAGACGGTTTTGTTCTTTTTTTTTTGTTGTTGTTGGTTTAATTCAGGTGAGGGTCCGGCATCCTCAAACGCATCTCCTCTCCGGCGCGTGCCGCTGATTAAAGGCGCCCGAAGCCCGCGCGGACTCGCGTTACAACCGGAACCATCACGTCATTATCCGCCGCCGTCGGTTCACGCACAGCCAGGTGTTGGTGAGTCAGCGAGGGGGCCGACGGGAAATCTCACGGCGTTTTGTGAGGCGCTGCGGACGGATGAGATTAGTTGGCAGTCCGACTGCCGAGAGGATCAGCCCTGAGTGAAGTCTCGGCGGGGATTTCGGTGGAGTGGGTGGGGGTGGGAGTGGGGGTGAGAGGCGGGGAGAGACTCTAGATCCATCATCTATACCCACGTACGCCCATTCAGGGTCACGGGGGCTCCACTGCAGTCTGTTCAGTTCACATTTAGAAGAATAAGGACTCCCACTCAATCTTTTGAACAATTTTGGACTGTGGGAGGAAGCTGGAGTATCTAAAGAAAACCCACTCAGAACTACTCCTGCCAGGACTCGAACCAAGAACCCTCTTGCTATGAGACAATAGTTCTAACCACTATCCATCCATTTTCTATACCTGTTGGATCCTGTGCAGGGTCACGGAGGTCTGCTGGAGCATATCCCAGCTCATTAAGGTGTAGGGGTACACCTGGACAGGTGGCCAGTCCATCACAGGGTCACATGTACAGACAAACAACCTTACACACTCACACCTATGAACAATACAGAATCATCAATCAACCCAACTTACATGTTTTTGGACTGTGGGAGGATACCCAACACAAGGGTTAAGCTAAGCTAAGCTAATACAAACAACTGGCAAACATCTGTATTGGTAAGTGTTTAATCGAGCCAAACACATCGTTTTCTGACAGGTATCCTTCAAGTCTGTAACTAAAAATATTTATTGAATGATTCCTGACAATCAATAACGTGGAAGTAAAAGAAATCAAGCTTTCAGAGACTCTGAAAACTAATTAAATTTGGAGGAGTTCTGGAAACGGAGGTCAAAACTGTGAAGGTGTTGGATGTTACGACACATTTTGTTTTTATGTACAATCATGGTCATAATATCATATTATAACTGCTTACCTCGAGCTCTTCACGTAAATGATGACCAGGACCGCAAACTCCATTGCCACTTACATTTTAAACATTTTTAACACACATATAAGCTACTACAGAGTTGCTTATTTTTACTTTTTTGTTCATTTAATGCAGCACATACTGATGATGCAATCCTATGACTCAAGAGCACACTATTGTACAGTTTGTGCATACCGATTCTTTGCTTTTTACCCAAGATTTAGTGTGAGATGTAATGATTTTATAAAACTGTAGAAATCATGGACTGAGCGGGAGCCTTTACAAATAATTCACTCTGTGCTTGTTTCTGAGGAAGGTCACACTAAATACTGACTTGCAGAGTCATTTTGCTCTGAACATTGTGGAGTTTCATAGACGTTATCTTGAAGTTGACTGACATGGGTTTTCCAGTGGCCAGCGCTGATTATAAAAAATAAAAAAGGAGACATAATCAGCCAACTAATTACGTGGTCTACTACTGATATTATCATTGTATTTTCTGTTTGTGTCTTAATTAAAAGAAGAAAAAAAAATAGAAGTCATTTAAAGCCACTATATGTCGCAGTACCACTTCTGACCACATAGGGGCAGCGTATCACAATATGTCCTCTTGTGGTCAGATGTGGTATTACTACACAGAGTGGGTTCAAACTTTAATAAAACAACAAAACTAGTGTTACCTAAGACTTTTGTGCAATATTTCTGAATATATTGTGATCTGAAAAATTAATCTTTTTTTTAACAGCGTCACACCTTTTTTGGAAGATAAATTAGAGCCACAAAAAAAGGAGGAAGAGAGAGCTCGTAATCATATCCGCTTTTAGATTCTGCAATCAATAACGGTCTTATTGTGTGAGAACAAAAACAAGAGTAATTTAAGAAACGAATGAGTAAACTTGTTACGATGCTACTTAGAGCCGGGAAAACCTGCATGAAGCATCTGCGGCGGGATCTACAGTGAAGTATCTCGACATATTTATAGAAGTCAAAGGAAATTGAGGAACTGGTGCCTTTTCTTTATTTCCTCTGAATTTAATAACCACAAAAAGCACCCGGTAGGCTTCAAAAAATATATATAAATAAATAAAACTTAGACCAAATTTGGAAAGTTATTAAAAAAGAAGAAGAGTAGCCTGGGAGGTGGGCGGGGACTAGTGCAAAGTCGTTTTCTTAGATGAAGCGCCTTTTAAATTGTTTAGAAAGTCTAGTTTATAGGTTTACAGCCGGCAGTGACACATCCTGAGGATATCCAGGCTTGGAGTTGCTTCTCCTCTGAGGAAGTTTATAATTAAACCCAAAAACAGTCATGTAAAAGGGAATGGTGTCAAAATGTCATCGTTTCCCAACAATCCAGGAGAAATCTTGATGATCCACGTATTTTCCAGCACGATGAAACAGAAATTTAAAAAATAAAAAGAAGGACCAGCAGCAAGTTATCAATTCACTGAATAAATGTGATTCATTTATCAACAGATGGCTTTAAATGTTTAGAATTAAGCACAAACACGTGATAAAATATTACTGAAATTGTGCCAACATTTTTGTTGTTGTTGTTTTTTAAGCTCAAGGCTCAATTTTAATCAGATAATTGACTCACGCACAGCTGTGGTTTATTACCTCGTTTTATTTCATCAAATAAACAGGTAAAAAGTCTGGAGTTGATTTCATGTGTAGAATTTAACATTTGGAAACTTTTGATGGGAATTCAAAAAGGATGTTTTGTTCCAAATGAAAGGTAAATATAAATGTGTATTTATTGTAGAAAAACTACGCCAGCATTAGAGTATTTTTTTACTAAAGAATATGCTTTATATATTGATAAGAACATTTCACTTATCAGTTTTTAGCCATTTTTTAATAAGGTGTTGAAGCTGACGTTTCTTCTCCTGAAATGGACCAACTGACCTCTCAAAACCTTCTTAAAAACATTTAGAAGAGCATTTCTGGGATAATTGTTGTAAATATCTATTACCATTTCAATCATTTACTGATTTAAATAGTCCCCTTTTCCTATGCAAATGGTAACATCTAATAATTATATTACTTTAGAAAGTGAAAAACGTGTCTTTAAAGCTGAAACTGGGTTCCTGAAAACAAAAAAAAGTGCAAACAAACATAGTCAAAACTCCATAAAACATCAGACTCCTTTTAAAGCAAGTGACATGAGACTATTCAAAGCAAGAAGCTCAGTATAAATCAGAATTAGTTTAGACTGGGGGTTATCTCTTAAAAAGAACTTCAATAATAATAAAAAGGAGGAACAGTTTTGAATGAAGGCTGCTGTCTTAGATGATACATTTAATCACATAAAAATGACAATAGCAGTAATCACTGCTCTGATGATACATGGAGCAACCACCTCCAACCCCTCACACAAGCAAGCTCCATCCTGACTTTAATTCTGCTTCTAAATGAGGAGATTTAGTCTCCGTGGTTACACTTATTTAAGCATAATCTTGATCTGGTAAAAAATGATTCATCTCTTTAGCATCTCTAAGCCCTTGTGTGTCTCTGAGGCTAAGTTAAGCGAGCGTTACGGCGGGTGGGTGGGAGGTCGTGGGGGTGGGGGTGGGGTGATGAAGATTACACTAAAAACTGGATACCGGAGTTGACACATTACACCAGCTTAAGTGATACACCCCACTGCACAGATTCATTTAAAACCTGCACCATGTTAGACACGGCTCACGGAGGCGCACGCAAACACAAATCACACAAATGAGTGGGCTGAACCTGGCCCCGCCCCTCTCCGTTTTCATCGACCACCCACCACGGCCTCTGCCCCACGACTTGAGTTCATTACTGCCGTGGCAGGGTTCCTCGGATGAAATTAGAAAGACAACAGGAGTGACACAGAGTGTTTGGAGTGGAGGGTTTACGAGGGGTGAAATCAAGAGCACGCGTGTCCGTGGGCTTGTGCGCACGCTGAACAAATCTAATGTGGTCTGCGCTGATTCATGCGCAAGTTTGTCCGCATGCATTTGTGGTGCGCTTCCTCTTAGCGCGTGGACGCGGGTCTAAGACACGGAGACGTGGAGCGAATGAGACACAATGGCTTCTGACAGGAGGCCACAGCGTGAGGAAAACTCTCCGGGACAAAGTCACAGTGGACCAGCAGTTGCCGTGGACGGCGCAGGCTGAGTTCATTTATGGGCAGCGCCACCCAGTTATCCACCTCAAAGGCTGCGTCACGGCCGCCTGATCCACAGCGGTTCCTGCCCTGCTCCGTGACGTAGGCAGACGACAGTAAAGAAGATCAAACTGTGATTTTCTTCAAGTGCACATGCACTCAGAGGCCACGGTGGAGAATTCACGGGGGAGCCGCTACACACTGAAGCTCCTCCACAAGGAAGGGTTGTTGTAATTCACAGTTAAGGAAATTTCCTCTGAAAACTAACAGACTGATGGACTCCCAGCAAGTTCACCCCAAGGTCAGCCTGGGTAACATTATTAAAACTAACAACTAGACCTGGAAAAAAAATCCCAAACAGCTTCATATCAGAATCTGTGTGGGTAGCCTAGTGGTTACGGCCCAGGATTCGGGTTCAATCCCCAGAGGCGAGCTGCTGTGGGCCCCTGAGCAAGGCCCCTCACCCCTACATTGCTGCTCCTAGTGTAATTAGTGATGGGTTTAAAGCAGGAAACCATGCAATTTCCCCACATCATAATAATAATAATAATAATAATAAAAAATGCTAGATACCTTGTCAAAAGCTAAAGTTGAAAGAGAAATAAACATTTCACACATCTGAATCTGGAACTGTTTTCACAAAAGATGCTGTAATGTACCGAATCATCTTTATCAAGATACGAACACAGCAACTGTCAGGCACGGTGGTGGAGGGGTCATGAGTGGGAGCACAAACCTGGATGAAGTTAAGCTCTCCAAACAAGGAAACGGTGCTGTAAAGAAAAGAAGCTCCACCACGAAGAAATGAAACCAAAGACGTGTTGATGTCCATCAGGATGGAAAATGATCAACAAACGAGGGAAATTAGAGATGTTAATCTTCCTAGGAATAATTAATCAGCACATATCCCGCCAAAAACAAGAGCGTAATAGTTCGCAAGGTCTTAAAAGAAGCCATGTTAACTTCAAAACTAAAGGACATACGAAGAGGTGGACAAATGTCTTTGAAAGGTATTCCTGCATGAAACCTTCTCCATCAGTGAAGCACGGTGGTGGTGGTATCATGTTTGGGCCGTGATTGCTGGAGCGGTGAATTCTGCATTATAGCAGGAAAAAAGTTAAAGTGTGTGAATAAATGCGAACGTGGAGTATATTTTAGGAAAAGGGATCCAAGTAAACGCTGTCCTCCACTTTCTTCTGTTCGTATTGTCGTTGTCAAGTTGTTTTACTGGTTTCAATTCTCTGCTGCTGCTGCTGCGTTGGGCACTTTGTCACCGTTTAGAAATGTGCTACAGACAAAGGTTTATTTTTGTTATTATTATAAGACAGGGACTCAATGAAAAACAGTAAATTTTTCCAAAGAATTTATTGTTGGTCTTCCTAAGGAGGCCAACGGCGAGGCTTTGGAAAAAAAAAAACCTGAAATAAAGTCTGGAGAGAGTCCGGAGGGAGCAGCTGGTACGAGGAAATCACCAACACACCAGAATTTATGTACGGAAACGTGGATTAACCGTTAATACCTGATGTATCATATCTGATATATACATATCTGAGACCTCTGCACCGTTCCATAATCAAATAATAAAGAAAATTTAACCCTCCTGTTACGTTCCGGGTCAAATTGACCCGTTTTAAAGTTTGAAGATCTAGGAAAAATAGTTAAAATTTTTTTTTTTTCAGTATAAAACTTCTTCTGCTAGTTTAATCAACATATAATTTTGGACATCTTTTGAATAATTAAACACGCACCGGGTCAAACTAACAAATGAACATAACAGGAGGGTTGACACTAAAATGTTGTTTAAAAAATAAAATGAAAATAAAATTACCCAATATATTTATAGATTAAAAAAAAAAGATTACTTAGGAAACTGTTTAAGACAAAACTGGGGTTGTTTTTTAAAATTTTTTAATATATAATAAACACTTCAGATAAAATAATTAGGGTCTTATGTGTATTAATTCAGGTATTAAGATGTTAAAGTATCAAAAAAAACCTCTAGTAGAATAAAAAGTAAATATTTAGGTTTGGACAGATTTTCTTTCCAAAATGTGCAAATTTTAAATATGAAACTTATAAACAATGATGATAATGTTTTATGTCACGCTGCGAAGGTCTGATGACTCTGCAATAACTGAAGTGGATTCAAAAGCCAATAAATCTTATAAATGTGCAACTATGGAAGGTGAATAAGCAGATAGTGAAAATGCATTTTCAGATTCCTTAAACTCAACTGTGGTTCGGAGCTGAGGAGAAACCCTGTGGGAGGAGAACTGGAGGAGCCGTTTCCGTGGTATTTCCATCAACTTCATAACTGAGATGTGGTTTCGTATGTTGCAGCCGTAGACCCAGAAACCGTCAAGTGAATTTTTAAATCAGTAAAAACTGCAGCTGGAGCGTCGTTCTGATGGTGCACGTGCAATCGTTTCAACTGGACTTCCTTTTTCTGGGTATTTTGTAACACTGACGGCGTGAAGTGTCCGACCACACGCCAAAACGCGACCTTTCCCACTTTTGGCGTGACAGATTAAGAAAAAAAAAAAGAGGGCCTGGGGCAAAAGTTTGGGCACCCTGCACGGTCACAGCACGTCAACACAAACAGTCCTTCGCTTCTTGTTAATGTGAGTTTTGCTCGTTTTCATGCAAAAGGTTCATGTTGTGTCGGCTCGCCAAATTTTCAACAGATTTTGTCTGACAAATTCGTGTGAAAGTCTTTTTCTACTGAAGTTCTGCTCCCGACTCGGGCTCAGATATACTCATTTTTGTCACTGAGATAAATCTGATCATTGATGAGTTTTATAAATTTGAACAAATGTTTTATTTTTGTCTGGTTAGTCTATCGTCTGCCCAAACATCCTCGATGATAAAGTTAAAGCTAATATTTCAAACTAAATCACATCTTCTTAAACATAATGCACCCACATCATCCCAAACGTGAATAGATACGTGCACGGTAGGAATATGAACTCCTAATGTAGAATTAAAACAAACAGATATGTGCACACGAGTGAATGAAAGTGTGTGACTAGAAAAGTGTTTAAAAGTGCAACTTTTTAAATCATTTAAAATAACAACCATATGTCTATTATTAGATGATCAGAAGTGTAAATTTAGTTCAGGGACCAGAAACGCCGTAAATCAAAAAAGTTTCAACTCAGAACTGAAAGTGTTTGCAGACAAATAGCAAACTGAGTCAGTCCTGGAGTTTAACAAGCTCCCATTAAATAAATTACTGTTTTAAGAGTCTGAGAAGGCTCAAAAATGTTCTTCCACTCAGGTGATGGTGTGAATAAGCACCTACGGACGAATCCAAGTAGTTTTTAACGTATTAAACGTGTTTTAAAAGCACTGCTAGTAGAGACGTGTTTCCAGTTCCTGTCATGTGTTACAAGTTTATTCAGTTGAGAAAAAAAGTGTTACGCAAGTTACTGACAGTTTGTGGCTTCTGCTTTTACGTTTATTTATTTTATACCCAATAACCGGTGTACTCATCCAGTTCTGCAGACGCAGAGGTCATGACCTTTCGTGTCTGTTAGCAGCAGCTTGTGCAACATTTTGGTAACTGACGGGAACCAAAACTAAATGCCTGCACAAACTTCCCACATATTTACAAAGTTAAAATGACCAATCTTAAACTTTGCAGGGGGTTAAAATCCACTTAAGTGGAAAGACACTTTTAAGTCTTGTTAGAAGCTTTAAACAGATATTTGCTGTGATGTAGACTAACAGTCCAAACCGTTAAGATTAACATTCATTTTCTTTAAAACCTGAGCATCATCTTCACTCTGATCTTCTTACATCTTGTGGTTTTTGAGGGCATTTCTGGACTTTTCAGAAGAACCAACTACAGTAGGGTGTTAAAACAAATGGCTTGATAAGTCAGGGTTTTTTGTTTTTTTTAGTTTAAAATGTTGCATCAATTAAACTGTCTTATTGATGAACCATCGGCATCATCTGAGAGACCTGGGAAAGTCCAAAATCTTTGTCTCTGGAGTTGTAATGAATAAAATAAATAACAGAAGAAACCCGCAATAAACTTAAAAGGTTGAAGAGTGTAAATTTCAACAAACCCGAGGCCTTCTGGGAGATCAGTAATCTTCTGACTTAACTAATCAGAAGTTTAGTTGAGCCGTGAACTTGCCATAAACCGCTTCTTTCATTGATGATTTATTGGTTTGCACAGCTTTGGCACACACCAGAGTTTCAGACTGAGCACAGGATCGCTCAGGTTCACACACATCGGGTTCAAAGAGCCCCGGCGCTCCGGCGGGCTTCACAGTCCGGGTTTGTAAGCGGCACCAGACCCAGCTCCGTCGCCAACGGCTGGAAGGGAGTCGGAGAACCAAACGCTAGAATCTGACTCAGCGGGTTTCGGTCGGTGAGGGGGGTGGGGGATGGGGTGAAGAGGGGGACTCGACGGCAGCCGACGCTCGTAATAAGAGTCCCCCGGCGAGGCGCGGTGAGAAGCGGCGCTCTGCCATCTGTCCGTCTGGCTGCCTGAGCACAGATTCATACAACTATCTTGTGGTAGGGGAAGAGGGGAAGTCCTTTGATGAAAGAATGGATGTCCATGATGGCCGTGGCGTCCGCCATCCTGGGCGAGGCCGGAAGGAAGGTGAGCTTCGACACCTCGCCGTACGTAGAGTCCTCTTTCTCAGCTGCTCCTTTTTGTTTCACGTTGCCGCCGGCCTTGTCGTTCTCTTCAGTACCGAATCCCACCACCTTCAGGAGACAAAGACGGGTTCGAGTGTTTGAATGAAAGTAACTTCACCTCCCTCCGCGGGCCGAACACGAGTGTGACGACGCTGCTTACATGCACGCTGAGTTTACGGCTGCTCTTCCCTCGGTGTTCGTGGAACCAGGAAACCAGTTCGTCTTTGGTCATCTGCTTCAGAGCTTCAATCTGGTCACACACACACACACACACACACACACACACACACACACACACACACACACACACACACACCAAACAACGAAACACAGGCCTGTTATAAGTACAATAAATGACAAAACTAAGTGTGTTTTTTCTTCTTTTAGGAAAAAAAGAAGTAATTCTGTTGACAGAAGAAGAGTCCAACAGCAGATAAAGCAAATCCAGAAAATCTGTAAAATCAAAGCAGCGTTACTTTTAAAGTGATCCTGTAATCACATGATCCTTTCTGTCATTTTAATTAAGGTTATCTAAAAGAGTGTTTTCTCTGGATACGCGTTTACTGAAATGATCTGAAGTACATTAATCTTTTCATGTTAATTCATCACAAAACAAAAGCAGCATGTGAATAATTCTGACAGATCCTGGGTCTGCTTACACCTCACTCATACCCACTTTTATCCACAAGAAACAGTTTCATTCTGGTTTGAAATTCTGAACCACATTTAGAGCGTTTGAACTGCAAAAATAAAATAAAATTTAAAAAAAAGGGTTTTCTTTAGAGGTTCACTGTGGTGTCTTGTTCTTGAAGAAGTTGTAAAACAGAAACCACAACTGTCATGGACAGGTTTTCTAAGTGGGTCCCAGTGGGTGAAAGGGGTCTGGATCAGCCTCCTCTACAGTCATGGACTGTGGGCTAAAGACCACATGAATGAGATCAAGTGGCTACAGTTAGCTTCCTCCACAGGGTGGAGATGGATAGGAAGTACTCATTCAGGAGGAACTCCACATCAAGAGTAGCCAGTGGAGGTGGTTTGGGTGGGGGTTGCTCCTGGACACCTCCTGGAGAGGTATGATGGACATGTCAAACTGGAAGGACGCTCCAGGACAGACCCGAGGTGACGTGTTGGTACCCTCCTGATGGACAGCTGAGGACAAAGACGTTTGGGATGCTGCCGGAGCTGACCCCAGATCAGCTCAGGTAGATGGATGAAATGACCTTCTACACACTTTTCCTGAGTATTTTTGTCATCTTGTTGTAAAATGTCAATAAATTAATAAAAGATAGAATTAGAAAAAAGTCACGAAACCAGCTGCTGTCAAACTACAGCTGATCAAAAACACTCCACAAAAATCACATTCAAACCTTTCATTTTACAGATTTCACTGACACTTCTTAAATAAAACGAACATGATTAAACCAACGAAATATCACTTCCCTATCAAGGTTTGGAAATTAAAACAAAATGAAAAAAAAAAAAGCCCCACAAAAATGAAAGATACTATCACAGCCAGCTCATACTGCTGTCCTTATTTTATTATTATTATTAAAATTTTAAATAAGTCCCATTTTGTATTACTGCATTAAAATAATGAAGAGCCCGAGGAATTGTGGGACGACACTATCTCCTTTTCTTTCATAAAAGATGGCCCTTTGTTTCGTACGGCGAAAGAGACAATAAAGAAACTATTGAAGCGTCTGTCTTCATCGTTTTTATTTCAGCTGCTCTTATCGCAGCTGCAGCTTCGATACATCTGGGTAATTTCACTCAGTTAGAAACCGTTTTTAATGCCTTTATTACAATTTTTTTATTAAACTGGTGGATTCACAAGATGGCGCCAAAGTTCAAGAAAAACAAAAACAAACACGGACTCCTAAAGGAAAGTTCAATCAAGGACTGATAGTTTTACTTTTACCAACATAAATGAGGTCACTGGTTGTAATACTCCTAATATACTAATAATATAAGCAGTACTTATAGTAATACTTGTAGTAATGCAAAGTTACCCATCACCTAATATCTCCTGGTTAATTTTGCTCTTTTACTTTATTTTGGTCACAGCCACAATAACCGACATGCATCCTGAACTATTTGAGCTTATTGTAACTATTCATTTATTTAATTAATTTACAGTTTCTTTGTCTTCTACACACCACTCTACTGCAGAAAAATACCAGTTTAACACACATTATAGATTATAAATAAATAAAGTCCTCAATGTGGAAAAAAGAGCACAAAGACAGCAAAATAAAAGAAGATGTGTGTTTTGTTCTCACCTCTCTGTTGAGTCTGTCAAACACATATTGTTGTGTTAACACCTCGTCCCAGTTCCTGTCCACCTCCTCCCCCAGGTGTATGTCCTCACAGTCCTTCAGCTTCATCAACGCAATCACCTGGAAAAACACGGATACCGTTCGCACAACTTCTCTGCGCTGCCTTTCGTGACCGTTTGAAAACTGAGACTGATTCTTAGAAGTTCAGACATGTTTTCTTTGTGAAGCAAGTGACTTTATCATTTTCAAAAAAAAAAAAAAAAACCTCTGTGATGTGCATCATCTTCTGTAACTTCCTCATGAAAGTAGACGCCTCACAAATACACAAAATAACGCACACACAGACCTGAGTATTAAACGCCTCCTCAGTCAAAGCGTCGAGATCCTTTCCAAATGAGACCAGGAACTCTTCAATCTTTAACTCCACCAACTCCGTGCTGAGAGGGACGGGAAGTGAGAGATATATTATATTATAGGCTGTGGGTTGAATTTGATTCCTTTAGTCATTTATCACTTTTGCTCGCCTATATTTCCAGAGCCACACAGATAAATCGCAGCTCGGGTGTATGGAAAAATACATCATACCTCGCTTTTGAGAAAGCAGTTTAGATAAATCATATGTTGCCCTGGGAAAATTAAAGACGTTGCAAACTCACTTAAACTTGGTGGCCTGCGTTTCCACGGTGACAGAGAAACCTAGAACACCTGAGGTGTTTCTACAGGTGGGGTAGACTTGGTATCTGCAGGAGGAAACATGAAAAAGACGTCGTAGGATTACAAAAAAAAAAAAAAAAAATCAGGCACTCCAGAAAGTAAGGAATGAAAATTTAAAAATAGACATCTTTTTTCTTTTTTTTTGTCTCACTTGACCTGTGATGTCAGAAGTGTAAAATTACAAGCTGGTTAGACACTTGTTTCTTCACAAGCAATATTTACATTTTTTTCTAAGGTTTTCAAAGGCTCTCTTTTGTTTTAAAATAATGATTAAATCTTAAATGGAAGATGGACTCACCCTAGAGTCTCTTTAGTCCTGAGGAAATCAAAACAAGGTTCTTCCATGTGCATCTAAAAAATAACAAAAACCATCAGGCGTGGACAGCCCAGCAGGTGGGCTGACAAGATAAAAACACAAATTAATGGAGAGTAAAAAGCAATCACTCCAAACACTTGCCACGAGCAGCTCCACCAGTGTGTGCTCCCTTAACGCTTTGGGCCCCGACTTTAAGAAAAAGAAAGAAGAAAGACAAAGAGAGTGAAGAGAGTGAAAGAAACAACAGTACCGTATTTTCGGACTATAAGTCGCACTTTTTTCATGGTTTGGCTGGTCCTGCGACTTATACTCAGGTGCGACTTATATATTAAAATATAGAATTTCACTTTTTTACGAGAGGGCACTCTAGGCTTGTGTGACAGTACCTGCTACTGCTATTATTTTATTTTTAGCTGATGCGACTTATACTCTAGAGCGACTTATAGTCTGGAAAATACGGTAACGATGTCGCAGGAATGGAAATCCTGATGTGCTGCAGATGTGCGCGTGCATGGTTACCTGGTAGTAAACGATGACCTCCGAGTTGGCATCTCCTTTATTCAGCGATTTGACTTTGCAGATGTGGTGCTTCGGAGGAAGCTCAACCACCCTGAACATCACCGGTACCTCTGCTGGTAGCTTGGAGAATTGCAACTTGCTGTCAGAGGAGACAAGAGAGAAAAGGACAAAAAGGACAGAAAGAAGGATATGACTAAAATTATGAAATAAAAATGGTACCATTAACTGGGTTTCTTCTTTAATTTGGCAGAAGTCATCTGATCTTCAACCAAGTTACAATAATAGACAAATGTAGTGTGCACACGCACACAACTAACAGCTAAACACTTGAAGAGATGACCGGTACTAGAACATCTCCAAAAGAAAAAGCAAAAACATTTATCCCCTTCAACTGAAGTTTCCCTAAAAAGCACCTTACCAATCTACAGCACAACTAGGAAATTTCGCTTTGTAGACTGATGATGCAAAAGTGAATTATTTGGAAAAAACACTGAGAACTATGTGGTGAAGTATGGCTGAGGGAGTATTATGATATGGGACTACTTCATAGATAGATAGATAGATAGATAGATAGATAGATAGATAGATAGATAGATAGATAGATAGATAGATAGATAGAT
>JAOWBL010000015.1:5467014-5508756 GCA_028564865.1 Zenarchopterus dispar
GTTTCTACTGGATGGATGGATGGATGGATGGATGGATGGATGGATGGATGGATGGATGGATGGATGGATGGATGGATCATGCTTTTACAAGTCATGCTCGAAGTGACACAGATGTTGCATGATCGTGACTAAACACTCGTACCCATTTTTCTCTTCCAGGGTTAATTAATTATTACTGAGCTGCATTGAAACAATCACAGTTAAAATATCTGTACTGATATACACGAGGACAAAATCAGTCATTTATAATACATGCTGAAGTTGTGACCTGTCAGATGGTTTTAATCTCCCATTTCTACTCTCTTTAGAGGCTGAGAAATCAAAGCTTTAAGTGGACTATTTTGTACTTTCCAGAAACCGCCTCAGGCTTCAGAAGGCTTTTTCCCCGTAATGGGTTAATTAACCTTATTGCTGCGAGGTGCTAACCACCACATTGCCCAAAAACACGTTAAATGTCCTTAAGCACACCATTCTGATATGATTCAATTTGTCACATTTAAAATTATAGTCCATCTGTGACTCTTTCGCACAGTAAAGAGATAATCAATTCACATTTAAGGTTTGGGGCCAGATGTCTCAGTGAGCAGAGTATTTGTCCTCCAACTATAAGATTGGCCATTTGATCTCCTGCCACTTCTCGCATTTTACTGTTTTTCAGTAGGATAATGATCCCCCACATGCTCACTGGCATTTGATGGTACAAAAAGGGCTCTGCACACTATATAAAGACAATAAATGCAAAATAAACACTGAGTGGGTGTCTGAACGAGAAACATCTTGTAAAGCTTTTTGTCGAACCAAAACAGGATCAAAATGTACAATATGACTATACAAATATCTGTAAAAAGTAGACAAGTAATAAAGTATGGCATGTAAACTGAACAAAGGTTATTTTTTTAACATAATGCCACTAAAACTTCCCTGCAGTACCTGTTGGTCTGAATTTCTTTTCTTCTTTTTCCCCCTCTCATCCCCGCTGCCTTCATCCTCGTCGTCCTCGTCCCCCGCTTCATCTCCACATTCTTCATCCCCTTCCTCCTCATCCTCTCCTTCCTCTTCTCCTCCTGAGTCTTCACTGTCCGACAGCGCCGGTCCACTGTAGTCTGAGATGAGCAGAGCGCGCAGCCCGTTGTCTAACACAACGTACCTGAGGAGCGTGAAGTCAAAAGGGGGGAAACAGGACAGAGACCCTGTGAGGAAGCGTCCTGCATCACAGGTGTCATTGCTTTTTCTTTCCTGTCTGATTCTGAGCTTTGTAGATGGCATCCCGAGCACTGTGAGGCTCTGTCTTGCTCTCTACTTTTTCCAGTTATTATTTCAATCTTCAGAGGCCCGAGGACCTCGTGTGTGCCTAAAACAGGGAATCAACTCATCAGACTAAAATGACACTGTACTGATCCAAATGGAGAAAAGGTTTGATATCATTTTTGCATTGGGGTTAGTAGATCTGGGTCACCTTCTCAGCTGGTCCACACTGCATGTAGCTTAAAAAAAGCATTTTTTGAGCTTGAAAGTGTAGCCTCTGACAGAACACAGCCCTGTTGCTTTATTTTGGCCAGACTGAGTCTGAAGCTATTTTGTTTCCAGGTGACTAGCATCTCAGGCCAAGATCATCCAGCCTCCCCATCTTAATCTGGTTAATTTAGTCACCATCATCTGCACACTATGCATTCTGGGATACACTGAGTGTCCTGTAAAAGGTATAAGAGCACACAACAAGATGTCAAACACACTACTTAGTGCACTGTACAGTGAGCAGAGTAAAGTTTAGATAGCCTGGCCACCCATCCTAACTTAACCTTCTTTAATATAAAGAACTAGACTAGGTCCTCTGAAACTCAATTTGATTTTGAGGGGACAGCTCCAAAAAAAAAAAAAAGAAACACAAAAGAAACTGACTCTTGATGCCTTTAGATAGGAATACAACCTGTCAGAGAAACAGAGAATGTGACAACACCCATCTCGGTTGTTTTGAATGGTGGCCCTTGGACGCTGCTGAGTGAGTCACCGCGTAAAGCCTGCGGCTGGCGATGGGAGGGATGTTAAACATCACCTCAAACACAAAGATCCCCCGTGTTGATGCATGTGAGGCAGGCAGAGCAACAACCAGGACAAAGACATCCAACGTGACACGCGGCGGAGCGGGAGTGCCGGTGAATTACTGCTGCCAGTTTTGCAGCCGAAACTTGCTGATCCAAGGTGTTATTAGCCAATCTGCCACCATTCTGGACGTTTTGGATTGTGGCTCATGCATGAGTCACATAAAGCCGGCCCCCTGTTCTGTTACAACCGATTTAGTGCTATGTCCTAGTGGGGATGGCTGTAGTTGTGAGAAGGAACCAGATCCATTCTGAAAAGTGAAGTGGTATGGCTGGATTTTGGGCACAGGTGATCAAGCGTGTTAGACATAAATAAGGAAATCATCAACTTAAAAAGTGGATCCACAATAGGCAACAAAAGGCTGAGGAGTGTTTTACCTGTATTGTTTAGGGTCACTAGGTGACTTGATGATCTCGCCGTCCCCAACATTGTCCTCTCCTCCTCCTCCCGTGTCTCCTGCACCGGGACATTCCCGGGACACTGGTTCGGCGTCCTGGGCTGAGGTTCCCGCCTGGGATGATCCCGGAGAGTCCGCCCCCGCCGCCGGGACGTCTCTTGACTTGTTGGTCTGCGGCATCCTCGGAGGAAACGACGGGGCTCCCACGCTCCGGGCCGACAGCAAAGCGGGACCCCGACCAAGCGGACAGCTGGCTGTCACCGGGAGTTTAGTCCTCAGCAGGGCGGCACACCGCGTCAGCCTGGACAGGGCGATGATGAAACAAAGATCTAAACCGGACCCGACCGGGCCAAATTCCAACTGATTTACCAAGACTTTCTGTATGACATGGGCCTATAAGGTGGGACACTGAACCATCGCGCACACACACACACACATATGCACACGCAAGCCTGTCACCACAATGCAGCTATTCACACGGGCTGTCTGGTGGTTTCTCCCTATTCAACTGGATGTCAGCTAAAATCCGGCCCAGCTTAACCACCCTTAACTTAAAATATCCCTCTAAAACACAGAACCACCGCCAACAGACGACCGAGGACGTCTTCTTCACCAGCAGCTAGTGAGAAACCACGATTATCACCTCAACAGGGAGTCAGAGACTTCATGAAACACACAACCAGGACAAAAATGCTTCAAGGTTTTTCTTAGCGAGTTCAGTTGTGGAAAGGGGGAAAAGTAAGTCAAAGCTTTCACAAGTGGCTCATGAAGCCGGCGAGGCTACAACGTATCCGTACCTCTTCCTCCCTTGCTTTTAGCAGAAGGGCCTCACAAATGACAAACTCCGGGGTCTCCCCCCAGCAAGGAGTGCTGTGATTGGCTACGGAGACGCGGCGCCGCATCATGCCGCCCGCTCATTGGTCTACATCGCGAGGGGGCGTGGTTTATGTGCTCCCACGTGTCAAGAACGGTTACATTGTAATGCGCAGCCTGGACGGAAGAGTCACAGGCAGAGACAAGTAAACACCTGGATGCGACCATCTGCTGCTGTTTATGGCTCTTTGATTGAGGATGTCCAGGCGGTCCGCTGTCATACCCGCTGAATATTATAATCGGGCAGTTTTGAATCTGTTTTACAAATCTAACCAGTCGGAGTCGTGCTATCTTGTCAAATAACAGCAGAATAGCGGCTGAACGCCGTGAAAAGTTTTGCCCCACTCCACACGATTGATGCACCTGTACGTACACGTTCAGGCCTGAAGATTTGCTGCCGCTAGGTGGCAGACATGAGCTACGAGGAAAGGGGAGTATTTACCCCGTCATCTTCTGTCTTTTAGGACTTCCATCAGAGCTATTCAAAGTATTTCCACTGGATGTGTCAGCACTTCGATGCTTTCCATAAACCTACAGAGGACATCCAAGAACTAGCAGCAGAAAGAGTTTATATTAAATCTGAAAAACATGATTTTTTTTTCTTAAAGGGAAAAATAAGAAAAAATAAAACAGCTCCCAGGTGAGGGGGGAAAAAAAAGACCTCTAACGTCAAACGAGAGTCTCGTGGGTAAAACAAACTCTTATCATGAATAAGCCACATTGACATTAGTCCAGTGCTCTTCTTCAGCCTTCACTGTGCAGCGTGTTGGCATTTCACCCCTCTGCTGTGCCAATATGTCCTCCCCCTCACTCCCCCCTCTTTCTCTCCCCCTCTTTCTCTCTGTCTAAAGCCAATCTGATTTGCCCCTGGGCTTCTGTCGGCAGAAAGAGGTGATAAGCACCGCAACCATGACAACCGGTGAGCCAGACAAACGCCTGAGTTCCTGTATCCTAATGGCTTCACTTGGCATCCTCTTCTCCTTTAATTCATCAAGCCCGGCCTTCATCTCAGCTGATATGAAGGCTCTCGAGACGGATGAAGGCAGCGTGTTTCTGCTGCACGTCAAGCTTTGTCATTCAAGATAAGTTGGGGGATGTTTATCGGCATGTAAGATGAAACTGTTGACACTAAAGCCTCCATGTTGCACTAAAGAAAGCCCAGGAATGAATCAGTTAATAAACATTTCCTTAGTTTGGTCAATATTAACACACATATTTGAATTATTCTTATAAACTAAACTAAAAGTACTAATCTCGGACACATAATACATCCTATTGTTCACTTGTGAAAGCTCAGAGGAAAGTTGTGAAACGCACATGCAAGTACAAAGCTTTCGCAAATGGCTTTTTACAGTAACAGCGAGAGTAAGGAACCTGTTTGAACTGTGTGAAAGTGCTTTTATGTGCACCGCCTTGTGAAATCTTTCAAAGCAAAATAGCACTTTTGTGTCGGTGATCGATTGGACAGGCTTCAGCAAACCACAAGCCTCCTTTCTACTACCAGTGCACATGGTCTTTTCATGGGTAAGTACATTGTGTCTGAGTGGCTGTGCCACGAGTTGTCATCATTCCATTTTTTTTTTCACTTTGTGACTGAGCATAAATTGAAGTTTAGTTTGGTACCTTGGGCTTCCCACAAAAAAATAAATAAATAAAGAAGACATCTGTGTGAAAATGCAATGTCGAATGCAGTCAGCTGAATCCCCGTAGGTATTATGAATTCGTCCCCCCTCGGACAGCTTGCTGTGGAGTCACTCGAGGCAGCGACAGAAGCCAGAGTCTTACCTTAAGACTCCGAGGGGGCAAGATTTCCATAGCAACTGATTTGAATCCTAATTAAAACAGGAGATTTGATTAATTAGCACAATGGCGTGTATGTGTGTGAGATCCTGTGTTATGCCTGGTTTTGTGTGTGTGTGTATGTGTGTGAGTGTGATTGTGAATGGGGACGGGGCGTTGTGTACCCACACATATTTGTGATCAAGACCTTGTAGGTAATCCTGCAGATAACTCCACGTCTCAATCATGTGTGCTCACGTGTGCATGTGTTCAGTGTCTCCCGAGAGCCTCGTCCTTGCCCGCAGTACTACTTGTGTGAATCAGAAGTGAATACTTCAGAGTTGCCCTCTGCTTTAATCTGAAGCTAATGACAGAACCACCTGCACTCCTGGCCATCCTCCCCCACTTCCTCCCCTCCTTCACCACGCATTGGAGCCAGCCCTCGAAACCCCCTAATGCCCACTGCTTATTCCACTCTCTCCCACAGCCGGTCTGTTTATTTCCCTTCCCTCCTTCTGTCCCTCTTCTCTTCTACTTGCTTTCTTCTGCTTCCCACAGAGTGCAGGGTGCCCTTGCCTGCCTCTCTGCTTGCCTCACCCTATTGAGTACAAGAGACTGGGAGGCTGTGCAGACCTTAAAGAAACCAGAGCACGTGTTCAGGGACCAGCAAAAGTACGAAAACAACAGGAGGAGAAGCTTTATGGCACTCATTGTCTGTGACTTTGATGAATCTCCCATAATCGATTTATGATGGAGAGCTGAACTGGGTCCTCTGGTGAAGAGATTTTGTGACTCAGGGATTGGCAGGGAAGAGGAATAATCCATGTTCCTACTCCTGTCCATGTGTCTTCTCCTCCTTGAGGTTTAGTGTGTGTGCAATCATGCAAGCAAATCCCAGTGGACATCTTGTGAAGAAAAGCATAATTGGAGAGAGCCACAAAACTAGGATGGCCATTTGTCCAATATGTCGTCAGTATGAGAGAAGATGGAGTGAGTGTGCAGAATAAAGGAAAGCATGTTAAATCAAAGAGAAAATCGTGGTAACAAGTCAAAATTAACAATAGCCCAATGGGAAATCAAAAGTAAGAAAGTAATGAGGGTCGAGGCAGAAAAGGAGAGAAGAAAGCAATTTGAAGTATAAGGAATCGAATCTGACAGAAATAATTCAGATTGGGGAAAAGAAAAGGTTTGGAGGAAGTGAAGGAGGAAGAAAGGAGAGGGGCCTGAAATGAAACAGCATGAATCCCTATTCATTTCAGCACTGGACAGCTCCACTAGGCCAGTATAAATAGATCCCCTACTTTAGAGGCCCAGTCAACACTCCAAAAAAAGTACTTTATGAGCTCAGAGCGGCTCCTGCCCCTGGAGAAAAGATACTCAGGTATCTGATGGTGCCTGATAACTATCTTCTCTCTGTTCCTCTCCGTTTGTTTTCTTAATTTAGGGAGCCTCCATGTTTCAACAACATCACTACAGTGAGCAAAGCAAGTGTTTTTCTCCCAGGTTCACATTCATGGACTGTGGTACACTCTATAAAACCTCAGATTTTTTCTTTTTTTTAATCTTATTACACCTCGGATCTGGTGTCACCAGTTGGAAATAAATAAAAAAGTTTTTGTCTCAGCATTTATGGAATAAACGTATATACATCAGCATTCCTGCACATTTTAAACAACTTAATTGAGTGCACGAGTCTGTAAGCAATCTTAGCAAATGCATGAGATCATGTGGTCGCGCATGTGTGCACCAGGTCCACCAGTTAGTTTCCATTGCAGGCAAGCATTAAGTAGCCTTGTGGGGAAGCTGTAATACACACTAATGCACCTGAGAGCCCTGAGATCTATAACCATCATCTGCATCTCCCTGATATTACTGGAACAGTCTCTGTTGCTTTTTCTGATAGGAATCTCCAGGGACAGCTTTCCCCTCCACTGCTGTAGGGAGAGATGAGAGGAGAGGGAGGAAGGTGGAGCGAGGAGGCAGGGAGATGCACCTCTCCATTTCCTCAAGGTGATTCACCTTATAATGCACACAGAAATCAATGTGAAATTGAACTGAAAATTGAAGTTTCAGCTGAGTAGTATGGGAGACATGTTGTTATTAAATCTTTTCCTAAAGGCCTGAAACCGGCTGACTGATATTTGAATGCCTCTGAAAGTGTGTTTTCATGCCTTCAGAGGCATCTCGATGTGTGCTGGATTGAGGGACCCAGAGCTTCACAGGGGACCTGGTATTGATGGGGTGATAAGCAGCTAGCAGATTGTGAATAGCTGGAAGTTAAATTCAGCATTGGGGGAGGTGGAGGTGGAGGGTGGGGGGGGGGGGCACAAGCAGCATCTGTTAGGCCCACCAGCTCCTTTTGTGAAGACAGGTGTACTGATGAATAAAATTCACAGCCCACCTGAAATCTCCACAGCTCAATCCCATGAGAGCCCCCCATGCCCCCCAAAAAAGTAATTTTAAGTCATAAACAGTTAACAGAACTGAAAACAAGCATGCTATTACATAAATATATAGTATGTAATATGTGTATGGGTATGCCCTGTAAATATTATGTAGAAATTTTAAGTGAACTACTCTACTTTTATTAGAAATGCAGAAATGAAAAGTTTCTTCCTCGTGCCAGAATTATTTTTTTTTAAAAATCTCTTCACTGACTTTACTTTCATTTTTGAATTATTTCTCTGAAAAAATATTTGAATATTTACTTATCACTATATTATGCTCATCCACTCTTTAGATCACCATAAGGACGGCATCTTCAAGAATGTTTCATAAAGCTTGACATCAAAGACGTGGTGTATGGGTAACACAATGTCCGTGCTCATGTTGATAAAGTTTAGCTTTTGAAACGCTGGCTGTGTTCATTTATCTCTGAAATCAGAAGTCAGAGCCCAAGTTACGCTGAATTAGCACCTACAAACAGCATATTAACATGCCCACTGATAAAAAGCAAACAGTACGATGTGTATGCCTGACTCAATGTGCGTGAAATAAGACAGAATTGTTATAAACAGTAAAATTAACTGAGCGTCAGCCATGTTGGATCCTGAAGTCGAGGTATGTGAGGTTTTTACTGGCTGTGTTTACACTGCAATCCAAAATCCATGATTCTAATCTGATTTGACATTTCCCAATCTAAACGGTGTGCTTGCTCAAATAGGACTTCAAATCTTTTGAGTCATTTCTGTCAAAGTGATGTGCACGATGAGGGATTACTTTGGTGAATAATTATATCCGTCTGTTGGCTACCAGCTAACCTGCTTGGACCATGCAAGCCACCGTAGTCTGCTGGCGTACTGGCAAGACAACTGCTGGAAATAAACTAGTACACACAGATCTGTGTGTCTTTATGGTAAATTTGCACCAAATTTCCACTTAAGCACTTGTGACAGCAGCAAAGCCAGTTCACCACCCTCTATTCTAGTTTATTTACATCCGGTCTGCTCATGTAGGTTACTATAACAACCATGCAGTTCAGGTAACATCAGCAGATCACTTGTAAAATGTAAACGGTCAGTCAGAGAGATCGGATTCAGATATGACAAAAATGGGCTGGCTGGGTTATTACAGCCTCAAACTTTATAAGCTGAAATTCAGCTTTAGGGAGTTTTGAAAAACTCCCAATTTGGGACTTAGAAATTCCAACTTCAGTGTAAACAAAATTAACTATTAGCATATTAGAAACATTAAGTTACCAAAATCTTTCAAATATTATGTAGAAAAGAATTTAATAGCTATTTTGAGTGCTTTAGACATTTTCTCAGAGTATAATTAAGAGGTATGGGATCCCTGAACCCTTCTGATCTTTGCAAAATATAAGTTTTGTTTTTCTTTTTTTCTTTTTTTCTTTTTACTTTAAAGATGATTAGCTTATTCTTCCAAACATATTTCTGCCAATAAGTCATTATTGTCTTCAAAGTACGCCTCATCAACATCAATGACATAAAGGAATAAAAAGTTGACAGCTTTACCAAATGGGGCTGTGTGCGTTGTAGTCCTCGCCAGAACCAGCTGGCACCGGTCGTCATGGTAACGCTCACCGTTTTTTTTTTTTTCTTTTTCTTTTTTCTTTTTTACGAAGTCTGTCAGATCTGAAGACAGGGAGAAGAACTGGACGAACTTATGAGGTTCTGAATTATTGTGGGTTCAGATTAAAGCATTGTGAGTATTTTGTTTTTTGTTTTTTTGGTTGTTTTTTTTACCAGGCGACCACGCGCAAAGCGTGAGGAGAAAGTTTACGGGACCCACTGTCTGTGACTGACGCGTCTTCCTGTAATCCATTTATGACGGGGAACTGAACCGGCTCCCACCGGTGAGGTGGAACCCACCCCGAGCGCGTTGCGCCTCAAATGCATGATTAATTCCGGCGCCCGCGTACTCCCCCCTCTCCTTTCCCCCCCACCCTTCCTCTGTAAATTGCTCCGTTGTGTTTGAGATTTAAAAAAAAAAAAAAAAAAGACGGCTCTCCATCTTCAAGGCAGGGTCCAACTCCTCGCACCCCACGCCCGATCAGCGGCGGTCCTGTGCCGCAGCTCCCACGGGCTGCACCGTGGAGAAGCGGACCTGCATCCTAAAGCCAATCGCTTTCTTTCTCTCTCCCTCCCTCTCATTTTTTTTTTTTTTTATCCTCCACCTCATTGCAGTCTTATCACGTCCCCTCTTGCTCTGGTCCCCCCCCCTCCCTCCTCCCTCCCTCCATCCCTCTCTCCCTCCATCCCTCCCTCCCTCCTCATCCGCCTCAGCCGCTACAGGAGAGGAGAGAGGGAGAAGAGTGCGGCTGGACGTGAACGACATGTCGACAGTCAGCCTCTAAAGTGTTTTCTCGGTCGTTCCTTAATTCTTTGGCGGCGGACTGAGTGAGTATTACCCGCATCCCTGCTCTGCTAATCGTCGCTGTGTGGATCAGAGAGGCTGGTGGGGGAGAGACAGACAATGAAGAAAGCAATTGGATTGCGTTACTCTGCCAAGGATTTTCATACATAGCCTGGTAAATGTCCTAATAGGCTCTTTTAATGACTTGACTGTTTAATTGGTCATGCTTTAATTCTGCAAACTATTACAGTATGTGCAGTAATGTTACTGGTTAATTGATTTTCTTGGAGGGCTGTGAGCTACCCGGGCTCATAGATACGTTTGATCAGTGATGCTGCTGCTTGCCTGATAGTGTGCTGGGAGCAGGGGCCCATGTAAAAGCCTGCGTGAGGCTTTGGTGAGTGTGTTTCCTGACCGACAGAGAGGACAGAGAGGTAGACGGTGGAATTATGTGACATGAATAATATGGAGAAGGATAAGCAGTGGCCGTCATCTCTGGTTTGCTTGCGTCAGTGTGCAGG
The DNA here is from genome assembly GCA_028564865.1 of Zenarchopterus dispar. Classification (NCBI taxonomy): domain Eukaryota; kingdom Metazoa; phylum Chordata; class Actinopteri; order Beloniformes; family Zenarchopteridae; genus Zenarchopterus; species Zenarchopterus dispar. Next base: position 5,477,500 of record JAOWBL010000015.1, read on the forward strand.
TCTGGAGGAGAGAGGACGAAAAAAGAAAGAAAGAAAGAAAGAAAGAAAAAAAAAGAAAAACTCAGAGTCAGAGAGACTTAAGAAAGACAAGGAGGGAAGCCACACCTGCGACAGGCCATGAAAACAGTTGGACAGTGACCGATGCACGTAACAGATACCCACACAGAGTTTTCTGCTGTGCTGTCTCCAGTCAACACAAGTCCTTTCATTTCTTGTTACCATAATGATGCAGAGCTATGCTGGCTGCTGACTAGTCCGCTCGGCCGACTGGAGAAACAGGCTTGAGTGTGTTTCTTCTCATTAGGGAGAGACAGCCAACCACTAAAGCAGAATCTAACAGGAGGGATCCCAGTGGTCTATCAGGACCCAGTATTGATCTCCTCTAAATGGGGGGTGGGGGGGGGACTTGGGGCCCAGAGATAAACAATGCATTTCTCAGATGAAAAAGAAAACCCGCTGGGACTGTTTGTCATGTTGTGCTCCAATTTGCCTGACAACAGTGAACACTTCTGCCTGGAGTGTCCCGAGGAGCATTGTGGATCTTCCCAAACACTTTCCATAGCTCGGTGAAATTTTTCTTCATGCAAACTGGAGAAACTGCATCCCTCTGTCTCGTGTTTGCTTCTTTCCCGAGATCATCCAAACACACACTGCAGCAGCATTACAGCGGGTTTGTTATGAAAGCTCACACTCCAAATCCACGTTTCTCGCTACCTGTTTCTCTGCTTGGCAGGCGATAAAAGTGCACTTTTTGGATGGGGCTTGACCTTTCTTTCACTGTTTTCAGCACACACACACACACACACACACACACGTGAAACTTGGCTGCAGCGCCGTTTCTGTGCGAGGAGGGCGTACAGTGTGTGCAGAGCGAAGAGAAGGCTTTGATATAATCAATATCAGATTTCAGCTGTTTCACTGTGAGCGCTCATACAGAGTGGCAAGCCTTGACTGACTTCTTACTGCTTATGCAATCCCACTCTCCTCTCCCACCTCACCCGTTTCCTCCTCCTGTGCACCTACTCTCTGCTCATTACTCTCTCCTTATCCGTCTCTTTGCTACAGCATTCCTTCACCCCCCCCCCCATCCACCCGACTTCCCTCGTCCTCCTCCTCCTCTTGTTTCCACCTTCATCTTTCCCCCACCATAATCACCTCTGTGATTGCTCTTCCTCTCGGTGATGTTTTCACCACTGCCTCGTTGTCTAACCCGCCGATCCCAGATTATTGCTGGATGATTACACCTACCACACCATCATGATCATTATTGCATTCTGCATGGCAGTGTTCAACGCAGTAGGAGCAGACTGAGATGCTTTCTCCAATTTAGATCTCATTAAGACTCGAGAGGAAGGATCCCCGTTGCAAGACTCCGATTCTCAGCTGTTTTGTTTCTTTTTTGTGTGTGTTTGTTTGTTTGCCAGGGTTTCTGTTATTCCAGCCGCACTCTCTTTATATTACAGTGTCACTCCTGCCGTCACCACACCGGCGTCTCCATCACCATCAGTTTGTGCTCCTGCCCGTCACTGCACTGCCTCCAAATCAGGCCTTTTGAAATTTTTTGAAGAGTTTTGATTTGCAGAGATGCTCCCACTCCACTGTCATTATTATAATAATGACTATGACAGGTCTTGATGGCTGTTGATAACCTAACATGTTTTGCTGATTGATAATAGGAGGGGGTTTTGTGCTTCATCCCTCTGTTCTCTGATTGCTATTCATCTTAGTAAATGGAGCAGTTCATTAGACAGAAGCATTACGAGTCTTATTTGCATCTACCCATATTCACATTGCATAAATTAAAACAACACATGCGTGACATTTCAACGTTTGAGAGTACAGATGAATATATTCATCACATGTTTCGCTCACATTCTTGTCCAAAAAGCCGTTCTGAACACGATAAAAAAAAAAAAACGGGACTCACAAGGGGACTAGCCCACGTGTGTGTCTTTGTTTTGCATTTACAATGTCAGCATTTGACTTTGTAATTAGAACCGATGCAGCAGCAGCAGCAGCTGGAAAATTGTTAAGCTTGTTGTTTTTAAAATTAATTTATCCTGCCTTTTAAACCGGCTTTATCTAAAGACGTGTTTTCCATTGCTGAATTCAGCGCATCTCCCGTTTACCGTTGCTTGACTCACATCGTGGTGCACCATGGCCTCCAGTTGGCTTATGCATCATTATTCCAGCATAATGAAATTCTTTCCTCGTGGCTCTACATTGTCTGTGATTTAACATTTATTTTCTGACTGCTTGAATATTCTTGTGATGTATCACCAATCTGATTCATCCTGAAGTGGCTTTTGATGCTTCTCTCCTGTCTGTTTGCCTTCTCTTAACCATGTGTGTGTGTGTGTGTGTGTGTGTGTGTGTGTGTGTGTGTTGACGTTTCTATGATTCCTTTTTTGCGCTTTGCCTGGTTTTATAGTGCGATGAAGGGCTGATGCCGGGCTCTAGCCCCAGGCTGTTGAGCTGAAAGGGAGAAGCAGTAGGATGCAGTGGGTCACTCTGGCAGTGGCCGTGGGGTGTGTGTATCTGTCCCAGGCGTCGCACACCCCCACCCCCACCCCCACCTCCACGCACACGCCTCTGGTAGACAACTCCGAGGAGGAAGTGGATGAGCCGTGCTTCGAGCCGTGCACGTGTGAGGTCAAAGAAGGCGTGCTGCACGTGCACTGTGATGGGCGGGGCTTCACCAACGCCAGCCAGGTACCGTTCCTCCACCTGAAACTGCGCTTGCACTTTAAAGGCGCCATCATTTATCTTATGGAAATGCCGCGCCTCCGAGTCTAATATCCTGTCTCCAATGTGGTTTATGGATCTGCATAACCGTTCACGTCACATAATTAATAAGCTAACTAATAAAACGTCTAATTAATCATTCAGGTGTCACAGTCATGGGTCCGCCCTTTCAAACTCAACCTCCAAAGAAACTCGTTGAGACGTCTCTATAGCAACGGATTCCAGCACCTTGGCAACGCAGTGTCATTAAACCTTGGCAACAATGCACTCCAGGACATCCGAGTGGGAGCTTTTCACGGGCTGGCAAAACTGAGGCGCCTGTACCTCCACGAAAACAAGCTGGAAGTCTTCAGAAACGACACATTCGCCGGTTTAGAGGCTCTGGAGTACCTCCAGGTAGGCTCGGGGAGATAATCTATGTTGATTATCCATGACTGACTGAATTATTGACAAATTTGCTCGAGAACACAATGGATAGCCGTGCCAGCGATGATCAATGGCTAGCAGGTGGCCCGGGTGAAGCGGGGTAAAGGAATTTCCCAACACCTTGCTGCTTTTTTTCAAGTGAAGAGCACCTAACCTTTCAGCTCAGTCTATTTTCCAATTTCAGCAATGACAACCCCGTCATTTTGTGTCTTCTCCGTCTCTTCTGCAGGCTGACTACAACGTGATCAAACGAATTGACAGCGGCGCTCTGAGGTTTCTTTACAAGCTCCGTGTTCTCATCCTGAATGACAACCTGATCCCTGTCTTGCCTGCTCATCTTTTCAGGTTGGATTCTGATTATTTCGCTGCAGAGCTTTTTAATTATGCCAGGACTGATCTGTAGAAATATCAGTGTCACACACACACTCAGCCACTCGGTTTTGTTGAATTAATGTTTCAGTGCCGTGCTGTGCCGGGTTATAAAAGGAGGATTAATCATGAAATAAAAAAGCAGATGTCTCCACAACCTTTGTTTTCTCTTGCAATAAAAATTGTCCTTTTATCGAACCCAGCTCACAATCCCTTTTCTTCCTCCTGCACCAGATCTGTGTCTCTGACTCATTTGGACCTGCGGGGAAACCGTCTGAAGAGCCTGGCATATGCTGGTACTCTGGAGTACGTTGGCCGTTCCCTGATGGAGATACAGCTGGAGGAAAATCCCTGGAACTGTGGCTGCGAGGCAGTGCAGCTCCAGCAGTGGCTGGGTCAGATCCCCTACACGGCTGTTGTCGGGGAAGTTACCTGTGAATACCCCTTCCACCTCCACGGCAAGGACCTGAGGGAAATCCCCCGCAAAGAGCTGTGCGCCGACCTGCCAGATAAAGAGCTGCAAGGAGAGCGGAGTGGTTCATCAGCCGGATCGCAGCCCCAGCACTTGCCCCCCAACTCGAAACCCAACTCGCATCACGGGCGAGTCAGGCCCACTAAGCCTTCCTCCATGGTACACGGTTCCCGTCAGAACACTCACACGTCCTCCACTTCCTCATCGTCTTCCTCAGCGGAGCGTAAAGACAGGGAGAAGCACCCGAGGCCGACTAAAAGGCCACGACCCTCTAGAACCTCCCCTACATCTCGCAGCCTGATGCCAAACCAGAACCCCCCTGTTGCCGGGTACCAAACGCGCCCTCCCATCCCCATCATCTGTCCCCTTGGTTGCACTTGCAACCTGCACATCACAGACCTGGGCCTCACCGTCAACTGCAAAGAGAACGGATTTGTCAACGTGTCCCAGCTCACACCTCGGCCTCTGAACGGCCGCAAGCTCTACCTGAGCGGGAATTTAATCCAGAGGATCTACCGCACGGATTTCTGGAATTTCTCCAGCCTGGACCTGCTTCATCTGGGGAACAACCGCATCTCGTACCTCCAGGAGGGGGCCTTTTCCAGCCTGGTCAGCCTGAGGAGCCTCTACCTGAACGGGAACAACCTGGAGAGACTTAGCCCCCACATGTTTCTGGGCCTGCAGAACCTAAGGTGGGATGTTTTCCTTTCAGATCACTCTCAGCCTTTCAAGCAAGTTCCCTCCACTTGCACTTTAGACGCACCGATGCACCGGAGCCATATGTTCAAAGCCAATTTTTGATTACCATAATGTTGAAGTTTGATTAAAATGAAAGGTGCACATTGTCTTCCAGGAGTGTCGTTACTTATTCACACTGCCTTGTGACATGCTCCAGTTGAGTTGTGAGCCCGGTATGAGTGACAATGTGAAAATTAATGTTTTTGTGTATTTGCATGCAGAGGTGTTGATAAGGTAGTGAGACGTCTGCATCATGCCAGGATTTCATGTTTTGGAAAAAGGCTTGTAATTAAAACACCTTGTCAGACAAACGCATATATTTACTGTTGTCACGTAATCTTAGAAGGATAATTCCTCCGCAAATAAGACACATCTGCAGTCAGCATGTGAATCAAACTTTGATGAACACACCAGATCAGCATTCGTGCACTGCTATTTTAGGAATGAGGAGACGTCTTCTTACCCAGAATTCACTTTTTCAGCAGCATTGTCCTTATATTCCAAGACAGATCTACAGAGCCATTAATCTGACTATTAATCAATTACAAGAGATCCTCTCTGGACCCCGAGAATGCCTTCTTTTTAACCCCTCGTTAGCCTTTGTTAGTGGCCTAATGGTGAGAGAGCTATGAGTTATTTAAACCAGTTCTCTTACTTAATTCAGCAGGGGAAGAATACCGGATCGCCAGCATGCAGTGAAAAGTCTCAAAATGATTTTTATTACTTAAAAAAAAAAAAGAAATTTCATCTCCATGTTTCTTTAATAAGGATTGATAAGGTAATCAGATGTGCAGAGACCAGTGAATGAAGTAATCTGTGCAGAGTTATGCAATAATATTTGATACTGATCAGTTTATTAGCTGTGAACAGGGAATGAGGAAATTAAATTGAATTTCTGTTACGATCGTAATACGGCTTGTCTTTGATGTATTTGCCGTGCTGTGGTGCAGAAGAGGTAGTGTCCTCAGCGTAGCACTTTAACTGTTATTAAATAGCACAACTTTAACTTTAACAACCCATATTCACATTATGAAATGGCTTCTTCCTCTCTGTCCTGTCTTCAGGTACCTTTATTTTGAGTACAACGAAATCCGCGAGGTGGATCCTGGCACGTTTGACTCCATGCCATCCCTCCAATTGTTATTTCTCAATGCCAACCTGTTGCACAGCCTCCCTCTCGGTGTGTTCTCCAGAGTCAATCTGGCTCGACTCAACCTCAGAAACAATCACCTCCTGCAGCTTCCTATGGAGGGAGTGCTGGAACACCTGAAAGGACTGGTGCAGGTTGGTGTAATCCCATAATATTATTAACTGTATTTACTGCTCGATGCATCGGATGCTTGAAGGAAGTAATAATTCACTTCTGCTAACCCGTGTGTGTCTACATTAGTCAGTTCCTTGGCTTGAGGCTTTTTTTTTTTGTTTGTTTTTGTTTTTAATGGTAGCCAAATAACCTACATTTTGTGGAGTGACAAATGCAAGTTGGAAAAAAAAATGGAGCGTGTTGAAATGTCTGGAAAGTATTTTCTTTTTTTTAAATGTCTGACGAAGCAATTCAAAGAACTAGTGGGCTGCCAAGGCACCATATGATATCACAGCTTGATGAACTAAACAAAGCGTGTTGAGCTCTTGGATGAAGCCTCATCCCCGTTCAGAACTCCTGGGCGCACCTGATCTCCTGGCCTCTGGCGCAGCTGCAGTTTTCTCCCGTCGTCTGTTGTTCGGAGGAGCTCTGCGGTGGCATGTGGTACTCTGGTTGCGCCTCAGGTATTCCAAATGGAAAAATGCAATTAACCTGATTTGTGTAAGTGGTCTTAATAAATCAGGAGCTAAACAGGAGAAAGCTGAAGCCCTTCAAGTGTTTTTCTTGCTGCTGTAATTAATGCACCCTTCAGTAACCAGAATATATAAACCACCGTATTTTTATTTATTTATTTAGTTAGTATCTTTGCTTGCACATTTGACTACTGTATTATGTGACTGGTTGCTATACATAGTGAGCCGATAAGTAGGGAAACCGAGGTATTACATTATTTTCCTCTGGCCTTCTCTCATTTCAGCAAATTTAGTGTACCAGGCTTTTCTTCGACAGCCAGAGCAGAATGAGGTGAGGTGGGTGTAGATTAGCCTGTATGTCATTGTGCATTTCCGTTCTACTCCGCTCCATGAAAAATCCCGTATCCAATGTAGTGTGGGTGAGGTTGGCAGTTTAGCAGCAGTTTCTAAACGTTTGATCGGGCCAGGGGCTAACTGGTGGAACCGTGGACGGGGAGTATTATGTTGATGTGCGGTTGTTCTGCTCTGATGTCCAGGAGCATTAAAACACTCACAAATCCGACGCACAAAGTGAGCCGTATTCACAAAAAACCCAGCGTGGTGCTCAAAGTCCGTGCCACAGTCACTGAAGTAATTCATTTTACCAGGTTTTATTTCTCCTACAAAAGCCAGGTTACCCTTGCACGCTGGCTGCAGGAAATAAGAGGAGAGTGACGTCCACCTGTTGACTTGCTGCCAGCCTGTTTGAAGCTCGGGATGTGTGCTTTTCGGGCACCGGTGTGTATATTTAGAGCCAGAATTTGCACAGTAAAATCAAAGGGCAACGCAGATGGAAGTGGGGTTTAGTTTGCAGCTGTTGTGAAAAAAAACAAAAAAAAACCCACTCCATTCGGATAATTATAAAGCAGCTGTGAGCACGGCTTAAATCCACTGTCACCATCAAGAACAGGATTATTCAGTTACACCCACTTACACACACTGATTTGAAAAATACTGCCTTTATGTCACTTTTATTTGGGGAGAAATAAATAAATAAATTACTGTGACATTAAAGAGAAAATTAAAATTGTTGTGATGTGTGTAATTCCTCGGCTAGAAAATGAACGTCTCCAGGAGAGTAACAGCGCCTTAGAGCGATGGAAAAAATAGAATAACATCAACTGAAGTGAATCTGAACGGATGCCAGAGACACATACAGTTAAGGAAGTCGTGCGTCTTTCTCAGTAACCGCAGAGAACATTGTGTGATTTTTTATTTATTTATTTTCCTATAATGAAGAAATTCACCCAGGGCCAGGTTTTGCCTCGTGTGTGTTTAAAATCCCTCGGTCGAGGGAGTCCGTTGAAAGCAGCAGTTACAGGGGCCAAGTCTGACAGGAAATTATTGACCAGCGTAGCATTACCTGACAGTTTAGAGCCCTCATATCTGCATTAATAAATCAGTCAGCCGCTGATGTCTCAAGACCTGAATGAATCTTTGAAACACAATATTCTTGTTCTCTGCTCCGATGAGTTATAGGCCCAATGCAGTACGCAGGACGTACACTGAACGTGGATTTAAAGCCGGTCAGCAGCGCAGACTTGAACAAAGACTAAAAACGAGAGGATTTAGCCACCGTACGTCCTTCAAAAATAGTAAGAAATAAAAAGCTTTTGTTACCCCAAGCAGTGGTGCTTTATCTTTCAGTAACCTGTTTCACCCTTGATGTATTTGTCAAACCTGTTCAGGAAAAGTCTGAAACAGCTGGTCTAAATGTTACATGGCGTTCAGCAGCTGGACCTCCCGCGTTTTTAGCTCTCGTTTTAAGATTCCTCTGGTAGCAGCATTTCACTTCATTCTCCATGTGAGAGCAACAGAAACAGTCGTGATGTGATAAGCCTGTTGGAAAAACTGTGTTTGCTGAGCTATTGAAGGGTTAGATGGGAAGATTAGTACCACTCTCAAATCTGCACGGCAAATATTAGCCTACAAGCTGCAGGTGATTAGCTTTAGTACAGGATCTTCATACCGAGCTAATACTTCGCCTGTCTCTGTCTAAAACTAACAACTGTTTAACAAGGTCCATTTGTTGTTTTTGTGCACTCTGATTTCTGTATCAATTTGAAGAGTTAAAAGCGGCGACTGGTAAAAAAGTTAGTGATGGAAAGGGGCGGACAGTTATTTCTGGAGATGTTGTTACTGCCTGTGTTGTTGTATGAGCTAAAGTGGAGGTCTAAAAGAAGCTTTTCAAGACTTAGAAAAGGGTTTTAGTCATGTTATTTTTGGTCTACATCTTCACATTTCAGCAGCTGGGGTCACAGACCAAGCAAGAAACCCAAGAAAAGGCTGTATGATTTGGTTATATTTGCCAAATTTCAAATAACAAGCTGTTAAACTACACTGTCCTCAACTTCGTTAGATGTACATGTTTTTAACCCCAAGATAAATGGCTTTTGGTCGGTAATTAAATGACTAAAGTTACCCTTAGACGTGGTTGTTTTATATGTTTTTTAGGACTCACAGATATTTGATAAATGAGCCTAATATTGTAAAAAAAAAAATTTTTTTTTTTTTTTTTAAGAAAACTTACATCAGGCTTAAATATGACTCAGTAAACTTCTGAATGGGGATTCATGATTATATACTCATCTAAGTCCATTCACAACTCAGCAAATCTCCAAAACTGGCCTTCCCTGCCTCCTTGCCTAAGATTGGGGATCATATTATCGATAAATTACCAGCTAGAGTGCAAGGATTATAAATCACAGAAGGACAGAGAGAGAGCTGACTGACATTCACACTGAGTTTCGTGGCGAAATCCAGCTGTTTTTGGGGTCAGATTTGCTGAGCACCTTTTAGAAAAGGCATCAGAAGAACGCAAAACTGCTCCCTCTGTTGATACACTGCAACACATCCTAATAAATGAAATTGACTTTTTTTTTTTTTTTTCATGTTTTCCCATCTGTATTTAAGATGTAAAGCCTGACAGAATTTCATTAAAGCCACAGACAGGCATTTGCGACAAGGTCGAAACACACCACGCGGCATCCTCGTAGCGTCTTTTCATTTCATTCCAGCAGATGATTGTCATGATTGGTCTTTTCCGTGTCCTACATAGAACATACGAGCTGCGTGACCTTGCCTTTCTGAGACTAAATGTGGTGTTCTGAATATTTAAAGCTGAAATTCTCAGCCGTCGTGCTCATTTTGCTCATAATGTGCTTTACAACACACACATGGACAAACTACAGCAAAAATCCAGAGTTAAAAAGAAAATAAATTAAAAAAAAAAAAACAACCTTGGTCTATTATTGGATGTTTAAAAGTATAAACTTTGTTTAGGCACTCAAACTTATATGAATTAAAGCATTTTTTTTCTTTGATTATAACAGAATATATTTGAAGGAAAGTGGTGAGAAATAAATCACTATATTTTTTAACGTGATAGAGTGAATAGGGTCCCCGAAGACACGTAGAGGTAATTTACACTTTGTATGTGTACAAAAATAAACTATATAAAAATGATTGTTTGTACAGGCATCTCCATCCGGATGCTGCTATTTTGAACAAGTTATCGAGGAAACTACTGTCAATAGACACAAAGGAGAAGAGTTCATGGCTTCTGCATCTAACGGTCGCTCATTTTGCCGTAAAGTACAGATCCATTTCAACGGACGTGGAGGTCATGAGGAGGTCATGAACTCTCCTCCTTTTGAGTCCACTGACTCAGTCATCTACTTATCACAAGATAGCAGAAAATGGACGGAGGTGCCTATTCAAACAGTCCTCTTTAATTCAGTTTTTCAAAATATACAAAGATAAAATAACCTTGCAATGTTTGCAGGGACCTTATCCACACTGAAATGGCATTTTTGATTCTTGTCAGAGGCTTAAAACAGTTGTTATTTTGCTACAAATACGTAATCCACCCTGACTCATCTAACATAAAAGAGCTAGAGTTGTTTTAACTCTGCACTGTTAAACTTAAAGTTCCCTTTAAGGCTTTAGCAAGCCTTAAAGGGAACTTTTGAAAAGCCATTTACCCATTTCCTGTCTTAATGGGAAGCTAACTAAGTAGCTAAAGCGTTTTGCACAGATAGTAATCCTCTCTGTGAAGCTTTCCGGTCGATTCATCCTGCACTGAACCCAATAACCAACAAAATAGTGTTGCATAAATAAAAAGTCAATTTAAAAAAAAGTCGAACAAAATAAATGCTAATCAGAAAAGTGACTCACGACTTCCAATCTAATGTAGTTGCAAGAGAGCTGAAAGTAGATGCGTGAAAAAATGATTATCTGTCCATGATACGTCTATACGGTGAAAACATCTTGTAATATAGACTTGTTTTTCAGTTGGAATTGCACAACACAGCATAAATCACAACCACCTGAATGTTTAAAGCATTTAAAAAAAAGCATAAATACTGTAGCTCAGCAAAAGCCCATTAAATTATAGGCTTTTATGAGTTGAGGTGTTTGACCGGACTATGGCATGCATTTACTGTAATTTCTATTTCAAAAGGAAATATGCACTTTAGACTCATTTGCTGTCTGTCTCGGTACTTTAAAATTAGCCTTACATGTAAATGAAGCCTGTCTGAGTTCAGTTATGATTTTCCTTGCAAATAAGTGCAGAATTTTCTAACCATTAAAGATAAGAGTAATTTGGTGTTAATAACTACCATTTAATATCATGCAGGGGCGGCTGATATGCCAGGACATAATTAGCATCAGGCTAATTATCGTTGTATTATTTCAATATTAACTCTTTTTTTATATATATCTACAGCATTAATGTGGTTAAAAGTTAAATGTATTTTCAGTTCAATATCTGTTAATCAGTTAAAGGAAAAAAAGAAACTGTAAACATGCTTCTAGTGTCACTTCTCCATGCTATCAATCTGTAGCACATTTAAAACACAGAATATCCAGATATGTAATCCTGCAGCATTACAAATCAGGATTTGTCTTCCCTCAAAATAAAAGATCAAAGGCTCCTTCTGAGACTCACTATGTTTCAAGGATGTTTAGCAATCACACAGGGGCAGAGATGCCGATTTCTCTTCCATCAGCAGCCTCAATGGACCAGAAGCTCTTACTCTTTGCTATTACGACTGCTCTTTTTCCCCCTCGCCTACGCAAAACGCAAACCTTTGGATAGAACAGGTTCGTGCCCTTTCTCGAGAGGCTGTTGAAGCCACGAAGGGAAATATGCAAAAAAAAAAAAAAATCACTATCTAAGGTGGAAACATGAAAGCTCTCAACATCACAAACTTGTAAAAATCAAACATCGGAATAGCGCAGATATTCCACGAGTGAGTTCAGAGACTGATTCGGCGTGTCTCATCTCAGAAAGCCACGAGACACATTTCCAACATGCAGCGCATTAAAATGTGAAAATATTTAAGAAAACTTCGCCTCCACTTTCAGATCCTCTTTTCTTTTTTTTTTTCCAGATTCTCTCCTTTCATGTTCACTCTGTGTATTATTCAGAAGACAATGAAGCACATTCATCAGTACGGAGAAGGCTTGGCAAGCTGAAGCTCAGGGGCGTCTCGTCGCCAGAGACTTCAGCGAAATTCCTGTGCCAGAATCTCCCAAACCTGCTTGTATTGACTATTTCTGAGAGCTCACAAGTGCAAATCTAATGACTGACAGAATGTAGCTCTTTGAGCAAAGCGATCAATTAGAAGACACACGGCTTGCTGAGAACATTCTGAATTTCCCCCCTGGTGTGAATTTTATATTCCTCTCATATAAATCTTTGACAATTATTGCTTGATCTTTGATCTCCAAACTAATGATGAAAACCCACAAGAGCAAATATACCGACTCCCTTATTTCATCCGGGCTGGATGTGTTTTCTGACTAAAGGGTTTCCTGAATATTCTGACAGGCTGCACCAAAAAAAAAAATAAAATAAAATAAAGACTTGTCATTGCACGCCTCTCATTTTATGCGACTTTCTGCGTGTAATGAACGCCATACAAGCCTCTGCCTTCACAAAAACACAAACCATAATGGTTTCATGCATCAGGAACACCTGTCTGGCTAAATGAGGGTCTATAATTTCCTGTCACAAAGCAGATTTGACAGCAAATCACACACTAGGTGACCAGGCGTATATAATATAAACAACGTTCTGTATGTTGGACAGATGCTTGTAAAACGAGAAGGGGACAGAGCTCCTGGGATGTGCACGAAAGCAAACAGCGAAATGCTTCAGGAATTTCCGCCAGATGTAGGATTGTTGTTATTAAATCCTCGCTACATAGCTGTTTTGAGTGGATGTTTGATATAGTGGGAGCGTTCAGAATGAGCTAGCACTGCAGCTGAGAGCTGTTTCCACTCACCGTCCGGTCATGGCTGTCATTATGAAAGGAAGGCAAAAGCCCACAGTGGACTAACACCAATAAAGAGAAAGAGCATCCGCTGGTTCGGTGTGGGGGGGGCGGGGGGAAAGGAACAGTAATGCTGACTCATCCCAAAAGCATCCATCTATCTCCACATCCCAGGGAGATGGCCTAACCAAATTAGCATGACAACATTTTTTTTTTTTTTTTTTTTTTTTGCGAGCTCCTTGGAAGTGTGACAGAGGGAATATCGGCTTTCATTGCCCGTGTCATTGCCAAAGACATGGAACAGATCAGCCCTGCAGACAATGCGACATGATGCGGTTTCCATTGTGCCTAATCTGCTTTAGCCTTTTTCAAAGTGTGGCAAAGTGAATATTTGAGTTTGTTACAGGACACGTAGTCGATAGCTGGCAATGGGAAAATGGATTTATGAGCACAGCTATTGGATTACGGCACAGGGGAGAGTTGCTGCGTATCCTGTCTATTGTTAAAAACGAAGTGCTATGGTAGTGTCACGCGCTCGTCGCACAAACGCAGCCGCTCGGTTTTGTGAGTAACCACTCATGTACATGCCGAGTGGTCTTTAGAGTGAACTAAAAATTGCTCTTACCCTGCTGTAGCACGTGGTCACGGGTTTTTAGGAGAGCCCTTGTGAGTGGAGTAAGTTGAGATTATTTTAATGCGTTGATGGCTGACTAATAACATTATTCACATATTGGTGTGTTTTTTTTTTTAAAAATCATTTAAAAGTGTTGATTGTCGTTGGGAGCTGCGATTTATTCAGTAAATGAATAAAAATGTTTTTTAATTTCTAGCTCATAAGAGGAAAATGTAATATGTGTAACCTGATTTTTCTAGTTGACAACTAATTACAAGTGCTCACAACTTAGAAAATAACTGATAATGATAATAGTATAACAAAAGTGGCAATGTTGTTGTTTTTGTTTGTTTGTTTGTTTGTTTACACTTAATAGAGTGATTCATGAATTTGCGTTGCAGAGTCAGGTAAGTGATTACTGCTCCACAGTGACACTGTGCTGTGGTGTGCTCTTTCCCTCCAGGTGGACCTGCAGCAGAACCCGTGGGAGTGCAACTGTGACGCAGCTCCACTCAAGCGTTGGTTGGAGGGGCTCAGCGCCGTGGTTGTGGTGGGAGAGGTGGTGTGTCACTCCCCGGAAAAGACCAAAGGCATCGACCTGCGCTCCCTCTCCATGGAGCTCCTCTGCCCCGAGCTGGAGCCCCAGGAGGACCAGGAGCTGGAGCTGCAGACGGCAACCTCCACGGCCGCAGACAGAGGCGTATCGGTTGGCTACCCCAGCTCGGGGGTGGGGCCGCTCGTCCCACCAGGGATGGATTCGATCCCTCTGTCGGTGTTGGTGCTCAGCTTGCTGGTGTTGTTTGTGTCTGCGTTCTTCGCGGCAGCGGCACTAATTGCCTACGCCCTGAGGAGGAGGGACAAGCTGCCTTTCCGTCGCCAGGGAGAGGTAGACTTGGCTGGCATCCAGATGGAGTGTGGACTGTTTACCGAGCAGACACACCACCACCATCACCACGGCCTCCCAGAGAAGCCACCCTTACCGCCGCCTGAGCACAACCACGTCTACGACACCATCTTGTCCCCAGAGGCAGCTTCTAAAGGCCCCGAACCCGCTGCCGCCTCGCAGATGTGTAGCAACCCGATATACAAAGACGAGCAGGACGCAGCTGTGAAGCAGCGGCCGCAGCAGCCGCAGACTTTTGCAGCATCAAAAGAGTGCGAGGGAGGATACTGCCCCACGGCAGAAAAAGAGCGGGAGTGGGCTCTGGAGGTGTCTTCGTCGCCCATCAACACCGTCACAGGAGCAATGGGGCCGCTCCCCGGTCTCCATGGGAACGGCATCCTGTGTCCCACGGTCATCGACAGCCAGGGCCCCACCCCGAAGGTGGAGCTGGTGGACTGTCTCTTCAGGCTCGCCACCCCTGACTTCCGGGATCTCCCAGAGAGGTATGCGAGGCCCCCGCCCCGATACCCCCACACCCAAGACCCCAAACAGGAAGCGAGGCCCGACCAAATGCTCGTGGTCACCACCACCAGCTCCTCGGCGGGTGGCATCCAGAGCGAGCAGGGAGCCGTTGAGCAGAGACTGAGGACCACGCCAGACTACATGGAGGTTCTGGACCGCTCTTACCAGTTTTAACACCCCTCCTCCTCCTCCTGCTACTCTTCTTCTCTTGTCTCTTCATCATCTCCCTCAGCGGTGATGAATCACCCAGTAAGAACGACTCCTGTACAGAGGTTGAGCGGGACTGTACTACGCACTGTGTTTATTCCTGGAGCTGAGGTCAGTTTTTTTGTATTTTCCCCACTACTGGCATATAGGTTGGTATTTGGCAAGGATTGGCTGATTTCAGATCTTTTGCCTGGAGGATATAACTTCATCTGCAGTTACCACAGTATTTTTTTTTTTCCTCCCCTCCCCAGTCTTAAAGCACGGAGGCTCGGTCTTTGTACTCGGCGCAACAATTAGCAGGATACAGCGCGGTGGTGGGCGTTAACGGTTCACGTTATCGCTCTCAGAAGACCCGCGTAGAGGTGAAACGCATCAGCTCTGTACGACGTCAAACACGGAGTCGTATACTTCCACAGGTGAAAGGTGTGGAGCGAGCTGGCCGTGCACCTAAGATGGAGAAACGACGGCGATGAAGCAAGAAAACGAGAAAAAAAAAATAACTGAAAATAGCCAAGTGCCTTAGCAACGAACAGCCAGCAGTGTGGTCAATGCTTATTTTTCTATGAATACAGATCTATTTATCTAAACACAGAGGTTTGACTACCAGTGGATGGGCCGTTGATGGACGAATGAGAAAGAAAAGTAAATATTTAAAAAAAAAAACAACAACAACAATCAGAACCTGAAGAGTAATTGCATTCCCTGGATGAGCCAAAAATAATAATATACCCAATCAATACTGGAGTTGTCTGCGGTTCTGCTCATTTTCCTCATCTCACCCAGTTAACTTGATTTGCTTATCCAGTTGAATTTTTCACAGGCTCGTGATGCTGAGTGAACTTCCAAGAAGGTTTCATTTCTATGGATAAGAGGATTTAGTAATTCAATTTTTTTTCTTTCTTTTTTTTTTTTTTCCTTACACAAAAACGACGAAACACATGGAAGCCGATTTAAAGGAGGACACTTTGGCAGCGGATGCATTTTGGATTTTTTTTTTTTTTTTTTAAGTAAGTCAGACTTAATGGAGCCACAAGGACCTCTGCTTTCACATTTTCTTTCATCGTACAAAAGACACAGAGGTTATTGTATTGATTTTTAAATACTTCTCAGAGGAAAACTGAACAGCAAAAAAAAAAAAAAAACAACTGTCAAAAAAAACAAAAAGAAGTTAAAATAAATAACCGGACATAAATGCCTTTCTTTTGTTCAAAAAAGAGAAGAAGAAAAAAAACAGACACTTCTATCAACTGGTTAATATCTTTTACGGAGGTACCTTTTTATGCTTTTATCTCCTACCAATAGTAGAGGCTGTTGTGAATATATTTATTCTTAGTTTTTGCGTGTTGAAGCTCTCTCTGTAAGGGATCACGTTATATTGGTGTATAGGATGATTCTGCATCTGGTTCAGCCTTCTTACCGCCGACCCACGAAATACAATAAAGGGTGCTACATTGAAAAAAAAAAAAAAAAAAAAGGGAAAAAACTTGTTCTGGTAGCTCCTGTCTGGTAGATTCAAACACATGCACACACATGGGCCTCGACCCCCGTGAATGCACGCCGAGTCTGTTCGTCTCCATCGTCTTAATGAAAGAAAGAGCCCGAGGTGTGCTCAGCCTGCGGGGTTGTCCATGCAAGCGTGTTGGAGAGATCGGATGAGTGTTGAGCAAACCTGCCTGCGGGATTCTTCACACATTTAATGGCTGGAGATAGAAAATAATAGTGTGAAATCTTCCACATTAGTGGAATAAAATCAATACAGTCTATTTGTGAAATGAGGACTTGTACTGCTGCTGGCACCCGGGGGGGCCAAGGTCATGAATCGCGCCATCCCACTCCGGCTGGAGTGGGTTTGGTAATGATCTTTGCTCTTTCCACTGCTTTCATGTCTCCATCGGATTCGTGTCGCCCCCCCCCCCCCCCCCCCCCCCCCTCACCCCCGTCACCCTTTTACTGGGCTCTTTATTCCTCTGCTCGACTTCTTCTTTTGTTTTCCCTCTCTCCTCTATTTCCCCTTCTCTCTCAAACCTCGGGCTGTCAGATCAGCCTCACAGGGCGGACACAGAAGCACCTGTTCTATATGCTGCTCGACTCACAGGTAGCCCACACCGAAACCTGTGTGTTTTTTCACTTCCGTGCTCTTTCCATCCTTTCGGTGACGATTGCACTTCTTCAGACACCCGCCTCACTCCCAGCATTCAGAACTCTGTTACACAGATAATCCCCCTCCGTGGATGTGCACTCTCAGGACTTGAGAGGGGTGTGCTTTTATATGGAGGTGTGTGTGTGTGTGATTAAGAAAGTGTGTGTTTTTGCAGCTTCTGTTTGTGTGTGTGTGTGTGTGAGAGAGAGATGGAGGAATGAGTGCCGCTGCACCGCCTCAGTCCAGCCTTAATCCTCTAAGCTGCGTAGTTCACTCATGCCACATCAGCCCCATTGTGTCTTCAGACAAAAAAAAAAAAAAAAAAAGAACCCAGTTTAAGCTAAATGCCAGTTAAGCAACAAATGACTAATTACAGCATCATTCACTTTGTCATAGTCACAGTTTTTTCCTCAGCCCTTCCCGGCTCAATTTGCTTTGTTTTGTTTTTTTTTAAACATTTTTCTCTCTGGACTAGTTCGAGCTGTGTCTATGGGTTTTTTTTTTTCTTTTTTAGCACTCTTGTTTATGTGTGTTTGCCTGTCTGACAGCTTCGTCATGGTTCATGTGTTTGGGTCCTGTCAGAGCTGTCCATTCACTGTGTGAAAAAAAAAAAATCACTCATTTCCCAGAGTCGAGGATGAAAGAGTCTTTAGACTTCAAACGCCTGTGGGTCTCTGGGGCTTAGATTGCCTCTTGCTCTGTCATTTATTCCTTAAAAAAAAAAAAGGTGACTGTTGCATTGGTTTGCAGAGATGGCGGCGACATGGAGCTGGACAATTAGTCTGATTAAAACACTAGATTTAGCCCGAGCAGCTCCTCACTGGGGGAGCGTTTGTGAAGGCATTAAACCATATTCTTCTCTGCATAAACACGCAGGGTATTAAAAATGCACAGTCGGGTCGGGTTTGATGTCGGTAAAAAGAGATCTATTTAAAAGTCATGGTGCATAGCTGCAGAAGCTTTGGTGTTTGGCCATGACAAATAGTCGTGGTTGAGCTGGTCATCTTTCACAAACACACACACACACATAAACACTCACATCTTTACATCAGCCTCGCAAATGTGTGCACATTTTCTACGGACAAATACAAGTCCGGGAGTAAACAAAGTCTATTTAAATATGTACACAAACTGTACATACAAGCACGCATGCAAACACGAGGAGTCTGCCGCCGCGCCGGGATGCTGTTTGGTTGCTCTGCATTGCAGTGATCTGCCAAACTCTTCTCCTCTGCTCTCACCCACAGACAATCACTGGCTCTCAGTGGACAACATCAGCAAGTTAAGTACTAAAAAAAAAAAAAAAAAACAGGGGGTGGGGGGGTGATAGATGTAAAGTAAGTGTGTGAAAGAGAGTGAGATGGGAGGGGAAAGACGAGGGAAGGGGATCATGAGAAGGTAGGTAGCGAAAGATGGACTAAAGAGGACAGAAGGAGATTTGAGAGAGGATGGGTGGAGATGAAGAAGTGGCAGGAAGATCAGGGAGCTGGCGTTTCTGGGCTTAAAGCTGCTGGTGGACTTGTTCATTTGAGTGTGAGCAGAGGGTTACAGTGCTTGTAGTTGATGCGTGTGGACAGACTCGAGCACTTCACATTCATTTCTGCTCTCTGGCATGTCAGACCCCCCCCCATCCCCATCCCCTCCTCCCCCCTGACCCCACCTTCCTCCCAAATGATCTCAGCCTAGTTTCATATCTGCCGAACAGATACAGTTGAAAGATGAAGATTTTTTTTTTGTGTGTCTCTGTCTTCCGCTGTAGCATGACAATACTTATTTACAGCACTTGCGAGGCAAAATGGCGGATTACTCAGCAGGCTGGCTAGGTGTTATTATAGTAAGCTGATATGTGTCTGTTACCGTGTCAATCTGCCGCCGCAGTAAGCTGATGCGAAGACACTAAGATGGCAGGGAGCGGCCCCGGCTGACGTTGGAATCGTCACATGGGTTTTACAGCGCCGGCGAAGTGTGTGCGTTCGAGTGTTTTGCATCCACGCACATGCTTATGTGTTGGGTGTCATGCTTCGGACATACGTAGTATTCAGAAAGCGCTGGCTGGTAAACGAACGCTGAAGGTGACATTCTCAACACATAAAAACAGATAAATACTTAAACTGCAGTGGATTTACTCCAGAAATGTTATTGTTGCCATGGGATTTCTGCCTGTACTTTGTCATAATTGATCTTTTTAAGCCAATTTTCTATTTTTCTAAGTATTGACTGCATACCCGTTATTTTGCTGGATTGAGATGCAGGAAGAGAACCTACAAAGCCCGAGGATCAGTGTTTCTCTGCAGCGGCTATAAGGCAGCGTTGATGGCGCCATAAATTCTGATTTGTGCGTGCATTTCCCTGCTGTTTCCTTCTCTGTCAGGATCGAGCCAGGAGCAGAGGATTACAGCCCACCTCAGCACTGGAATGCCTTTTGGCTCCCGTAACACAGCTCCCATCAGTTCCTAAATATCACAGCTGGTGGTTTTAGTATTGGGAGGCAGCGGGCCACACAGCTGTCAACTTTGCTCTTCATTTATGATAAACTTTAAGTCAGTCCTAATCTCAGCCCGTCGCCATGTGTAGAACCGGTGTTGGGAACAACATGTTTATCAAGTGGAGCGGGAGCCAGGGGAAAGCACCCGCTTGCAGAGATAACCCACAATACAGTCTCTTCCTCCAAGTGCTGCTCTGAAACCGGCTGTGTGATTGTGTTTATGTGTCTGGGTGCAGGGCCGTAACTGTGATTTATGAGTCCTCTGCACAGTCCACGAGAATTCTGGACCTGTGCTTTAACTTTTTTTTTTTTTTTTTATCACTGCAGATAAGGCATCAAACATCTAAATCTAGCCAGTCACAATGCAGCGTTCAAACTTTTTGATTGCCTCATAAGTTAGAGAAATACCCTTCTGGTGGGCAGAATGCAATTTATGCTTGCTTGAATAGTTAAAACTAAATATTAAAACATACTCTTTATGAGATGAAACAGCAAGATGGAGACTGATAAGCTGGGATGTTGCCCACTGTGTGTCCTTGTGTTGT
This sequence comes from Zenarchopterus dispar, assembly GCA_028564865.1. Taxonomy (NCBI): domain Eukaryota; kingdom Metazoa; phylum Chordata; class Actinopteri; order Beloniformes; family Zenarchopteridae; genus Zenarchopterus; species Zenarchopterus dispar. Next base: position 5,497,741 of record JAOWBL010000015.1, read on the forward strand.
TGTGAAACCTCATCAGTCACGACCAGAGTACCCCAATTCAAAATCTATATCCAGGTATACAGCACAGCTAGAAATTCCTGGATGTGTTTTTTTATCTCCCTATTTCACTCAGAATGCAGTAAATCCAGCACAGCAGCAGGAAGGGTGGCAGAGAAAGCTCAAAATTGTAACATCAACCTTATATTTAATGATTTCAAAGTGATTTCGGAAGAAAGTTGTGGAGAGTTGGGTCTGATCTCAGTTGTTAGGTATAACGTGGCAAATCGGAAATAGTTGGTATGGTATGGTCTTTTCTGTGTCTTTTGTGTGTAGATAAAATCATACTCATTAATATCATTGCAAACATTAATTTTGTCTCATGGAAACTGCCATTACCTGATCAGCCACTTACCAATTACCAACCAGTTAAGAGGGTTGCCGTACTTTGGTTCATTAAAAAAAAAAACAAAAAAAAAAAACCTGGTAATGAGCTGCACTATCTTAGCGATGGTCCAGGTTAAAACAAAAAAAGGAGGCTGAAATTGTAACAGGACCAACCTTATACTTAGTCCTTTCAGCTATCAGCTCTCCGTTTGCACCATTGGCTGTTAGAGAAAACTAATTTAGCAAAGTACCACTCCAGACCACGTGGTGGCAGTAGTGCAACTATTTCATACAATTTATTTTTGTAATTTAACCTTGCACTTCACAATAGAGTAGCTGACAATAACGTAGACAAAACTGTTGAACTTGTGGGGAGCCTTGACGTCATCCTTCCTCTCGCCTTTGTGTATTCAAATGCAGAAACACACACACACACACACTCTCTAGGTAAACTAAGGGCTCAAACAACTGCATTGTTTAGACTGCTGCCATTTTGTCAAGCTATTCATTATAATATAATGACAAATTAAGTGACTGCAAATATTGACATCAACAAGAGTTATTAAGCTCTCACCAAAGATTAGTTAACAAGCCATCAGTCTCACAAAACAAATTTTTAAAGCCGCCCCAGTCGACGGTGTTGTGTTAACGATGGATCAAATTGCTGCACGTCATGTGACAGTGATTAGCTGTTTGTGAGGAATGTAAACACTTAAAGCCCTGCAGCTGACGCTGCTGGTAGGTATGATTTTTATTGTTAGTTACACTAGCACAAAGTGCCCCCCCGGCCCCCACTCCCCAACCCCGATGCAGTGTTAAACCTCACCAATCTCAAAATCAGAGAAATCTGTCTATTTGTATTGACAGTTTTGATAAAGAAAACATGCTTACAACCTTACAAAGTTACACTATGTAACAAAACAACTCCTGACTAAATGATGGTAGTTTATCTCGAGAAGGTCCAGTGGTCAGGTGATGGCATAAGACACACCAACGTGCACCTCTACTGGGACCAACTGGACCCACAAGTTGTTGCAGAATGTACCGAACCAATCGGAAATCAAAATAAGTCCAGATGAACCAGACTAAGCATGTTTAAGTTCTCACTCATCTAAGTTTGTGTGTGTGTGTGTTTGTGTGTTCTTGTTTTTGTTACCTCATCGGGACCGTTCTTGGTTACGAACACCGACTTTGTAGGGTCCGGTAGTGTTTGTGAGGACAAAGACCTGGTCGTTAAAAAAGCCAGGGTGACTTTACTGAAGTATCTGCAATTTTAAAATGATTCAAAGCAACAACAAACGGCAGTACTTTATGTTTAACAGTAATGTTTACATGTTCTAAATGAACCTGCAGTTAATTACTTTGTGCATTACCTTTTGAAGCCCAAGATACCAAGAAATCGATAAGTGTTTATTACCTAGCAAATAAACTTTTCTTATTGCACCAATCCTTTGCATTTTAAGCAGTCTTTAAAATCTAAGTGGGGGAGATAATACGTAGGCTGATTACAAATAGTGTGTCTGAGTTTATGTGGCACTTAGTTTCACATGATACAGCACTTTCTGTATTGTGTGGTTTATTTGTTTGCAGTTTTTGTGAATTCAGTAATTAGAGCAGAGTGAAACAGATGCCTGAAATTTCATCCCTAAATACGCACTTGGGGATGACAAAGTTCAGGGAGTTTAGCAGCAATCACTCATCGCAGGGAGCTGCTGCTTATATGAATGCGACCACAACAAATGAGAAATTTGCGTTTGCTCGTGGTGGTGAAATCCACGTGGTACGAGCCCGTGCTGCAGTGGTGGTGGGATGCATCGGATCTGCTCTCGAGACCGTATACCTCTCTGCAGCGGGGCACTCGTAAAAGAAAGCCCTACATGAAATCCATTATGCTTAATTCCCCAAATCCGTAATACCCTCAGAGGTCTTAATCTCCATCCCATTCTTATATAAATTAGCTTCATCGTCTTGAGCAGACAGGGCTGTCTCTGCCAGCACCAAATGCCCAGACCTCTCTGCACTCAGCTGTGGGGCAAAATCACTGCCACAACAAGAAAAAGCCATAATATTTTCTTGGACCTGCTGGAGAAGAAAAGACCTTTTGGGAAATAAGTTTATTCATTTTCTGGTGAAGAATTGCTGATGCCACTCTCACTGCATGCAATGTTAGTTTTGCTCAGCATAAATATGGAAACAGCTGCGTTGCTCCACAAAGACATATGAAACTGGTTTGATATATGTTACCTTGTGGGTAAAACATCACAGTTCTGCTACTAATGTTTAAGTTTTGCTTCTGAGTATTGCAAAGATTTCATCTTTTAAAAGTCTTGGAACTATTCCTCGCTGCTGGAGACGTTTCTGCCCTTTTACAGGAACAATGTGTAATGTGGAGCCAAAAATTATATTAAAAGTCCGGTTTAATCAAAATAACTGTAAAGTGAGTTAGTCCACCTTCGCATAAGGAACAAGAAAATCCACAGTCCCTCCTCATCCACTCTCTGGGATCAATACAATGCCAAATGTATTGATAATCAAGACCCAAAACATTGGAAATAAAGACACAGAATCTATACCTAAGACATCGAAATCTCTAACCGAGAGTGCAGTGCTTTTTCTCAGTTACACTTTCCTTTTCGCAACATTATTTCTAAAACTATCTCTGTTTCTGGACCGTGGTTTTTTAGTTGTTTTTCAAATTCTTTTGTTTTTTGTGGTTGCAATTCTGAAACCAGTCCTAGTCTGGGACCTAGTCTAGATCAATATATTTGGTGTTGAATTAATGCCAAAGTGTCTTGACTTACCCTACCATCAAAAATGTTTGGTGAAACAAAATTCAGCAGCGGTGTTTATAAATCTAAGAGAAAGTTGCAAGTTCTGCATCAAACTTCATTTCTTTGCTGTCCATGAGTACTACGGATATTTACTCTGATTTTATTGGTTTTTATCTGCTCTATCTTTTCCTTCTGAACAAGTCTTTTTTTTTTTTTTTTTTACTGACAAGTTCAAGTACACCCACAAAATGTGCAACTTCTTTGTGTCAACACTTTGTACTGAGGCCACTGTGTTGCTCGCTGCTGCCACACCTGGCACAAACTGGTATTACAGCGCTGGATGGCCTGAAGCTAGCTATTTAGCAAGCTAACTCAGCAGATATCTCAGCAGGCGAATACATAGTCATCATTTTTGTGACATGACTGCACTTCTTCTCTTGCTGTTTTTAGGTTATTTTGAGATATTTTAACCTACAATCTTACACATTGCTCCTTTAATGCCTGATGTATCGCATATTATACACACATTTCTGAGACCTCAACTCCAACCCCCTAATCATCCATCCGTCCATTTTCTATACCCTCTGTATCCATCTACAGGGTCATGGGGGTCTGCTGGAGCCAATCCCAGCTCATTACAGGCGATAGGCTTTTATTAGAGGGTTGACCCCCTCTAATAAAAATAATTATAAAAAAAATTAATACAAAAAAATCTAAAAAGTACATAATAATATTAATAAGTAGGAAACAGTTACAGACAAAGTTGGATGAGTTTTTGATTTCGGTATTATTTCGAGTGTCAGGCAGGGACATTCAAGCCTGAAAACTGATACAGAATGGCCGTGATCTTCAGGCTCTCAGACAGCACTGCATTAAAATTAGACAGAATTCTTGAGTGAAAATCACTGCACGGTCTGCCGAGCTTTTCTGAGGATCACTGTCAGAGATGTGCTGCAGCACATAAAGAAATTTCCTGGTTCAAACTTTGGCCTTTCTGCAGACAGTTTGCTGATTCTCCCTTGGGTTTTCTGAAGCATTGCTCCTATTTCCTCACACACGGTGCAAAGACATATGTTTGTGGTGATTCCTAGTTAGTCATAAGTCTGAGTAAGGTTATATCTCAGCTTCCTGTTGTAGTGGGGCTCCATCCAGAGGGATAGGCTCTGCTCAGGATGAGAAGTGATGGATTAATTATGTTTATTTATGTTTCACAAACTCGTCCAAAGGCACATGATTTAAGCTGCTCATATAACATTAAAACGTTCTGTCTGACAGCATCTAAAGTTGAACCCAGCTCATAACAAAAGACCTTAATCATTTAAAACATATTCATTCTGAAACAAAGCAGATGTTTTGTCATATCATCTTGCAGGTTTTTCTGTATTTTGCAAAGGTTCGTGATCTCATTTATCCTTGTTAGCACAAATGAGTGGTTGCAAGTCCTATTTTAATGGAATTTAAAGGTCATGTCTTTCCTAATGTTTTGAAAACAGTCAGATAAAATGGATATGCAGCACAAAACTGAATGAATAAAGGAAGATGTCCATCAGATATGAGATTGATTTACAACTCAGTGAAATGGGGCTGTTTCATCTCCAACTTGAGTGAACTTGCTGCTGTGCGAAGGCTTTGAAGTAAGTTGTTCCCATGAGGTTTTTGTCACAGCCTCTAATGCTGCTCCTGCTGCTCACCCTGAGTGAAAAGCCCAAACCAGCCAGGCCACAACTTCTTCACGCTTATATACCATGTATTTTGTCTCATGTAGAGAGACTCCAAGCAGAGCAGCAAAACCAGAAGGAGAAAGGTTTGCAATCCTTGTTAACAGCAGATGCTGCAATCCTGAACATCTCAGCGCCCTGAATGTTGAAGTTTGGGTTATAGTTTCAGCTCAGTTTTGGCCACACTGCAAATACAACATCCCAAAGCCTCCAGTGCATTTATTTATTTTCTATTTGCAGAAAAGAGGTGAAGAAACGTGTGCAAGCAGGTTGAAACGGGTGGAGAGAAGTGTCAGGCGTGATGTGTGATAAAAGGGTGTCAGCAAGAATAAAAGGAAAGGTGTACAAGACACTGGTGAGACCAGTGATGTTGTTTAGTGTGGAGAAAGTGGTACCGAGGAAGAGACAGGAGGCAGAACAAGAGGTAGCAGAAATGAGAATGTTGAGGTTCTCCTTGGGAGTGACAAGGATGGATAGGATCAGGAACGAGTACATCAAAGGGACGGCACTTGTTAGATGTTTAGAGATAAAGTCTGAGAGACCAGACTGAGATGGTTTGAACCTGTACAGAGGAGGAACAGTGAATTTATTGGGTAAAGGATGTCAAGGTGGGAACTGCCAGTCAGGAAACTTAGAGGAAAACCAAGGAGGAGATTTATGGATGCAGTGAAGGAGGACATGAGGGTGGCTGGTGTGAGAGAAGAGGATGCAGAGGATAGGGTTAGATGGAGACGGATGACTTGCTGTGGCGACCCCTGAAGGGAGAAGCCGAAAGGAATAGAAGAAGATACTGGAACAATATAACGTCTCTTTCTAGGGATAAATAACGTATTATTCAATGTAGATACTGCTATCAGGTCAGCTGTTATCACTGACGGGCATCTGTCTTCTTCATCCACCGCAGCATCTTCACATCTCCACATTTCACCTCCTCTGATACCTCATCACCCCCCGAGATTAGCCTCGTCCGCCAGTTTAATCATTTATCTTCATTATTAAACTTTTTCTTGAGCTTAGAGGTGTTGTCAGGAAGATTTTGTCTCTGCTGGATGGAGGCAGTCTGGGCATTTGCTATCATTTGTACTAATCTTGGCTAACTGACTGAGGGGCCTGATACCAATCTTCTCATCTCATTTTGTGGCAGAATTAAGTTGTTTCCTACTAGTTAAACTTCTTCTTCTTCTTTTTAAAGTGCAGTGGGACATTAACTCCTGCAGGAGGCTGCCATGCTCAAAGACACAGTATATTTTGAGGGCACACACAGTGAAAGATAGCGACTCTTTGTCGGGCTTACTTTTTTTATTTTTTATTTTTTGTTGTTGGCCTCCTAGCCCTGTTTTTGTTTGGGGCATCTGTCAGAGGCTGTTTTCTCGAAAGTGTTTTGTGGAAAAGGGATGACTGAAGTGAAGCGCTCCAGCGGGGTGTGTTTGTGTGTGCCGCTGCATATCTGTGGGCAACGCGGCGTAATTTCGAACCAGGAAATAAAAACAACATTCCAAAGAGAATAATGCAGCAGGAGGAGGAACCCGGTTGCACCGAGGTCCCCTGGCATCGCCCCCCCCACTGTAGTTAGCGAGTGTTTGAGTGTGTCGAAGCTCTTCTGTGTGCTGGTTGTGTACACAGGCTTGTCCTCCAGCACTCGAATGCATCACATACATAGAATCTAATAATTAGGTCTGGATCCCCACAGTGGCATATTGCAAAGATTGTTATTATGTTTCTCAGTCTTGCTTGACATTAATCAGGGGAAAGACTTTTACTGTTTTCCAGCATATCATAGGCAGTATTCTCTCCTTTCCTCCCTCTATACTTGCTCTCTCTCGTGCTGTTACCCCTCCCTCTCCTCTTAAATCACTCCTACTTTTACACACCTCCCTGAATAATTAAATAATTATTTCCTTCCCAGCTCCTTTATCTTCCTTCTCCACTTTTTTATTAGTTCTCCCTCCCTCGCTACCTTTCCCTCTTTGTTACTTCTTATTTAATCTCACCTCTTTTTTTTTGCCACCCCAAACTTCATCCCTTCCCCCTTTTGCGTTCGCTCTACTCCGTCTGTCTCTGTTAAATGGGAGCACTGACCCCATTACGAGGCGTTGGTGTTGCCGAGCGGAGGAGGAAGAGGAGGCGAGGGAAGGAGGAGCAGGAGGAGGAGGAGGAGAGGATGGATTTCGCTCCGTGCGTTTGAATGGAGTGATTAATGAGCGTTGCTTCCAGAGGGTGTTATCCCTGCTCTGGACCAGCGGGGACTTCACTGGGTCACCTGTGGTCACACACGTGCACACACAGTGCACACTAAAGCCTGAGCTCTCTACAAACCTGCTGCACAGGACGCCCTGCACACCCATCACTGCTGACATTATCATTAACAACGGTGGGGCGGTGGGATCGGGGGGCCACAACAGCAAACACAGCCCAGCGGCTGGGAGTGTTCACAGTTCATTACGTGACTCAGTGCTGCTGCCGCTGCAGCTGGGACACACTTCCTCCTCGGGCTGCTAAGTCTTCTCCGCCATTTCATTCGCAAACGCCATAGATTTAACGTGACGACTCGATTACAATCCTGAATCCCAATATTGAAATGTTGACATGAAATGCTCCATTTGTCAGTTTCCTAATGATAAAGTGTCCAAGGTATCGATTGTTCTGTAATTATTTTTTCAATAGCAGCGGTAGGGCCGTAGTTGTTAAATCTCTTCTGTCACATTTTCTTTGAGGGCTGAGAAAAAGTGGCTCCTCTTAACCTGCAGTGCCAATTCACATTGTCAAGCATCCATAATGCTGACTAGTATGACGAATAATCCTCAGACTAGAAGGGAATTCAAACCTTTTTCTCTGATGAAATTTCCATATTCAACCTTATTTTAAAACACTGATACCCGTGTAAAAGGTAAGTAGGAATGCAATGAACCACTCAAGCGATATACCCAGCTTTAAAAACAAGCACAAATACATCATCTCAATATAAAAATTCTGACAAAGTAAAATAAAATACCTCATGTAGATGCCTTCAGGTGTTTTTTTACAAAAAAGAATAATGTCTGAGTGTTTTCTGAAAAGACTTGGTGTAAGCTTTTCATCATTTATTATATCACTTTAAGCTCTCTGAAAACCAGTCTTGAATGGCTGCGATCATCTCTCCAAGAAGTCATTAAAGACTGCTTTAAAATGAACATAATTCTGAGGTGGAAATCACAATGTGCTCAGGAACAATTCTCAAAGCCATCCGCAGTGAAGGCAATCCTCAAATCCAAGTTTGAAGGTCTAAAGGTTTCAATCGGTGTTTGGTAATCATTTCCTCCAGGTTAAAGAGGAGAGGCTGCACACAGCTTCTTATCAACAAACAACTCAAAGGCCAGCGTCTGTGATGGTATAGGTGCAGGAGTGGTATAATTAACCTCTATGTGGAACTCGGCAGAAGAAACAAGCAATTATTTATTTCATTTTGAAACTTATGACTTAGATGTAAATAGTGATGCATAGAAAGATGATTCAAACAGAGGAAATGGGTTTGTTTGGACCATAACCCTCATTTCAGAAAACGTAGTCCAAACAAAAGCACACGTAAACCCAAAAACCTCCAAATAAGATGCAGAGAACTGGATTAGGGAGAACAGAGGCAAATATTTAGATATGTGCAGGTTGTTGAAGAGAAAGAGGTCGGACAATCAGGGAGGACGTGGTTAAGACAGAGATGGACTAGTGAGAAGGACAAAGAGTGAACAGAGAAAACACCTAACACATGATCCAGAAAGTAGACTTATAAAACCAGAGAATCATCTAAATCAACATCAGAAAAGTGCATGGCAACTAAACGAAATCCATGTACCACCATGACATTAGGAGACTGTTCGCTAAACTTCTTACCTTCTAAAATACATCAGCTGGTCTCCTGGTTTCACTTACAATGGGCCGACATTTACACTGTTTGAGATAATGCATCACACACAGCATCTTAGCTATTTTGGACTGTTTATAGATCGTAATGATGTGTTTAATTTATTCATTCATGCTTCATTTTTATGCACTTTGATCCCGTTTAGGGTCCCAGGGGAAAATGGTTGGACACATCTGGACGGGTCCATCACAGAGCAGCTTTATTTCATTTAGTAACATATTTTAGTAGCATACATGATTCAGACTACACCATTCTGAAAACAAAGAAGGAATAATAAAAAAAAAAGATATGATCATGCCTATATTAACACAACTGATGCTCTGCAGAAACACACGGATGACTCTGCTGATGTGGAGCATGTCAAGTAGCTCACCAGAGATCAGTGAGCTACTTTGTAACATGTGGCGGGTAAAAACCACTTCATCTTTAACATCAAAAGAAACGGGAGATTATTGTAGGTTTTGAGAGGAAGAGGAACAAGAGGAAGACTATTTCTATCCTGGGAGAAGAAGCTGAAGTGGTGGAGACCCGCAGCGAACTGGGTGTTCACCTCGACAACAGAGCGGATTGTAGATGTAACAATGACATTAGTTACTTTATGAAAAGGTCACAGCATCCTCTGCTTTTTTTTTTTTTTTGGAAGCTTACGTCCCTGAAGAATTGCAATAAGATGTCATATATCTTCCACGAATCTGTGAAGAAGAGTGCAGTTTTTATCTGCAGTCATCTGTTGGGGCAGCGGCATCAGAGCCAGCGACTCAAAGAAAGTCAGCAAACCGATAAAGAAAGCTGGCACTGTGCTGGGGATTACTCTGCAGCCCCGGGAGGCGGCTGTTGAGAGAGGAATGTTTCCATCTCAGTCTGAATGTGCAGCATTAGTCCGCAGCACAAAAAACACAGCGCTGGCACTAGAAAGACTCAAAAACTCTGAAAATGACTCAACTTTTTACGCTTCATAATTGTTCGGCATGCATCCTGACAAACTGCACAAGTGCCACATTTTCATAGTTTTTTAAAAATATTTTACATAGCTGTGTTTTCCTTTGTAAATTGTATCCTGCAGTATGCTCAAAAATATGCAACTGGGGTTTAAAAATGTGAAATTTGGCATTACAACTGCAACAGAGTTTGAGCTTCATCTGACCTGGTGCTGTTCAAGGACTTCTCAACTTTTCAACTTTGCTGAGGGTGGCAAGTGATTCAGGTTACTTATTAAAAAGCTGCGTGACTGGGATCGAGACAAGTTTATTTGTGTAGCACATTTCATGTAAAAGACAATTCAAAGTGCTTTACATATAAACATTGAAAAATGCATTAAAAAGAAAAGCGTTTAAAAGGAGAATAAATAATTAAGAAGACAGAGCTAAGCTAAAAAAAATAAAACAGCTGCAGTGCATTGTGGGGGATTATTGAAATGCAGCAGTAAATAAAAAGGTTTTCAACCTTGACTTAAAGCAGCTGAGAGTTTAAGCGGCCCTGTGGCATTCTGGGAGTTCGTTCCACAGGTAAGGAGCATAAAAGCTGAACGCTGCCTCACCGTGTTTGGTTCTGACTCTGGATGCAGAACCAAACACTGACGACCTGCAGGTTCTGGTTGGTTCTTAATGGACCAGGATCAGAGATGTATTTTAAACATTTAGAGATTTATAAACCAACAGCAGGATTTTATAATCTATTCTGGGACAGACAGGAAGCCGGTGTAAAGATCTAAGACCTGGACTTTTAGGGTCCAGTCTCTTGGTCATGGTGAGGACTTGGGTCAGCAGCGTTCTGAACTAATTGGAGATGTTTGATGGATTCTTTTAGGGAAACCCATAACAACAGCGTTACAACAGTCCAGTCTAAGATAAAAACATGGACAAGTTTTTCTAAGTCCTGCTTATAAAAGACATCCTTGATATGTTCTTCAGGTGATAAAAGGCTGACTTCTTACTGTCTTCATGTTTTAAAATTCAGGTCTGAGTCCAGAAAAACACCATTTCTGGCTTGGCTAAGGTGTCAAAACACATAGTTAACCCTTTAATGCCTGATATATCAAATAACACAAAGTAATCCATAATTTCTTTTCATTTGAAGTGTTAATTATAGGCTTAAATCTAAACACTTCAATTTTTTTATTAAGCAATTTCTAAATAATTATTCTCCTTATCATTATGAATACATTAGGTAAGTTTGTGTATTTTTTAAATTTAGTTGTTTTTATTTTTTTCATTTGTATAAAACTGTTTTTTTCCCCTTTTTTGATTACCGTATTTACCGGACTATACAG
>JAOWBL010000015.1:5534274-5544577 GCA_028564865.1 Zenarchopterus dispar
GCGACAGGAAGTACCGTATTTTTCTGACTATAAGTCACACTTTTTTCATGGTTTGGCTGGTCCTGCGACTTATACTCTGGTGCGACTTATATATTAAAATATATAATTTCACATTTTCGTTACTTTCACGCTGACAGCCGCGAGAGGGCGCTCTAGGCTTGTGTGCCATTATCTGCTACTTCGATTACTACCACTGAAATAAAAAACGTAAACATAAACTTATAATAACAATTGAGATCATTATGTATTTTTTTGGCTGGTGCAACTTATACTCTGGAGCGACTTATAGTCTGGAAAATATGGTAAGTACTTGTGTGTTGGTCTATCCCAGATGCCCCTGAGCCCAGAGATGCTGATTCCACCTCTGAACAAGGTTAACAGACCATTTTTACACTTTTAAAAGGCTTTAAAAGCCGTTTAAAGCCAGTTCCAGTCCTCAGACGCTGGTAATTCTGTCAATGGTTCCTTCATTTGAGCCAGGTGTGCAGGAGCAGGAAATCGTCTCAAACATATAGGTCAGAGGGTAGTTGAGAACTGGGATCTGAGAGTCCAGGTGTTTGTTTTTTCAGTGTACATCCTTCCCCGTGCACACTCTCACAGTCCCCTGGACTTATTTAATGTTTTTAGGCTTTACTGTTAATTTGGTGTAGAAGAAGAAACATGCAATTTCCCTCCATTTGTCCTCATATTTTTGAAAATTTTCAATGGTTTTCTCATTCATTTGTTGACAAAGAGGAGGCCTTCTGCACATCTTTGCTCTTTCATGGATACTGCTTTTACACAAAATCACTACAGTCATAGGTTGATATCATTTATAGAATGTGAACTACTTATATTTAAAAAAAAGAACTTTGTTGTCTTTTTCCTCTGTAGGGTGGTCTGTTATGTTTGAGGTGTGGAGAGGACTCGAAAGCAGGAGACTTTTATGCTTCAGGTGATGCACACAAAGTCCTTTATTAAACAAAAAGCGCTGCTTGGCAGGACTCCAAAAATAAAAAGCCTCCAACAGAAAACAAAGACTTTCAAAAGATGACTGGGTAGACACACAGACAGGTAGACCGACGGGATGAAAAAACAGATGGACCCGTGGGGGAGAAGGGAAAGATAAGACAATATATACCCCCAGGGCTGAGGAGACACAGGCGCAAACAATCAGGATTGATGGGAACAAAGGAAGTCAAATTGGAACTTTAAAAAAATAAATAAATAAATAGACTTTCAAAATAAAAGAGGAACTAAACCCAAAACCATGGCATGGCCACAAGGGATCATTGTGTTCAACATATTGATTTAGCGTAGGGTAACCATTTCCTCAGGCGTGGGGTTCAACATCCAGCTCATGATGAAGCTGCTCCAGCAGCACAGTTCAGGCCCACAGTGGCACTTCAGGAGTGTATCTCGCCTGTCCATTTTAAACAGATCACTAGTCCATTAAAAGGCCATTATCTGCATTGTCCCTTTTTTTTTTCCTGATTTGAGTTTGTACTTACTTAAACCCGATTAAACAGCGCCCAAAGAGCAAGACCTTGTTTTGCGTAGTGTGGGGAGAAAAACCATTTATCTCCAAAGTAACCGATGACTCTGTAGTGCTGCACTGTTCGCGCGCATTTCTTTATCTGCACGTGTGCAAGTGAGCGTGCACTCTCGCAGGATCCGTGCATGTGTGCGTGAGTGATAATCTGCTATGGACAACAATGAGACAGTAATTAGTGATGTGCCATTTCCCATCTCTTCAGCGCTGCATTGTCTTTAAAGGTGCCTATGACCATGATTGATGAGCCTTTTATTCAGTATTTCTTCCTTTTTTTGCATGTGTTTGTGTGTGTGTCCGTGTGGTAGATTAAGATAAAGGGTTATTGTGTCTGAACTCAAGCTGTGCTGCATTGAAAGAGGGCTGTGCTGAGCCATTATGGTCAGTCAGACGTCCATTGATCAACCTGTCAACTATCTTATGCTTGTGTGTACGAGTGTGTATGTGTTTCATCTCGAGAGTGTTTGTGCGCTCGCCTGATAAGCTAATTGCCTCTTGGCCAATGGATACACGCAGTCTAATGGCTCAGAAACATTAAGTCAATTAGTGCACATAACAACAGGCAACAATATAGTCATTCGCTCACGCAGTCCCCCTCATCAGCTTCTTTATTCAACTCTCCTCTTGTTGTTGTTGTTTTTTTCTCATTTTTTTATGTGCTGTTAGTATGATCACACACATACATCCCAACACTGACACATGCATGCTTCCACTCCACAGCAGCAAAAAAAAAAAAAGCTAAACCACCTGTGACAAGACAGTAGTTGACAATAATATCTCAGATTTTCATAATAAGATAAACATGAACGACTCAGAAATATCACAAGCCTTTGCCAGGACAGTGATTTATTTACTCTAAAAAAAACAAATATTCCAAATCTAGTGCTTTAAATCTTGGGAGCATATGAAAAGATCCAAGCACATAAACATGTCTAAAAGCTCTCATTTATTCATGCACATGTACACACACACACACCTACAGATGTATCGGGAACAAAATGGGATCAGCTGTGGCTGCGTATAATCCTGTTTGTCTGATTTTTATTTCACCACGTTCTTAACAAGCTCTGGAGTTGAAACCCAAATCTGTCAGTTTCCTCTCTCTCTGTCTCTCTCGCGGAAAGTGGGTGAAAAATTTTTCCCCCGTACATCAGCATTATCCTGAGGAGGATCTGGAGAGGTGTTGTATTAGTGTCTCTGCTTCATCTCATCAACCACGAGACGGGAGATTGTGCTCTTAAACATTCTCCGGCGAAACTGAGGAATTCTGGCTCAGCACCCACAGCCGGCTCGCGAAATGTGTTGCTCTAAAAATAAATAAATAAATGAATGAAAACGAGATTTGCACTCACATGCTTCAGTGGAGCTGCTCAGACGTGGACGGCAGCTGACAGGGGAGGATGTGGGGTGTGGAGGAGTGGGTAGGGGATTGGGGGAGGAGAGGGGGGGTCCATTTCGAGGTGTGAATGTTTATAGAAGTAGTTACCAGACACAGATCTGAACTGGTGTAGATACAGCTGCTGTTCATCACTGCGTGACCACCAACATCCAGCAAGATCTGCTGCCTGCTGAAGCTCCGCCCACTCCAAGTGGATTTTCATGCAAATTGGAAGACTTAAGCATAACTTAACATTTATCACAATAACTCTGCCTGTAATCAAATTTGCCACAGAGGTTTTTCTGCGTAGACGTTCTGAAATGTGCTTTTGTTGGTCTGTACTGGCACTGCTAAGCATCAAGTACATATAAAAGTATGTGGGGGGCTCAAGGATGGCTGAGGGGGAATCAGTCCATCATGGGGGCGGCGGGAGGCTTCAGTAGGTCTGAACGCCAAGTCGGAAGTAAGATGGAGAAGCTGTGGAAGAAGAAAATACGGCCATATTAGAAACTTCGTCAGCGAAGAACCCCATTGCCATCCTTATTAGTCTGAAGGAGCTTCTACCTTCTGAAGCCATGTCGGCCTCACCTTCCTCCTGCAGCTCCAGTAACATCACATGTCAGTAGTGAAACTGATGACATCAGCGTTGCGTCTTATCCCACGCTGACGGGATAAACAAAGACACATTCAGGACTTGTTACTGACCGTGGTGTTCTGATGCTTCACTCTCTGGGATGGGAGCAATGCACCTTAGGGGGATCACCGTGAATGCACAGCTGGAAAGTGGAGGCAGAATGAAGATGGGATCTCCAGTGGATCTTCCAACCATTCTCTCTCTCTCTCTTTCTCTGGGAAGATGGATTAATTCACAATAATAGTGTTAGGGTAAGTGAGCATTTTCAGGCAGGAAATGCCCAACGGCGGTCTGAAGGCTGGAAAGTGAAGCCGAAGTGATTTATTTACAGTGAAAATTAAGAAATGCACATGTCCATGAATGTCCATTTAATAGTCAACGGTCCTTACTTTTCCATGATGGTTAGTGGTATAAGTTAAAGAGAGTGGTGAGGAGTTGCAGGTCTTCCTGGGCTGGTCATGGTTGTGCAGGGGGACTCTCCTGCCGTGGGGCTGGCGGACACCCGACAGGCAGACTTCCTGGCGGGTCAAAAGTAACAGACATGAACCAGAACACAAAATGTAGCTTCCCAGAGATTTAATTGAAACTTGGCCGGGGTACCGCTTGATGGAGCAAACAGTCTGGCGATGAGCAGGAAGATGACTGAGGCACATATCCAGCTGCCGCCAGGTGAGCGTAGGTGTGGACGATTAAGGAATCAGGGCCACCAGGACCCAGGATCCAGATCCAACTGTTCACTCGCACAGAGAAGAAACCAGAAATCAGAATCCCTGACAAACAGACAATGAGATATATATATATATTAAAAAAAGCAGACCCTGGGAGTTAAAGTTAAACAAACCTCTTTTGACAGCAGTGCCTTCCAGCGAGGGATTTTGGCAGCTCTGGACCAGACCTCCACAACATTCAGGGGGGATTATTGACCATTTCTCTTTACAAAACTGCTTCAGCTTAGACACATTTGTGAGATGTCTGGTGTGAACAGCTTTTTTGAGGTCATTTCACAGCGACTCGATGGAGTTTTTAAGGTCTGCACTCTTACTGCACTACTCCAAAAGGCAGATTTTTATTTTCTGAGACCATTTGGTGGTGGATTTATTTCGGTGCTCAGGGTCCTGCTGCATCACCCACCTTTTACTAAACTCACGCTGGCAGACAGCCAATCTGAAATTATCTCGTTGCATATTTTTGGTAAACTTGACAGCTCATTTTCTCTCGATGACGGCAGGCGGTCCAGGCCCTGTGCCAGCAAACCAAGCCCAATAACCATGCTCTCCGCAGCGTCGGGATGATATCTTACGCTTTATTGCCCTTTTCATGCCATTCATGGTTCTGATTTCATCAGTCCTTAAATTATATTCCATGTAGTGCTGCTGATTGACAAGATGCTCTTTTGCAAAACTTCAGATGCGCCTCAAAGTTTGTTTGTTTGTTTTTTGGAGAACAGCAGCTTCCCCGGTGGTACTGTATGGTAGTCTCCAGATCAGAGATGTTTGCTGGTTCCTATGATGTCTTCAAGCCTCTAGTAGTTACTGAGGATTCTGCAGAGAGCCATTGAAGTGATTCTCACTGATATCAAATACACGGTATGAAACAGACCAACTTCTAGGAAAACAAAAAAAAAAACAACAGTACTAAATTGTCTCTATTCCTAAACTATTTGTCTAACTTTGGACTGATGGGTGCATAAACCCTTTAAAATTCTCTGCACCCCTTTCCGGTCTTGCAGAAATCGAATGCTCTTGTCAATAATGCAGAAATCTTGAAAAAAGAGCAAACTTTTTCTCACCACAGTACTTAAAACGGTGGGAAGTGGAAGTTGTCATCTTTGCACCTAACTCAGTCAAGTTGAACATTAAAAAAAATGTGAGAAAATGCAGAAAGGACGTTTCAGTAGTCGCTCTCTGCGATCATTGAAACAACTGAGTCTATAAATGTATTAAAGAAAAGAAAAGTGTCTGTGCACAATAAAGTAGTTGTAAGTCTTTTGTTGCTTCTGTCGTCCCTGGCAGTCATCATAATGCATTCTTTCATTCTTTGAAACTGGAAAAAAAAACCTCCTTTAATGCAAACTATTACCTATTTGCATTTAGACAGGACTTTGTGTCACATCTTCTAAGACAATGTTTAGTTTTGAACTCAACCTCTTTACAAAAAAAACTTCTCGCAGCTTCTGTTCCTTGTTCTGTTTGACCTGATTTATCTGTATAAGTTCTGCCTGGCTAAGCCTTGCAGATTTCTCTATGATCTTGTCTAAATTTACATCTCTCTACATGTCCCTCTAATCGTGGCTGAGGAGAATTTCTCATCGCCGATGATGAAAGAGTAAGAGGTCGATCAAATGCAAAGCAGCCTCTCCCTTTCTAAAGCCTCTTTTTTCTTTTTTTTTTTTTTTTTGCATCGAGCATCGCTCTGCCTTTGTGGCCTGCTGTTCAAAACACCGCTGGGATGGTATACAGCAGCACTCCTATGAAAATCATTTATCAAAATTTGTCATCCCCCACATAAACAAGTTTTTCAGGGGTGATCAGTGGATGTTTGTCTTCGGCGGCAATAAAGATAGCAAGAGAAACGGTTATGCAAGATGTGGGAAAACAAATTTGCTGGATGGCATCTGATGGAATAAAGAGATCACAGAGACATTTGTCTTTTAACACTCCAGAGACAGTAAGGAGGTATGAAATAGACTTGTCAGCATAAATCAGTGTCATTTCACAACACAAATCAAAAAGAGCACAACGAGCTTCGGTTGCAGGAAGAGTACTCAGCAGTTAGCAGCGAGAGAGAGAAACCGCTGGTTGGTTCGGTTTGGTGACTAAAACCTTTCCAACAGTCACACAGGAACGCATCAAAGAGTCAACAACAGTCTGTTTCAAGGATGTGCTTCACTGTTCTGACCATTATTGATGAAATAAAACAAAGTTTTTATGACTTTGTGCAAGTATCGATTAAGGACATGACGGTTTCAGATGTTCAAATATAAATGAGTCTCGGGTAACTGGTCATCATAACAGAAATCTTACTAATCTGGACTCACTTGGTTGAATACTGTTACAGTTTAAAACATACAGTTTTATCAACACGACTCCTGACCAAACGAAGCCAACATATCTCAAGAAAGTTCACGTCTTAGTTCCTGGCACACTGCTCCCCCTACTTCCCGCTCCCTGCATGTTTTGGATGTTTATTTACTCCATCACACCTGCTACAGATGAATGCATCTCCATCAGCAGAAGAGCCTCTCCACTGGGACAAAGTGGCGTTACAAGGCTGGCTGGACTGTTTATATTCCCCAGAACAGTATTTTCAGATGACCTTTTGTTAATTACTGTGTCACCTGGTTTAAATAAACCAGTCTGTTGTGCACATGCACAAACTGGTGGAGCTTGAAGCTGTAAAAATGAATGCTTCCACCCATGTATGTCAGCTGCTCGCTTAGTATATTCATTTGCAGCCCGCAATGGATACCTTACAATCTAATCTGACTTTTAATGAGACGGATATATATTTATTTCTGTGCTCCAGATCAAGGATGGCTGTTTATAAGTGCCATCTGTCATGAAGCGAGCAGAACTACTACATCTGAGCCAGGCCTTGGCAGGAGCAGCAGCAGAGATGCATTCCTCATGTTTGCTCTCTGGTGACATCTGCTGCTGGAAGATGGTAACGTTATTTAAATAAACAAGCAAACAAACAAACAAAAGCTGCTACGTTTAAAACCAGTATCTGTACAGTTTGTGACTTTACACTCACCAGCTACTTGATTTGTGAGTGTATGTGGCCAGTGTGTGTATTTTGGAGTGGATAGGACTTTTCTCTGTAAAACCCCCTGAGATGACTTTAGTTATGATGCCAAACTAAAAAACTGAGCTCAGCTCAGATTTTTTTTTCTGTGTTTTATCGTATTGTGTCGCCCCATCCTGGTCCTCTGGACCCACTGCCCTTCATGCTTTAGATGTTTACCTCCTTCAGTAGACCCGATTCAGATGAACGACTCACATCAGCATTTCACCGAAGTCTCCACAAGTCTGTTCATGATCCATTCATTTGGAGCAGGGAAACATCAATAACATGCAGGGCCGTGTGTCGTGAAGATCAGGATTCAGAAACACAGATTCAGCGTGCAGCATACTGATGAAGTACGACGTTATACCGGGCTGGAAAACAGCACTTTAGTAAACTAACAAGGGATTGGACGGGATCTACATACACAAAGAAGCAAAGGAGAGGCCAAGGTGAATCCACTCAGGTGAAACGATCAAAGAATCTCAAGCGTGGTACGAAAAAACAGGGAAAGAAACTTTTTCAAAGTAAAGTAGGAAGAAATTTAAAAAAAAAAAGGAATGTAAACAAGAAAATCAATGGAAATGATCAACAAGGAGACACAGATAATATAGAAACAGAAGGACGATGATTTCCCCGTAATAACCTGCTCAGGTACAAAAGATCTGTTGTACAGGTGAAGTACATAACACGAGATGCTTCACACCTCACAGAGACACTGAACAAACAGGACCTCAATTATACTGGAAAGCTATTGATAAATATGGTGAATGCACGTAAACAAATGCCTAAGTGAACATGATTTTCTTTAAGAGCATTTATGTTATTTTCCGTGAGTGATTCATTTAAACATGTTCTCAGGTGAAATGATAATATACTTGGTTTAAGATGATTAATTAACAGTAAAAAAAAATTTTAAAAAGTGAGTATGGCTGTTCATGTTTGTAGATTTTGTATAAAATGAATTATTCTATAGATTGTATTCATATTCATTTGAGTTTTTTTTCACATTATGTTTTCCATATATAATACCAAGTGAATACTTTGCCTGGAAATGACACACACACACATTAAAACACATATGTTTGTATGCCAGAGACATTCCTTGCATGTTCCAGTTTCAGGATTATTCCAGAAATAACAATTTATTTGTAAACCAGAGTGCTAATTTCATGTAATAACCAGGGTTACAACTGTACACTTATTTTCAGTATTACGAACTCACTAGTCATTTTATTTATTTAACAGGTTTACCTAATAAAGTGCCCAATGAGTTGAATTAAAAAAAAAACAAAACAAAAAACAGTAGTCATGCATGATAATTGGCTCTCGAATTAGAGAGGCAGGATCACCTGATCTTCCAGACACTCCAGTAATATTTAACAAGGTTAGATATCCCCGTTTACAGGATATAAATATGATGTATTATGAGCAGGGTGAGATACTTAAACGCTTCTTCTAATTAAAGCATCTGAGATCACTTTATGAGATAGCCTACTTCTGGATTTCTTCTGAAAGGTGACCCCTTGTTCTCCTGTCTCCACAGTGTGCCTGCTGGTGCAACCAAAAGCTGCAGAAAATGAGGACATCTCTCTCAGTTGAATAGTAATAAAGCTGATCCAGGACAGGTACATCCAGTGCGCCGATCGTGCTTGATCGCTCTCGCCTCTCTTCCCAATATGACCGTTGTTGTAAAACAACTATTTTCTCCCGCTGTCACATATGGTTGATATTTCGCAAAAGTAACTCTTGACAATTGTTTGACATTCAGCCCAGGAACCTTAGTTCCTTAGATATTTGTTTGAGAGGGACCGTGTCGTGGTGAAAACCCGCCCTCTAGTGGCCAACCACGTCCTTCCAATAAATCACCCATCAATAAGTTACCACTTTGGTGACTTCCTGGTACGTCATCAGCCAGAACAAAGTACCTGGCATTTATTTGTCACAAGTTGTGGGTTTAACCATTTTTATTAGCCTTTTTACATGAATGTTTGATTTAGTTTAATGGTTGTGATTTTAATTCAGGATTTTAATCTACAGACTGGCTATACTGTTGGAGGGGGGAAAAAAGCCAAAGCACATATATTTGGTAAAAATTTGAAATGTGTCATCTGTTTTACCTTTTGGTAAATCTTCGTGGTTCTTTTGTGTCCAAGGACACTTTTCAGAGCTCTGAGTATGTTGAACCTGAATTCAAACTTGGAGTTTTTCATTTCATAAAGCGAAGTTACTGAGCACTGAACAAAAAGGTTCAGTTAAGCCCCTTCAAGAAACCGAAGCAACTTATACTGGAAATCTGTTACCATGGTAACAGGCAAGGTTTATTTATCACCCAGCCAAAGGGTTCAGTTAAGCCCCTTCAAGAAACCGAAGCAACCTATACTGGAAATCTGTTACCAAGGTAACAGGGGGAATTACTTAACCCCGAACAAGAGGGCTCAGCCTGTTTAAGAAACCAAAGTAGCCTAATTCGTACTCAAAATTTGTTACCCTGGTAACAGGCGAGATTAATTAAACTCTGAGCTAAAAGGTTCAGTTAAGCCCCTTCAAGAAACCGAAGCAACTTATACTGGAAATCTGTTACCATGGTAACAGGCAAGGTTTATTTATCACCCAGCCAAAGGGTTCAGTTAAGCCCCTTCAAGAAACCGAAGTAATTTGTACTGGAAATCTGTTTCTATGGTAACAAGCGAGGTTAATTAAACACCGAGCAAAAGGGATTAGTTAAGCTCATTTAGGAAACCGAAGTAACTCCTGCTCGAATTATGTTACCATGGTAACATATTTGGTAACAGGCGAGTTTGCCTAACACATGCAAAATACTTCAGTGAAGCCCGTTTAGGAAGTAACTCATATTCTGAGTCTGTTACCATGGTAACTGTCTCTGAAACCTATCCTTCCTGACAGACAGACAGACAGACAGACAGACAGACAGACAGACAGACAGACAGACAGACAGACAGACAGACAGACAGAC
>JAOWBL010000015.1:5544677-5558799 GCA_028564865.1 Zenarchopterus dispar
CCACATGCACGCACATAGACACACATGCATTGTATCACTATAAAAGGAGGAGGTTTTTTAGAGTAGGCAGGTCTTTCTTGGCTGAACCTCAAAGACTCTGTACCTTGTGTATTAGAGACAGGAGCTAAGGCTAATGAATGACCTCCTCTGGAGTTGTAACCTTTATTTCTTTTCCTAAACAAAGAATTGATAATTGAAATAGAATTTTCTCTGGTTTGTCTCTTTTCTTATAATAGTGGATTAACTTACACTACTCCTTCTGATAAGATTTAGGCAACAAATCTTAAAACTAACTGATCACGTTAGCATTTCCCGCTTAGCATTAGCATAGATGCTAGCGATTTTTTTTTTTTTTAATGGTATAAAAATCGCTAATATCACCATAAAAATTATCAAACCTACAAAAGCAATGGAATAACATTGAAGAGACATCTAATTAGTTATATTCGACTTTTAGAATGGGTTTCATGGCGTTAATACCACAACTCCAGGATTCCTTACTTTAGGAGGAGACGCCAAAGTGACACCGGTCCAGAGAACGTGGTTGGACCTGTAAAACAGTTTGTATTACAAGATTTTTGTCATTTTAAATGCCACTTGAAAAACCTTCACAACAGTCTGGTTTGTGTAACGCTTTAAGGAATAAAACTTAAGACAATTTGTAGCTGACCATTTTTTGTCTTTGCCAGGTTCCCAAATTTTCTTAATTAATCCATTAGTCAACCTTTTTTACCTTCTATACCCCAAATCTTTATTTTAAGCAGAGAACCCCTTCGCTTTTCAATTTGTCTGAGCCCTTGAGTTTAAATTATGACAGGCTCACTTTTGTTTTCACAGCAGATTATTGCTTTTATTAAAATCTGACATTAATTCTTTGACATTTAGCAATATCTAAACTTTACTCTCGCTCACCTGAGCTTCTTTATATGGATAGAGCCTGCATGAATTCCCCAGACTTGTCAGACCACAACTGAATTATGCTTTATTAATTCAAAATTATATTGTTATTGTGTAAATTGAGAACAAATAATTAGAACCATAAAATATGAAAAATGCTTGACAAACTGTTGGAAGTATAGCAGTGAGATAAAGAGCCCAACAGAATTTCGAAGAAACAAGTCATGCATATCTATTCTTTCTCAATATGTCCTCTTACGCAGCATGCCCTGCCATATTTTATCTTAAAAGTTTAATTTTAGCCTGCATACAGTATGCAAAGATTAGAAAAATGTGTTATGTGAGTCCCTTTCAGACACCTAAATGTTCCAGTGAGTGTTTTAAACACTTATTTGCTCCACAACCTGTGTAGTGGAGAGAACAATACTGTGTTCTGATTAGGTTCTGGTTTAGTCTTTATCACTTGATTCAATTGGGCCAGTGATTATTGTGCTGGCCAATGCCTGTCTTAGCTTAAGTAGTTTCCCTACAGCTTTTAAACATGCTGTTATACAGCTGCTTCTTAAAAAGCCAAACCTTGACCCCTCTTTACTCTGTAGTTTTGGACCCATCTCCAACCTGCCCTTTCTTTCCAAAGTACTGGAAAAAATAGTTTTTAAACAGCTGCAGTTTTTCTTTGATACAAACAGTCTCAATGAGAAGTTTCAGAATTTGCCATAGCATGGTAACAGCATTACTGAGGGTTTTTAATAATTTGACTTTAGCTGTTGGCTCTGGGTGTGTCGCTGTCTTGGTAACCCTGGATTTGATAGCAGCCTTTGAAACTGTTGACCACAAGACACTTTTATCTCTTCTTCAACATTGTGTGGGTATAAAAGGTACTGCCCTTAAGTTCTTCCAGTCCTACCTCACAAACAGAAGTTTTCCTGTTCATCTTAGTGAATATTCATCAGACAGAGCTCCACTGACATGTGGGGTCCCTCAAGGGTCCATTCTTGGCCCCCTGTTGTTTATTTTGTGTATGCTCCCCCTGTGTTCTGTACTGCGTAAACAATGTCTCGTTCCCCTCATTCCCAGGCCCGCTGTGTCTAAATGTGGTTCCACCATCAAGAGCCTCTGTCTCACTTTTAATAGTGCTTTTAAATTTGATTGACAGATCAGCTCTGTTGTGAAGAGTGCTTTTTATCATTTAGGGCTATTAGAAAAATTCCAGCCTTATCTTTCAGCCACTGACCTTGAAAGAGTTGTCCACACTTTTATTACAACAAGGCTGGACTATTTTAACTCTTTATATGTAGATCAGTCTTCACTGCGACACCTGCAGCTGGTGCAGGATGCTGCTGCTCGTTTGCTGACTGGCACTAAAAAAAGAGACCACATCACTCCTCTGCACTGGCTTCCAGTCCCCTCCAGGATTGATTTCAAAATCTTATTCCTTGTTTTTAAGGTCCTAAGTGGTGTTGCCCCCTCCATACTTTACAAAACTTCTGAATGTTTACAAGCCCAGCAGAACTCTAAGGTCAGCTGATCAGTTACTTTTAAATGTCCTGAAATGCAGGCTAAAAAACAAAAGCAGCACCTAAGTTGTGGAGCAATTTACCACGCCACAAAAGATTCTGCACAAATTTGAGAACTTGTAAATCTGCACTTTATCTCCTGTTTTTATTGTTATAAGCCTTATTTGTACAGCACTTTGGTCAACTTTGATTGTTTTTAAATGTGCTTTATAAATAAACTTGATTATAGGGTTTTCCACAGCATGTGGCTAAGTGTGTGTGTGTGCAGTCTCTGTTATTCACACACACTTGCTTTGCATTGAAGTTTCACTGCACATCCATTAATCATTATTTGACTGAGATGCTCACTTTTTTTACTGTCTAAAGTCACTCAAAATACAGCACTCACGTAAGCTGGCTCACCTGTAAGAGTAGCACATAAACCAACACTGAATGAAAAGTTTCCTACTAGACACATCAAATGTAGAAACCGGTATAGGAACAACTCTTATTTTTAAACTAATAAACTGGTAACAGTGGGCGCTTTGCTGCAATCTCAACAAATGATACAGAAAACAGTCATATCAGCAGCTCATGTGACATTTTTTGTGACTGTTCATGATTTGGTTCATAGTTAAGTTATAAACATGCATTTTTTTTCCCCATCCTGTACCTCTAATATAACTCCACGTTGTCCCCACTGCAAAATCCAGCCACCATGAAGGATACAAACTGGTGTTCTCCTAGATCCAGCCCTGGAAAAATGGGTGGGCAGCATGACAGGAAGGATATCTCTTATAAAACCTCTGCCAAATCAATGTACAACCCCTAAAGGAAAACGTAAAAAAAACCCCATTAAATTAAAATGCTTTACTCCATTTCAACAGGTTAACCAGAATTAATGACCTCACTTCTAAGTTATTTTGCACAGGGCGGAGCTACTTTTCTTTGATGAAAGATTTACTGTAAATGTTGGTGCGTTTGAGTCAAACTTGCAAATGTCAGATATCAGTGTCTGAGAAATCCCCCCCCCGCCCCGCAATTGGGAAACATTGTTTCATTCAGGATGTGCAAAGCTCAGCGTAGAGAAAATGGTGATGAAATGCAGTTTATGTGTTCTCCTTGAGCTTGCATGGGTTTTCCCCAGATACTGTGGCCCTGTGATGGACCTCCGAGCTCTCCAGCAGCCCTGAACAGGACGAAGGTGATGCAGGAGACAGATGGATGGTTAACCTCAGTCATTTGTTCTACTGAAGGATTGCGTTTATGCACACAGAGAAAGCCTACGGGTGACACAGACTTTCTGCTTTCCTTTAATAATATTTCTTCCAGTGTTACTGCCAGTGCAGATCAGGTAAACAGCTGGAGCCAGAATAAACTTTAAAACTCTGGAGGAGTGGAAGCTAAACGTTCGAGCTACAAGCAAAAAAAAAACCCCAGCAAAATCTCCAAACTTTACTGGGTAAAGCATGTGCTATTTGTTTTTGAATGTGTGGACATATAAACGTTTTCATGTGCCCCCCTCTCCGCCCCCCCTCTTTTTTATTAACTGAAGAACTTAGTCAAAGATCCATATTTAAATAAATTATTACAGTTTCAATCTAGATGAAAAGAGATAAAACTGCATTCTCAACAAACACCAGAAACACCAATCATAATGATCATTTTGAAACTATTTATTGAACATTTGAAACCAGATATCAGTTAAATACAGAACTTTTATTTCTCTCTTAACATCCCCAAACAGCAGGGACTGGTTCCACTTCATTACACTCAGAAAGGAGGGAATGTTACAGGACTTTGTAAGGCGCACACTGTGCTGGAAGTAATTTGGCTTTCTGTCTTCTGATAATAAAGCGAAACAAAATCTGAGTCCGCCTCTCACATGTCCAACGCTGCTTCCTCTCCTCGCAACTGCTTCACCTGCAGTCAGGTGACTCAGTCAACCTGGCGCTAAACATACCGTGGCAAAAAAAAAAAAAAAAAAAAAAAAAAAAAAAAAGGACACCAAAGGGGAGCGAGAAGAGAAAACCAGTATGGACAGCTGAGACTCACGCCTTCTGAATGTGGTCTCAGATGTGTAGTCATGACTGAAAAGCTAAAAGTAAAATGATCAACATGAATATATTAGAAAAATGGCAATTAGTCTTTAATAAACACCTCGCCTCATCACCTGACAACCAGGGTTATAAATTAAAACTGTCCAAATAAAATCAATTAAACAAGATTTTGGGCCCGTTCAGTTCCACTTCAAGACTGGAAAATCCTCATTGAGAAAACAAATGGCACTTTTCAGTCTCTTGAACTGGAATCTAGAATCTCGACTCCAATGAAATTGACCCCGACCCTAAAAATCAACTAATTTACATAAACGGGTGAGGCGCTCTTCAAGCTTCTGCCACTCTAGCAGGTGCTCCCCCTCCCCAGAGGGAAGGAGGCGAGGGGGGAGGGACTCCATGTTCTCCGCGGGCTAAACCACGGTTTTGAAGGTCTGCAGTATGAGGTTGGTTTGGTGGATGAGCCGGTTTGCACTGATGAAGACATTTATCGCCCTGCAACCAAAAAAAAAAAAAACATGAGGAAAAGGGATTTTTTTGGGGGGGCTGCCAGTTCAACAGCTCGTAAACATCACCAGTATTTGCTTCCTCAACAAATGATAATTGCTGAATGTGCCTCTCAGGAAACTTCAGAAGTTTCAACAGAAACATGAGTTTCTTAAAGAGTTGAGTGATCTGAAAAAACAGGTCTCCAAGAAGATGCGCAGCAACTCCAAAGATAAGCATGACTGCAGTGAAATGAATTAGTGTACAAGACTTGAGGTGCCCTTATTTTCCATCTTCAGATCTTATTAGTAAAACTGTGTTAGGACTTTCGATTATTTGTCTCAAGAAATCTCTGCTAACTCCGTTTCTCCAGAGCAGCTGGGAAAGTGTTTATTCTTATGATGGTTTTGGATTTTTTTTTTTTTTTTTTAAAGTCAACCATTTAAGTGCTCCAGACTGGAAGACTTCTTCTAAATTGTTGTAAAAATAACATTCGAGTGCTTGAGTTTGTAAAATTAAATGGGGAAGCTGAATTTGTCAGCTGTTGAAGTCAAAGTTCTCCAATCATACTTTAAAAGTTGGTTTTCTGAGTGTTGAGAATCAAAACTCTCAGGTTTAACTTTTTCTTGTGTTCAATTATCCAGTTTGCAATGAGTTGTAATATTTAATATAAATTGTCTTTGTTAGAAATTAAAGGTAGCCTGCAGCCTACAACCAGACAAGGGTGTATAATGTTTTATTAAAATACCATTTCAATGAATAAGAGATTTGTCTGCTAATCATTTTTTCATCTAAATATTTCACACTGGACTCGAATTTCACTCGCTCTTCATTAAACCTTCAGTCTAAATAATAAATACCAACATGGTTCCTTTTCAAAACGTGTGGTTAAGCAGCCACGTCTTGGATGGTGCACACTAAACCTTGCAGCCTTCAGATAAAGCTTCACGCCCTCTTTAATTTGATCCTCCACTAGGACCAGGACTACGCTCAGCACTGTGGGTGGTTGAGTGTTTTCCTCATCTGTGGACCGGCCTTCCTGGCCACCCGAGGGCATCTCAGTTCATTTATTTATTTATTATTAAAGAACTTAAAACATTTATATTTAGTTGGACTTACAAATATTGACAATGATACTCTAAATCTATTGCCACAGTGCTTTCTATGTGTTTAAAGTGCATTTTATCTTTGATTTCTTAAATATTTATACCTGTAGCACTTAAAGCTTTGTTTCAATTGTAAAGTAGATTAAATATTAATTGTATTATTATTATGATGATTTAATAATGGCTTGTGGAGGATCAGATCAAAGACCACTACTTCCACCATTCTGTCTAAATCCTGAAACCTCAGGTAAGTCAGGTTGTACATTAAAACTAATCAGTAGGCAGATTAAAAATCGAGTTGCACAATGTCGTCAGCAGGTGGCAGCAAAGTGAACGGAAACAGAACCAGCGGCCCAGACTGTTCTATATCTACACATCAGGGAGTTTACTTTAAAAATTTAAAAAAAAAAAAAAAAAAAACCCACGTAAATAAATCGATTGTTTTTTTTGTTGTTTTTTTTTGTTTTTTTACACGATATAACTACTTTTTTCCCTTTTGTACATAGATCATTCAGTGTTTTCTTCATGTATTGCGTTGCTCCTCTTCAAAACTGAAAATATGTTCTTCCCCAATTCAAATCAGTGAGACCCAGACTTTCCTCCCCCTGACCATCTGCTCCAGCTCTTCCTGGAGGACCAAGTGGTCTTCTCAACCCAAGAGACAGATATATTCTCTCCAGCATGCCCCGTGTCTGAGTCAGGGCCTCCTCCCAGTTGGACATGCCCAAAACTCCTCCCCAGGGAGGTTTACTGAAGGCATTGAAACCAGATGCTCGAACCACCTCAACTGGCTCCTCCACTCGATGTGGAAGACTAGCAACTCTACTTTGAAGGATTTTACATTAAACTCTCTTCTCCCGACACACTACACTCTTGATTAAAGACAGTAAAATACTCCCATTAAGAACTGACTCTGAAGTTGGTATGCTCTCTGTGATCTACAAGTCTAACCTCAAGTCTAGAGCCACATCACTCTTGGCATTAAATTGTCTTAAAAAGGTCTATCGGAGCCACGGTGATGCAGTATGGGGTGTGACAGACATTAATACTTACTTTCCGTCTTTGAAGTATGTTTTGAGGGTGTCGCTGAAACTTTTGGAGTATTTCACAAACTCCTTTTTCTGGTGCTCCAGGGCCTTAGTGAGGACAAAATAATAACATTAGAATAAAAAAAAGATCTCAAGTTAAACACTTGCAGGTGTGTTCAAGAGTCCGTTACTCACTCTGCGATTCTGGTACTGATATTTTTTAATGACATTGTTGACTGTGTCCAGGAGCTCTTTTATGGCGCTGGCGATGTCTCTGTGAACGAAAGACAACATCAGTGAGAACGAAGGACTTGACAACACAAGTTAAATAGAGAAGTAAACAAAAAGCACAAGGAAGTTCTGTCACACCCACTTCATGTTGTGATCAGTCAGGTGTTCCTGACATAACTCCAACCACGTCAGTAATTCTGAAAAATGTGTGCTTTTAACAGACTTTGTCAACTAACCCCAGTATTTTTGTTTGGACCATCCTCACCACTACTGGTAGACTTTCCAAGGCAAGGTGCTACATGTGTATTTCTCACAGGCTGAACCATTCCTGTAGTCTTTTAAAAGGTCAACTGCAGGTAGAGCAGATACAAATCTAACCCCTGGATCCCACTGGGAGCAGAAGCAGCGTGGTCAGGCTTTGCTGCATCCTCACATCCCACTGGGAGCATTTTCAGAAGCAGAGCGTTTCTGAGCAGGATTCGGTTCTGAGATCATACGAGAACCCTGTGGTAATCTGCTGGCTTAAAGCTGTATTTATCATCACGTCCTGTTCTTTCTGCTTTTAAACATACAAAACTGATCAGTGGTGTTAAATAAAACATGCTTTATCGTCTCTAAAGTGAAATGTGGTTGAATTCTCCTCTGGAACCTTTTCTACTGTTCACCCAGGGCTTCCAGGGGTTTATGTAATGCTGATGTGGAAGCCAGAGCTCAGCGATTTATTTAGAAAATTAACCTCATTCTACGAGCTATTTTTGTGTCTGACTTTCTACCAGCTCAGTCTGCCGTGCAGTTTATAAATGAGCTGAAGCATTTCTGGTAGGAACTCCTCTGACTGACTAGAAAAGCCCAGATTGACAGCAGGTGTCGTGGTGCAGCCAGACAACCAACTACGACGTTGTCCAGTTATATTTAGACTTTCTGCAATGTATGTAAAACCTGCACAATCAACAACCAATCAACACGTGTTCTATAAATGTCCCCTGCCCTCATGGTGGGAAGAGGTGCACTTGAAGTTCTCTGTAACATGAAATAAAATATTTCTCTGTTGTGACACAGTCCAGCACCTATGGAAGCCAGACCATTTCCCACCTCCTGAATGTAGAAGAACCAAACAAAAATGGAGAATCGAAGCAGCAAGTTGGCTCCATAAAAGTGACTTTAATTTAATTATTCAAAAAATAAAATAAAATAATGGGAGAATCATCTTAAACCTTCTCTGTGTTACAGCAGTCTAGTAAAGCCCGTCTCTCAGCAGAAGACTGAGAAGTTTGCTGAGAAGATAAAAATCATCAATTACTACCACTGACTTATCTGAAGTCACACCGAAACCTTCATCATCCATCACACAGCAACATCCACTACCTTTACCACCAGGGACTGACTGACCCCACCCCCCATCCATGATTTTCACTCTTTAACACCTAAAATCTCCTTGGACAGGATATCAGAATTAAACATTGACTTAAGAACCATGTTATACATTAATCACAGCCTCTGATGTGCAACACAACACTGGAGACTAATGTTTACTAGGAACCTAAAAGCTGTATCATCTGGGGTAGATCAACAACAGTTTGCCATGTATTCACTGCTGCAGGTTTCCTCTGTGTGTCTGTTACTTGTACTCACTTGATAGTTTGTAGGAAGCGTACTCTGTCATTGATCTCATCTGGGATTTTGCTAAGGATGTGTTTCAGAGCTCTGGCCTTATCGTTGAGGTCCACGAACTCCTGGTCGGGCCGATCGATCATGAACTCTATAGGAAAAGGGTGTTAAGCACAATCCCAGAGATTTGATCACTGAGATGCTTAAAGACAGTGAAGTTGCTTAGATCGTTAGATTTATACCTGGTAAGTACAATTAACTATAAAGGTGTTTTATACCAGCGCTGCAGAAACAACAACTGACTGTAGGTCACAGATCTGCTGTGATAGAGATCTATGTATGCAGTGATTGATTAGGTCAATATACACACACACACACAAAAAAAGTATTAATTCAGCCACGTATATATCAGTTCAGGCTTCATTGAGCTAATAAGCGATAATAGAATTATGCTCACCTTCCACATCATCTGCTGCCATGCGAAGTAGGGATTCAGTGAAGTTGATCTGGACATTCTTTTTCTCCAAGATCTTCATTATGATGTCCTGTGTCAGCCCGGGATTCTCCCTTTCCGCCTGGCAAAAGAAGGGAAATGTGTATGCAAAGTGACGAAGCTGAAGAAGATATGTTTTATATGACACATATAATTACAGCCAAATGTGCCCTAACCAAAGTGGGGGAAAGGGAAGAGATGGCTTTCTTGGAGCTACTGAGAAGAAGAAATCTTTATTTACTCTGAAGAATAAGGATGAGCACTTCACATGAATGAACAAAAGTTCTTCTGAATTATTTAACTTCCTTTAAACTACAGAGGAAGCAGTGGGGACAGCAGAGTAATCAGATAAAAGTGAACAAAAAAAAACCTACAAATGTCACAGTCACACAGCTGTAAGGTTATCATACCTACTTATATGAAGACAAAGCTGCTTTTGCTTCATTAATATTTTATCTCCACACTGAGAACTGCACAACTTCAGCAGTAAAATCAAAAGAAAATGTGTCTTAATATTTCAAAACAACCAGTGCAGTTTGAGGACATGAAAGTCATTGACCATTGATGTTCTATTAAAGCCTGATAAATCATTTTGCTATTAATTAACTGACTGAATCTAAAACAATGTGTAACATGAACAGCTGAAGTTCAAAGTATGAAATTAAAAATTGCAAAAGCGGTGGGGAAAAAAAAAAGATGAACTGTAACAAAGAAACTCTTCACAACTTTATGTTTTATTTTTTAAAGCATCTGTCCTTATTCTTCATCACTTTAAATTCGTACTGTGCACACCAAAGCAGATACTAGCACTGAGTAATACTACTGTGTGTGCTTGCACTGTATATGTACACAGCTACAACAAATACAGGGATTCAAAGCCGAACAGGGGCTCGAGGTTGTACTATTTGGTGTTTCAGATGAACAGTTTGGGCTGCAATTGCTCTTTTTCAGATATTTTTTAAACTAAAAATTACACCACATACCAATTTTTCAAAAAGAAGCAGCTATTGGCTCAATCTCACTCTGCATGAAAAATAAATAAAATAGTGCTCAAAAATCCAACATAACTTGGGCTTTTCTGTTGTACCGACAGGACTACTTCAGTGAAGGTTATATATGATCCAAAGTTGTTTAAAATTGCTAGTCTTTAATTGGAGTTTTGTCAAGTTGATTATTTGCCATCAACCCTCGTGTTTGATAAAAAGACG
Source organism: Zenarchopterus dispar (assembly GCA_028564865.1). Classification (NCBI taxonomy): domain Eukaryota; kingdom Metazoa; phylum Chordata; class Actinopteri; order Beloniformes; family Zenarchopteridae; genus Zenarchopterus; species Zenarchopterus dispar. The sequence continues at coordinate 5,555,288 of JAOWBL010000015.1, forward strand.
AGTATAATTTTCTTCTCTGTGGATCCAATAACACACTCTGACAAAATTCTCGCTACCCTGGTTTTATATAGTTGCTAGAAGTGGATTGCACCTAACCTTATTGACAAAATAAACTCCTTAATAACTTCAAAATGTTCTTACTTACATGTTGTGACTTGTGTATTTACTTTAAGACAAAATAACTATGTTGAAAGAGACACAAAATCTATACAAGCAGAAACAGACAGAAATATATTTTGTTAAAGTACCACTCACCACTTGGGTGTAGTGATTGCCTGCAACAGCACTGTTGCCTGGTAACAGATGATCAAAGTTTGAAAAGTCATTGAAGTCTATCAAATGGCTTACAGAACCTGTAGTTCTTCTTTGGTGCATTCTGGTTTGAAAGGGCATAGCTCTGGATCATTTGGCTGTGAGTAATTAGCATCTTCTAATGACTGCACACTCACAATGACAGCCAGAGTTAATAATCACGTTAGCCACTGACCACTGGGTGGCCACACCGCTGACAGATGTTACAACCCAGTTTTGGGGGTCCTGCAAGCAGGCCCTGCAAGTCTCAACACAAGTCACAACCAATAAATATTAATATTTTGGAGTCATTTGTAAGTTTATTTTGTCACATGGGGAAGATGGTGCAATTCACTTACAGAAACTATGGAAAGATAGACTGGAGGGGGGCTTTGCAGAGAAAAGAACAGTGTTTGCCTTTTTATGAAACTCCAAACAAGACAATTCTTAAAATGTTGGTATATCCATTAAAAGACTACCTTAATTCCTTTTTGTAAGCCAAAGTGAATGCACGCTCTATTAAGAGTGTTTCTTTAAAACTGGAACTCAATATTTTTGAGACCATCAGATGACAAGTTCAGGTCTCAGAGAACTGAAAAGCAGAACTGCTATTTTCATTTTGTGATATTTATATCCGTTTTTTAACATAAATATACATATGTCAGCTGTTCTAATCAATGTACAGTCGTACCTTTATGAAGGCTGCTCTGAGTGTCTGAGCTGCTGATAGGTTGATCCTCTCCAGCTAATGGGATAAAAAGAAAGAAGGGAAGAGAGAAAGTCATGGTTAAATCCAAACATATTGAAATAAGAGTCATCAATGTGTACAAAAGCTTCTGACAAGGATTATATCGTTGAAACAGGTTCAGTTAATCTCAACTTATTACTATTTCATAACAAAATTGCTTGTTTCTGCTTTCTGATTTTCCAGTTCAGCAACTAAAAACATACTAGGAAATAATAAAAATTTTTTGTCTGGTTACAATTTTGGGGTAAACTATACCCATCAAGAATGTACTTTCAGATGCATAACCTGACCATTATATTATATTTCATAAATTGTGACAAGATGTTACAATATATTTAGATCTCTCTTTGTGAGCCTCAAGGAACTGAGTAACTCACTTGCGTAATCTGCCAATATTATAAAGTGACCTGACAATAGCTTCACGTTTTGTTTTTTTAAATAAATTGCCCTCTTGAAGTATTTTTTTTTTAAAACACATTTGTCATCGGGTGTTTTACCTCATTGAAAACTGGGTACATCACGGCATACAGCGTCATGGATACCATGGAGTTTGTCTCCGCTTCATTCTTCATCTCCTCCATTGTCATCCTCCAGGGATGAGCAGCTCTTGTTAAAACGGTGAGGAGGAAGTTGCAGCTCACTCTCACTCACACTCACACATACACGCACACACTCACACCCACAGACAATCTGAAAACCACCCAAGGTCCAGAGTGAAAAATACCTAGGGACAAAAATAAAATCATACTGATAAAGCCTGGACCAGCTTATCTTTATTGATGCTGGGTGTGCCACGAACTACAGTTTATTTTAATCAAACATTTTAAATGTAGCTATTTAACAGTGGATCCAATGATCCAATCCTGTTTTCTTGAAGCAGACTGCCTATTGGTTGTGATGTGACTAAACTTATCCATTCAGCTTTAAGATAAACTCACAGGTGAGTCACAGGTGGCTGCTGTCGTGTGACAAGTTATGGGTTTCACATACTCTTGCATAAAAATTAATTCCAGTCACACATTAAATTTGACAAAGACCTGGTACAAAAGAAGACTTATTAGGTTGAGACGTCCACAGTTAGATACGTTACGTTACCTCAAAGAACTTTGCTGTCACGACTATTACTGCAAAACGCCACTTTTGAAACATAATGGTTTAAAAACCAAATTAAACAGAAATGGATGACTGGAAACACAAAGAAAGAGCTGTTCTTTTTGTCAGATTTGCCATGTTTAAGTTTTGTCTTCGGAGCTTAAAAAGCATATTTGTATTTACACTGGTAATAATGAATCTTCATGAGGTCTGTATGTATTACTAAAACCACACAATAACTCTGGAATAGAAAAAAAAAGAGCCAACATAAGTTTCCATGACAGTTTTTATGCAACAGTGATGGTCAAGAAAAATCTCAAAATGGCCATAATCACCAAACTACCTAGATTAGTGCATCATGCTGCTATATGACCAAAAGAAATCTAATTTTCAATCACTACATTATCTGATAAACATGTTGATACCCACAAACACAGTACAAATAAGGCATCCTCTTCCAGTGAGTAATAAGGAAGAGCTAACTTATTTAATTAGGGAGGAGGGGAGTGGCACAATTGGATATTACCTTCCTGCTGACAGTCCTACTTAAATGTCCAAAGACTTTTTTATCAGAACAAGGAAAAGAGACAAAACAAAAAACAGAGAGAGAGAGAGAGAGACAGAGAGAGAGGCGTACGTCGTAACTCAATGTACATTATTATAATTAAGGATGGCCTTATCAAATATGTGCGTCATGCCTGATCGGTTCTTGTATATTTTCAATCTTGATAAAGATTAGCGTTTCTTAACTAAAGTTTTTGAGGTGCCGCCTGCTTCTTTGAAACGATAAACCGGGATAAACTAACCAGTCAAACGGCTAACTAAATACAGTAAAGCTACTAGGCTAAAACAGAGGCCGGTGTAACGTTATCCTGGATTTTAAATTTTATTAAAAACCGTATACTATCAAAAGTCTATTGACGGCTTGACGACTAACTAGTTAGAGTAAAAAATTTAACAGCGACAAAAGTATTAAAGATATTGAACCGAGGCCTGTGGCCGAGTTTGTCGATGAAAGCTAATTGCTAACGTAGCCTTCGTGCTAGCGCAAGTAAATTTCACATTTGTGTTGGCAGACGGGCTAAAACACAAGTTTAAGACAGATGTGTGAGCTTTTGTATGAGTGTCAAATGTGTCGATGACCATACCTTCGGTCTGACTTCTAAATTTGCCTGGTTACGCCGTCGATCGGTCTTTAGCTGCTGTGTTTTCTTTACAACTTAAGGCGGAAGTTTTTTCGGACTGGCCCGAGCGACATCTTCCGGACCGTTGCTACGTGAACACATTTCATCCAATCAGAGAGTAGAAGGCCACAGCGTGCATGTGACGTCTTTTATATAGTTTGATTGTTTTGTCTTGCAGTGTGTGTGTGCATATATAT
>JAOWBL010000015.1:5565466-5588022 GCA_028564865.1 Zenarchopterus dispar
GGATGGATGGATGGATGGATGGATGGATGGATGGATGGATGGATGGATGGATGGATGGATGGATGGATGGATGGCTTTGATTTTAAAGTGTTCTGTATTCTGTTGTACTCTTTGTGTCTCTGACCCAGAACTGTTCAGGTTCTTTGGAACTTCTTGTCTTCTGTTTTAATTTGAAATTATTATAAAACACCCTTTTCGATTCCTGTGTATGTCCTCACATACTGCAGAAACTGACAATAAAAAGCTTGAATCTTGAATCTTATTTCATGACTTTTGTGTGTTCACTTGTTTAATTGCTTTCTTCTTTTATTTTTTTCTTTTGAATTCTGTTTAGCCAGTTTTTGTTAACTTTGTTTTTTTTTTTGTTTCACATGTGGTCTATGTTGACCTCGTTTTTTCTTCATGCTGTTAGTTTTCTTGGTGTGTATTTGTCCTGAGTTTCTATGTCCATCAAGCTTTTTGTTGTGTTTTTGTCTAGTCTTTTTAAATATTATGTTTTCGTGTCGATCCCCCAGCAGATATAGTTTTTAACCACCTTTCAGTCTGCTGTTTTGTCCTAACCTATTACACACAACCCTGATAGACATTACACACCTTATAAAAACCAATATATGTACTTTAATGCAAACACAATAAAGTAAGCCCTTTAGTACCTTGGAGAAGGTTCTGGAGATTATAAAAGTATGTATATGGTGCTTTTATTCCTGTTATTCATGTCAGAACTTATTGTTTTTGTGCTGTGTAAAGGACAGCTTTATTTTACTTATTTCTATGACAAGAATTCATTTATTTTATAAACATGCATAACAGTTGTATGCATAGGCTACATTGCATAACATATGCAATTATTCTAAAGAACAAATTACATCAATTACACCTCTACTCACAGAAATATTTAGGCATAATCCCTAGATTTATACATTTCAATTGCATATGAGTAGTTTCCCATCCTTTCTCATTTGTTTCAAATACTTAAAATCAATGCATGTATTCAACACATGCAGTGGTTCATGCATTAATGATTAGCACATAAATCTGTTTTTATGCCAATAAAACTTGTTGGTTAATTGATATTACTTCATTTACATTTGACTGACAAATATGAACCCCGTTAAGTTTCTTAGCTGGTTTATGTTAAGTCTATGTAATCCAAAATGAATGGAAATTTTATTTGTAATTTAAAAACTTACATCTAAGTGTGTAAATGTTGGAGATGAATAAAGAGCACGTTTTAATTCGTGTAAATTTCCACAGTGTCTTGCACAACACAGACTTGTAGCTGTAAAGATCCAGAATCAGGTCGATATTGATGGAAGATTTTATTTTCATGCAGAATCCTCCAGAACGGAAAATTTTAGCTGCAGCGGTCCCTCCCTCCCTACTTCCCTCCCTCCCTCCCCGAGGACGTGATCCGGGAACGCGGGCTCTGTCATTCGCTGCTCCCGCCGCGTGGGGTTCTTTGTTTCCGTCCGCTCGGGTTATATAAGAGCGACGGGGAGCGCGCTGATTGGTCTTCAAAGGCGCCGCTGACTCCGACGCGCGAGGAGACGCTTCTCATCCAAGTGTCCGGCGACGCTTAAATCTACTCGAGCTACGAGGACAGCCACGAGTGGAAATTTCCTGTCGTCCCCGTCGAAGAGGATTTACAATAACGAAGCGAAATCTGCTTTTTTAAAAAGCACGAATACTGAAAAGTCACTTGAAGGGGGAAAAGGTGAGGGTTTCCGGGTGTCACTTCACGGCAGTTAGTCATTCATTTATCAACTTTTGTTTTGTTTTATAAATATAAGTTAAATGACCCAAAAGTGACGTCTTTCGGTAACAGTAAAGATTGTCCTGACAATGTGTTGAGTTTGGAGGCGTAATGTAAAACAAAGCTTTCTGTTTTTTAAAAAACATTTTGTGTTTTCCTTTATCATGATGTATAAAGGAAATGGTGCTTCAGTCTTAAAAAATATTTTCTGCCAACTTTTATCCCACTATTACTCACCCCAAACTGCAATGAAGTCTTATTAAAAGAAACAAATGTTTGTTTTCAGACTCTGCAACCATGTCCGTGAACATCCATGTAAACAGCCCTAATGTGAAGTACACAGATACACACATCGTGGCTCAGTATTCCTACCAGACCACATCAGTGCATCAGGAGGGGAATAAAGTCACGGTAAGTCAACTAAGATATTGTTATTATTATTTTGAGCCATGAATGCATCTCCGAGTGCCATCTCCAGCTCATCCCACGCTTTTTGGGATGCAGGTGACTCCCCGCAACACCGAGATGACTTTCCACACCGAGCGGCGTGTCCCACGGCTGGGTGTGATGCTGGTGGGCTGGGGAGGCAACAACGGGACCACCGTCACAGCAGCTGTGCTGGCTAACAAGATGGGTCTCACCTGGAGGACCAAGACCGGAGAGAACGTCAGTGAAGTTACTAAATAGAAAACTAAATATAGAATACAATAGGAAGCCTTTAATATCATTGCACAGGTACGACATTTCTGTAAAGTCTCCTATATGGTTGGCCTGTTTAGACCTAAAGTTTGATTAAAAAATGGGCAACAGTAAAAGTATGTCATATTTATAATTTTGTAATTATATCAATATTTTTGGGTCTCTGCAAGCTTATCTCTGCATTATAATGAAATGGATGCAAACTATGGGCTTTCTCGGAAATTACCAACAGACCTACGATAATGAGGTTATAATAATATGTGAAGACCCTGGTACCATGAGGATGCTTTTATTTTTAAGCATCACCTTCTGTATGACCTCAGCTACAGGAGGAGGCCGCTATGATAACATGTTCAGTGGAGTGTTAAGTGCTTAACTTGGAAATTAGTCCATAAATAGACATACACGGCTCGTCTGCCTTCAGCTTTCTTTCCTTTCACGTGTTTTCTTTGTTTCATTGAGTGTAAGACACTGATAATGAGCAGTAAACTGCACCAAGAAAGGTAACGGTTTCTTTCTCCTTTCTCTTCCTCATTCCTTAGAAAGCAAATTACTACGGGTCCCTCCTGCAGTCGTCCACTGTCTGTCTGGGATCAGGCCTGGACGGCGAGGTGAACGTGCCGTTTCGTGACCTCCTGCCCATGGTGCACCCCAACGATATTGTCTTTGATGGTATGGAAACCTCCAGGCATTCAGCGTCAGAGTTTAACCTAAAAGGGGAGAACGTTTTCTATTAGAGGCTGAGGTTTAGGAGAGTAAAACTGCTAAATTTGATCTTAGGACAGTTTCCGGGGCGAGACGTTTCTCACAAGGGTAAAGAGTTATTCAAGTGATCTAGTGCACTCTGAAAGTCAGGTGTTTATAGCTGATGAGATGAGCTGAACACAATACAATATGTTTTTTTTTTTTAAAGGTTGGGATATATCCTCTATGGATCTGGGTAGGGCAATGGAGAGAGCCCAGGTGCTCGACTGGTCTTTGCAGGAGCAGCTACGACCACACATGAGCTGCCTGAAACCCAGACCGTCCATCTATATCCCAGAATTCATTGCTGCTAACCAAGAGAGCCGGGCAGACAATGTCCTTACTGGAACCATGGCAGAGCAGGTAAGAAAAAAAAAAAAAAGATCTCTGCTTCCTTTTTGTTTAATCAGCTTTCCTTTTGCCAATGTGATTTGACTTAAAAACGTGAATTATCTTGCAGGTGGAGCAGATAAGAGCCGACATAAGGGACTTCCGTCAGTCCAGCGGTGTGGACAAAGTCATCGTTTTGTGGACAGCCAACACTGAGCGCTTCTGTGATGTCATACCAGGAGTCAATGACACAGCCAAAAACCTACTGGCTGCTATCCAGGTAAGAAAATAAATTTAATTCACATAGAAATTCTGATGCTTTCAGTAGATATTTATTTCAGTGTAAAGAGAGGTACTTGTAAGAGACTGAAAGGCACAATGAATCACCTTTATACTTTAATTTCTGTTAATGTGGAAGACAAAACAGTAATCCGCAATTACATTTGGCTATTAATAAATCTTAATGGATGAAAAAGACCAGCTCTCCAGCATCACGCTGCAGTGTTATAAATTAATCACTTTAATAAGCCTGAAATAGTTGCCAATCCTTCTGACATTAGATCAAAAGAATTTTTAATTTATTTATTTTCCTCTGACTACAGCTGACTTGTAAAGCTCAAATGATCATAGTCTAGACTTCAGATCTTCAGCAGATACTTTGGTCTGAGTCTACACTACAAAGCACTCTGTAAATAGTCTCATGGGACACGTAGCCTGATTTACACTTTCCTCCTCAGTTCTTTCAATTACATCTGTTTTGTTTTTGTTTTCTTTTCTTTTTTTGTCTTAATCTTCATAGGCTGGAGCAGAGGTTTCCCCTTCCACTCTGTTTGCAGTGGCCAGTATCCTGGAGGGCTGCGCCTACATCAATGGCTCCCCACAGAACACCTTTGTCCCGGGGGCTGTGGATCTGGCTATGCAGAGAGGCGTGTTCATTGGTGGTGACGATTTTAAGTCTGGTCAGACTAAGATCAAGTCAGTGCTGGTGGACTTTTTGGTCAGCGCAGGTATCAAGGTGAGAGGATATGATGGCTACATTTGTGTTAAAGAGGAAAACAAAGTTGTGGAGTTATAAATTAATCACTTTAATAAGCCTGAAATAGTTGGCAATCCTTCTGACATTAGATCAAAAGAGATTTTTTTTTAATTTATTTATTTATTTTCCTCTGACTAGAGCTGACTTGTAAAGCTCTAGACTTGTAAACAACATAATTTCATCTCTGCAATAAATATTAATCAAATTCCTCGCTTTGGACAGCCAACCTCCATCGTCAGCTACAATCACCTCGGCAACAATGACGGGAAAAACCTGTCAGCCCCTCAGCAGTTCCGCTCCAAGGAGATCTCCAAGAGCAACGTGGTGGATGATATGGTCCAGTCCAACCCCTTACTGTACCAGCCTGGGGAGAAACCCGACCACTGTGTGAGTGAAAAACCCCAACACAACACGATGAGCTGAATCCTAACAGAAAGTCAAATATTCAAACTTCTTTAACAGCTCTGTTTGATTTCAGGTCGTGATTAAATATGTCCCTTATGTGGGGGACAGCAAGCGGGCGATGGATGAGTACACTTCAGAAATAATGATGGGAGGGATCAACACTATCGCCCTGCACAACACATGTGAGGTCAGTACTTATTCAGTTTCACTACATAATCGGTAGTAAAACAACCACATGAGAACAGTTGCCATTGCAGGAAGTTGTAGAGGAGGGAAGCTCAGGAGATAACAGATCCTGCTGATAATCCTCTTTAACAGGCCTTAGAGCTAATACTTACAGACATTCAGGTCACTTAAAAACCCAAGTTATTCTGGCTGCTTTATCACACCACCCGAAAGGTAACATGTAACGTTCACATTTTTCAATCAAGTAAATTTGGATTCATGTACAAAACTATCAGAACTTTTAATGCATTAAACAGTGTTGCTCTACATGAAATTCAGCAGCGTTGTTATTGTTATGAGGTAATGTTTAAAAGGGTTTAAGATACTTGAATTTGAAAATGTTTGAATAACTTCATTTCAAATTCTGCACTGGTCTTGAGGTACTAAAATGATTTAGCTTCATCAGTCACACTATTTTTGTTTATTTATTGCCTTAAATTGAGGATTTAAAAAAATTATATTGCTTATATCTTGACAGGACTCACTACTGGCCAGTCCAATCATCCTCGACCTGGTGATTCTGACAGAGCTTTGCCAGCGTGTGACTGTCCAGCCAGAAGGAGAGGACGACTTCCAGTCTTTCCACAGCGTCCTGGCACTGCTGTCCTTCCTGTGCAAGGCCCCTCTGGTCCCATCAGGGACCCCCGTTGTCAATGCCTTCTTCCGTCAGAGAGCCTGCATAGAAAACATCATGAGGTTTGGATTTTTTTCATTAAAAAAAAAAAAAAAGTAGATTTTCTTTTCTGTCAACAGACGAAACAATGAGAATTTCTTGTATTTATGCAGTTACAGCTGTCTTATTCCTTGTCTTTTTTTTCTTTTCTTTCTTTTTAGAGCTTGCCTTGGTCTTCCTCCTCAGAACCACATGCTGCTGGAGCACAAGCTGCAGAGGAACTTCCTGCTGCCACACACAACCTATATAAACAACGACGTTGCTGCTTTGAAAAAAGTTGCTCTTACTAACGGGAATCACATACCTGTTCCTCTAACCAACGGCATTTATGCGCATGGGAATGACACGGCATGTGCATTATCAGTCCAATTAGACCAGTACAGCCCAAAACGGAACACAAATTAAAAATAAAACACTGTTTGTTTGATACGAACAAAGGGTTTCGGTTGTCACACTTATTTTATCGAAATAGAAGTTTAAAAAAATTTACTTGAACTTTGAAGGTCATATTTAAGTCTGTGTAGTGTAAGATTTTATATAACACATTTCACAGTTTTGGATGCTCAAATGGTTTTTATGTCTTAGTTCTCCTGCTGTGTTTAATCTTCAAGTAGTTTTCAACGTTCAATGCAGTTTCAAACAACAGTTGTACATTTTGTACAAGATCTACCTGTGAAACAGGTCTATATGTTTACAAACAAATGTGATAGAGAGCTGTGAATTGGATTTGATAGTTGTTGTTGCACATAAGAGGAAATTTTACTTGACATGTGTGTTTGATTTTTCTAAAGTCTTTCCAGAGGTTGTTTTTTGTGTGTAAATGGGCTATTTATATTCAATAAACCTTGAGTTACTGATATTTGGACCTGGACTTGCTTCAGTGTGTCCTTTGCTCTAATTCTCCTCGATTAAATGCTTTTTATAAATAAGTTTGTACCATCTAAGTTACTGCAAAAACAGAGCCTTTAGAAATAAAGAAAATTCCATAAATCTAGTCAAAATTGTCTTCTTTTTTTAAGCAGAAATATCTTTGCCAATTGGATAAGAAAAACGTTCTTGACAAGAATTCTTAAAACTAGCAAAATAAGCTAATCATCTAATTTTCATCAAATTTGGTTTTAATAGGTACCCACAGTGAGCTAATTCTTCATATTTGTAAATGGATGTAACTTCATCTTTTTACACAAATGTGATGGTTTTCTGAATTATATCTTGACTTCTGGAATTTGTAAAGACCATTGGTTTGCTTTTCTCTGGATTAAAAGCAACATGGAGTTCATATAGTTGCTTTTGAACTCTTTTTAAAACAAATTGTTGGTTTTTATTGATTTAAAAAAATATTCAGTCATTTTTAAAATCTTCATTAACGTTTTTCATAGAAAAAAAATCTTAGTTTCACAATCATATTTTCAGGTAGAAGTGAGAATAAGCCTCAATAAAATACAAGACAAACAAAATAGCCCGTGGGAAAAAAAAAAACTGATTTCATGAATTATTTTTTTTATCTGTACTATTTGTATACTACTTATTTATTAGTTGTAGCAGTAGTAGTTTTAGTAACGCATTTATGGAATCATTTTAAAGCTTAAAAACAACGTTTTATAATTATTCGTTGTGACGTCATCGGGCACTTGTTTCCCCCGCCCACTTCCGCTGCCGTTGCCGCGACACGGACGTCAACAGCAATGGCTGACAAGGAGAAGCGCCGGCCTGGGATGCCCGCGGGCAAAACCATCAAATCGGACGACGACAGAGAGTTTCTAACGCAGGCGGGTGTGGGGGACCTGCTCCGTGGGGCCATCCTGAAGATGGTCGAAGCCAGGTCGGACGACCCCGTCGGATTCCTGGCCGACCACTTCTGTAACCTCGCCTCGGTGACGGACGGCGGCGCCGCTGGATGCGGAGAAGAGGAGCCGCTGAGCGGCGGAGCCATCGGCGCAGGCGCGCAGGAGCAGCAGCATCTCAACCGGGCGCTGTGGCACCTGCGGCTGGCGCACCACTCCCAGAGGTCTGGGCCAGTTTCTCGACACGTCTTTCAGGTTATGGCTGGAATTTAGCGTGGACTGGGGGAGAATACTTTCTGAGTTTCCATATAAATTAGTCTAAAATAATAGAATAAACTATCACACTCATTTGGCACTAGTTCATGAAGATCTTGCTGTTAACCATGAATGTCAAGAGATGGTTAAATTACTTTATTGTGTCTGTGAAAAGTACAAGGGGTCAGTTGTGTAATGATGTAGAAACACTAAAATATTGTTATACGGTTATTGAGGCTAAAATGTTATTGTGGCTAAAATGTTAAAGGTGTATGTTGAAGGCAAGAAATAGAAGATTACAGGACTTCATATTGATTTCAACATCTCTTTCCAGACACCTTACAGTACAGTTACAGTACAGTTCCTCACAGTTTGTTTTTTAAAAAAAGGGGAAAAAAAGTCACATGACACGATGTGCTTCTCTTTAACCTTGGAATCCTCTCTCTGAACTAACCAGTGAATGTTGTCTCTTTTTTTTTTCTTTTAAATGTAATTTTTCACCCAGATCAGCTTTCAGCAACAATGTTCGTGTAGCTTATGACCTCCTGAACCTCACCGGACGTCAAGCAGATGAAGCCTCTGAAGGTCCTGATGGCTTCTGCACTGACGGCCCCACTGGAGGAGGAGGGGTGAGAGGAGGCCTCTACACGCAGACTTTGCAGTGCCTGTGCAGCGAGGGCGGGGTACCTGCCTCCACCTCGGCCCCGCTCCTCCGTCGCCTCCATTGCCAGGACCACGAGGCCGTTCCTTACGACGTCTTCCGTCACGGTGTTCTCACATGTGCCGTTTTCTCGGACTACATCCGGCAAGCTCAGAGGCTTTACGCTGAGGTGTGCTGCCCGGACGAGGGGCCGGCCTCGCGGGCTCTGTGCATGGCGGTGCTGGGGACCTTAAAGGAAGCCCTGGAGACTTCCCAGGGCTGTGATTCAAACTGCTGTGTTAACGCTAACACTAAAGCAATTTCTTGTCTGGAGGGCAGTGTGAAGGCTATCCGCTTCCTGCAGGCCAGTGCCAAGATCTCCCCCTATAAGTTAGCTCAGGCCATGGCCGGAGCACAGACACGGGGGCCCGGTGGCAACATGGACGCAAAGGAGTTTGAGAACGCTGCTGCAGAGCTCTTCATCACTCGAGTGAAAGTCGTGTCTTAACTTTTTTGTATCTGGGATCTTAGTATATCTTTTTAGCAATTAACTACCTTTTGTTACCTCTAACATAGTGCTTGTGTGCACAAATGTACACAAATATGTAAATAACATCACACATTCAGACATCCCTTCTTCTTCAATCTAATATCAAACCCATTAATCACCAAAACATGACACACATTTTTCCAATAATATTTTATTCATAAGAACATTTTAATGCTGTTGGTGTTTACTGTTTTCCAGCCTTCATCCTGAAATATTCAGATTAAAAAGTAACTTTCTTCTCCACATCTGTTGAAATCGTGACTCCTGTAATAAATTTATGTTTTTCTAATGTCCCACTTTCATGTTTTTGAGTTGATTAAACTCTCCAAAGGACAAGCAGGAAAAAGAGTTTAAAATGCAAAATAACATGCACTCTGATGTGTAACTTTTCATCTCAAGTAGCCTAACACCGTACACCCAAAAACTAGAGCAACAGGAGAAGCTTACAGAAAGAATAAGAGCAATAAAAAAGCTGTGATGCATGAAACCAAAATACTTTTATTTGGATTTATGAAAGAACTGCACGAAATAAAACCAACAGAGCAGAACCACGGTCTTGTATGTGTTTTATTTAATTTTATTTTAAAAACAGAAGATCTCTGAAACCCAATTAAACGCAGTACACGAGTTAAGGTGGGAATGTTGAAGTTCCCACTTTTCGCCACTAGGTGGAAGCACCGCTCAAACAGACGGAAACGAGAAGCGGAAGTGGAGACACCAAAACAACCGAAACGCCGTGCACTGACAGTTGAACGTCACCGTGGCAACCATCACGTCTCGCATGAATTCAGCGTTAACCTTATATGTCAGACACGCACCTGGACAGACGTTGTAGGATGTACCTGCGAAGCAAATTTAAATTTTTCTCGCGGTACGTCTAGATTTCCAGGCTAGTCTTGCGCGTTAACTCTCGCTTCACCTGCCAATTATGGAAGAGGAAGACCAGTTGAGGTCCTTGATGTTTCTCATGACGTACGTGTTGCTGAAACGCAGGAGAGACGTAACCAACGCGAACATCCAGAGGCGCGATGAGATCCAGAGACGCGTCCGACACCGGCAGTACTTCTTCCAGAGGCAGAGGAGGATGCTCATGGTTGGTGCCTTCAGTGTTTGTGTTCCGATCACAACAACTGGACAAGTCACGTGGGTCGAATGACCCAGATGTTTGCGCTTTGATTTAAACTAATTTTTTTCCCTGAAACTCAGTGTTCGCAAATGATTCAAGAGTCTTTTTGCTTTGTGAATCGAGTTTTGTCCCTTTGTGAAAAAAATCAGGCCAAAAAGTTAATGCTATTGTAGTTTTTTTTTTTTCGTATTTATTTTTGCCTAGTGAAGAGATTTCTATTTGGAGAAAACAACAACAACAAAACAAAACAAAACAAAAACAGAAATATGCCTTCAGGACCATTTCCTCACTGGTCCTCACCAGAGCTGGCAAAAGTACTCATATTCTGTACTTAAGTAGAAGTACAGATACTTATGTGAATAAAGACTGTGGTAAAAGTAACGATTCCACTTCTTTACTCAAGTAAAAGTAAGAAAGTACAGTATCTTAAATGTATTTAAGTAAAGAAGTAAAAACTAAAATGATATATTTTTTTGTTTGTTTTGGCATCAGTGATGCACATTTTTTTGATAACTTGGCAAGACCAAAACGTATGCCTTAAAACAACAACAACAACAAGAATTTCTTCTTTTATTAACAAAGTCACTGGACAATTTGATCAAGATTAATAAAATATAATCAAGACTGAACCCATCAGATATCCTGAATTAGTACCTGGATTATTTTAACATGTTTTGCCCTCTCAATACTATACTTAAGATACATTACTTTTGTCATAAATACCACAATATTTTTTACAATAAGGGTTTAAATTCTATACTGAAGTAATTAGGATAATACTAATAAGCTAGTGTTGGCTCTATACCATCAAAACAATATTTTTCCACAGCATTGCTAATGTTTTTAAGTGACTTAAATAGTATGATAAAAAAGATAAAGTACAAGTTCTTCATTACTTGCCATTTCTGGTCCTCACTGCTTGTAAATCCCAGTACTCAGATTTCCCACACTGTGTGTGAGACTTAAAGTACTCCTGTGATTTCTTTTACTCTGTTTTGACAGCTCAAACTGATCGGATGGCAACAAATCAATCAAAATATCCAATCATTGTTTCTCCCTTCAGATTTGCATTCAATCCTTAAACTGAAGGAGAATATAAAAACTGGACAACGGTGAATCAGTCAGAGTATATTAGCCCCCTGTATTATACTTATTATACATATTCAAAAGTCAGATGGTCAACCTTGGTTTCCACTACGACAAAAAGCACATTTGTATTTTAGGGTGCAGCTTCTGATCCCCTAAACCTTGGCTCACTGTCCATGACCAAACCAGCACACCAAACAATTAAAAAAAGAGCTATAAGATGATTTCACATGTTCTGACATAGAATATGACCACTAATACAAAGAAAAAGTGGATGTCTGTGAGTACTCTTGTTGCTAAATAAACCAAACTAAAGGCATGCTTGTTTAAGTATAAAACAGTAAGTTTTCCACTCTTTAACTATACCTAGTGTACTCTTTAGTGGGTTAGAGGGGGCTGGAGCCTGTCCAGAAACACTACTATCATTTCTATCTTTCTCTCCTCAGATGATGATAGCAGGAGGAATCCGGTCCAACGTCCGCATCCGCACACGCCCCTGGACCACCACTCCCAGTACTGATTGGTGGGAGCGGGTGGTGATGACGGAGTTCCAGCCTTCTGATTGGCTGGATAAGTTCCGCATGAGCCGGGAGACGTTCTTCTACCTGTGCGACAAGCTGAGGCCTCGTCTGGCTCGCCAGGACACCAGCTTCCGCCTGGCGCTGCCGGTGGAGAAGCGCGTAGCTGTGGCCCTGTGGCGCCTGGCGTCCAACATCGAGTATCGTACCATCAGCACCCTGTTCGGTGTGGGGAAGTCCACCGTGTGCAGGTGTGTCAGAGACATGTGTCACGCCATTGTGGCGCTGCTCAGCTCCATCTACCTGCACCCGCCCACTGAGCAGGAGCTAGAAGATTCAGCTCAGCTCTTTCTGTCTTACTGGGGTTTCCCTCACTGTGTTGCTGCCATAGCAACACTCCACACAGCTATCATCACCCCTTCAAACAACGCGTCTGACTACGCCAACCCTGCCGGCTGGCTCTCAGTGCTTTCTCAGGTAAAGCGTGCACCCTTCCACGTGTTGGTGCTCACTTTAGACGCCAACCGCTTGCCTCTTTCTGTCTGCCCGCTTCAGGTGGCCGTGAGCGGCAGGGGACACTTCTGGGACGTGTGTGCCAGTTTCCCGGGAGGGACGGATCCAGCCGACATCCTACAGAACTCTTCACTCTGGGCCACCGCCGCAGAGGGGGCACTATCACCCGCCTCAACACCTTTCTTCATGGGAAGATCACTCAGGTAGAGTTAAAAACATAGTTAGAATGACGCAGTCATGAAATGGCACATAACAGTTTTACTAATCAATTAATCAGTTAGATGTTTCAAAGGCAGAACAAATTGTAAGAATGAGGCTAATATTTGTTGATAAAATTAAAGCAAAACTACTCAGAAAAGCATGGTGTAGCACTTCTGAGCTCTTTTAGGGCGTCTGACTAACTTCATTGCATTTAGAAAAATAGGAATCAGCTAAACAATAATCAGCAGGTTTCCAACAAGGAAATCCATATTTTTGCTAGATTTTTGAAGCCCCATGTGAGTCTCCTTTTCTAGAAATTATTGTGAAATTTTCTGCACATGCAAGAGCTTGATTTTCACTTTTATATTTAGGGATAAAGGGATTTAGGGGGAAATGCTGCTTTACTTTGTGATTTGAATTTTTAAAAAAAAGGATGTTTACACCAAAATTAAACAGATGCAAGGACGAAAGAAAAAGCTGGTTTACAGAATGTGAATTTGAGACACTTGTCAGTGAAGTGGAGGACAGGAAATCGATTTTATTTGGTCGTCTGATGAAAACTGGAAAAAGGTAACAGAAGAGGTCAGCTCTCCAACGATGCAAAGACGTGGAGGAGATGGAGAACAACAGATCGTTCCTGACACTCGTTTATCGTTTTCCAGGTACGTGTTAGTGGGAGAAGAGTGCTATCCGCTTCAGAGCTGGTTGATGAAGGCCTATCCTGAGGACGGGAGCCGGAAACCAGGTCACGCAGCGCCCACAGCGCCGCAGCAGACGTTCAACCAGCAGCTCAGCAGAGCGCTGCGGGTGTCCGAGGAGGCGCTGCTGAGGCTGAGGGCGCGGTGGCAGTGCCTCAGCAAGAGGAACGACTGTGGACTGGATGTGGTGCCCACAATGATCCTGGCCTGCTGCATTCTGCACAACATGTGCGAGTCCCACGGCGACGCCTTCAAGGCAGAGTGGCAGGTGGAGGTGGCCGAGGCAGAGAGCCCCCAGCCCAAGCACAAACCCCTCCTCTCAACCAGCATGGACCAAAGTAACGCCGAGGACATCAGAGGCCTCTTCTGTGACTACTTTCAGCAGTAAAGTGCGTGACTTAAATCCTAATGGCTTCAGTTTAAGCCTCAGTGACTGTATTTACACCACCGTGTTCAAGTGACCCAAGTTCTGCTTTTCTTTGGCTTTTTTCAGCGTGTGACAGATTTGAGATGAAGGCACAACAGTTCTGCAACTAGAACTGTGTTTATTATAAGTTCAAGATATTGTTTGTCCCTATATTACTGAAATAAACCAGGCCTTACATGGGTAAAGTGTCCAGATGTTTAACTTACAGATGTGGATTCAGCAGTGGACAGTTTACATTCAGAAGTGTTCCTGAGACTGTGCTGTGACTTCCACAGAATTACGCCTACTTGACTTTTAATCTGTGCTGTCTGAGGAGCGGCGTTCATCCACTAGTTGGAAGAAGACGAAACTCTCCATCTTCTTATAGACTCTTGACAATTCTGAGTTTTAAAAAAACAACCATTTTAGGTGTTTGGAGCCCAGCAGTAAATGGTTTTCTGCTTTAATTTGCCAAAAGTCTGATCTTGTCTCTTCATCTAAGTATGTGTAGACAAAAGCAATGTGGTTAAGCTGATTTCTTCTGTTTTTATTGAGCATACATGCTTAATGACCTAACCCAAATTCTACAGAGAAAATAAGTGAACCCATAAGCATGTCTTCAATATTTTGAAGGATTTTTTTTTTGTTTGTTTTTCCTCTATTTCTCTTCATGTAACAACTTCAGCTATTCTCACACAGAGCCTGGATAGCTCAGTTGGGAGAGCATCAGACTTTTAATCTGAGGGTCCAGGGTTCAAGTCCCTGTTCAGGCTGCCTGTTAAAGAGGTGTGGAATAACCAGGTTGGCAACAGAGGTAAACTGTGGGCCCCTAACTCCCTGGACACTAGTGACCCAACTAGTGAGGGGTGCACTAGCAGAGGACAGATTTCAGTATGTTCTATGAGACATATACTAATAAATAAAGTATGGCTGGAGTGAACAGGTCTCCTGAGTTCATTTAACAGCATTTCCATGTGGTTATGGAAGTGGTCTTCAACCCTGGTCATCAAGACTACTTGAAGTCTACTGTCCTGCATCAACACAGATGCCAACGTGTAACTGTATACTGTTTAATATTACTTGAAATAAATTTTCAAGTTTAACCAGATGCAATAAACTATGTAGGGACATTTTTCTACTTTTAAAAATGCAGATGTAAATCCACCAAAAATGTCGATTGTGAGGTCAGGCGTCATCTTTTCCCGGATTGATTCAATAAAAAAAGGAGTGTGTACAATTTCACACCATGACCACAAGATGTCGCTGCTAGCCCATTTTTTTAACCCCCATTATACGCTTTTTGTTGAACTGCGTGTATTGTACAATATCGTTTTTTAAATTTAATTTTCCTCTTTTTTTGTCTAATACCATGTTGCACAGACAAGTTTCACTTTAATAAGAAGTGGGTCTAAGAGATTTAAAAATAATCCATATCCGTTTATTTGCATTTGATGGTTTTTATTTCCCATCTCATCGACCAAACTTGAGACCCGCCTCGTTCATTCAGTCGGTCTGCCCCAAACCCGTTTCTTGCAGTCTGCTGTCTGTCAGCTACCACCACGCCATCCTCTTCTTCTTCTTCCTCCTCCTCCTCGCTTGGCATCATCATCATCATCATCCTGATCCTGCTGTGTGCCCACCTTGTTCCTGCGACGAGCGGCTCGACAGCCTTCTGTTAATGAAAAAAAAAAAAAAAAAAAAAAAAAGCCGCAATATTTCAGTTATTTCGGGGGCTTTTGTGTTAGCTTTATATTTTACCGTCAGGATGAGTCGAGATGTGATATGGTGTTGCGCTGTTATTGCGAGCTAGGCGAAAGAAAAAAAAAAATTCCTCCGACCAGCCAGGCTGCTGTTTCAATCACTGCAGACTGACACTACGTTAGCCGAGGCGCTGTTTAGTGACTTTGCGGGTTAGCAGTGCAGCTTTTTTCCCCCCTCTTTTTCATGGCTGCTGCTGCTGCGACTAGTTTATCAAACGTTATCTGATGTCGTTGGACTGTCGTCGGGGAGCCTCCGTTAACGGGTTTGGATGCCGCGACACTCCGGGTTTCAACCACTTCTGGCGGATTGTGAAGGCTGAATTAAGACGGCGGTGACGAGCAAAAAAAAAAAAGAAAAAAAAATTGGACTAGAATTGGACCTCCGAGTGGCATAGGGGGTTAATAAGATAAGCGGGTTTGTAAGTGGTTAATCGGTTCTTGTAATTTCTGACATTGGGGACGCTCCGCTCGGTCTCCTGCCTGAATTCAGCGGCGATCTCAGCGGTGAAGTCGCGGGTCGAAGTCGCAGCTCTTCCCGGCTGGGGGGACAACTTGACGGCGAGGCCCCTGGGCTAGTCTCCCCTCCCCCTCCCCCCGCGAGTCCCGTCCATCCATCTATCCGTCCGTCCGTCCGTCCAGCCCGACTGGCCGCCCCCTCGCTTGAAACCCAGGCGAGGACCGGGGATTCGGGAGAAAGTGAAACCACGACGAAGTGGTTTCTTTCTTTCTTTTTTTTCCTTCCTTCCTTTCTTTTTCTTTCTTTCTTTCTTTTTTTTTTCTTTTTTCTTTTTTTTGTCGGGTCCCGCTTGAACCGGGCTGCCAGAAGCGGAGGGGATGACTCTGGAGTCCATGATGGCTTGCTGCCTGAGCGAGGAGGCGAAGGAGTCGAAACGAATCAATGCAGAAATTGACAAACAACTCCGTCGAGACAAGCGGGACTCCAGGAGAGAGCTGAAATTACTACTGCTCGGTACGTATCCCGAATAATCCCCGAGCTGGGTTTTTTTTTTTTTTTTAAATGGTCATTTTGTTGTTTTCGCTTATATGGACAACTAACCGTCTTGGGCCTCCTTGGCAATGCTAGCAAAAAATGCTGCTAAAGCTGCTAGCCGAAAAAAAAAAAAAGCTTGATTTCATTGTGAGAAACGCTCTGCAGGATTTCACGAAATGCGTGGGCTGTTATTTAAATTTGTTGGGTTAACGTTATTTATCTGGCTTGGCCTCCTGGACTAAGGCGTATTATTTGTAAGAATTATAAGGGCCATAACACAACCTCAGTAAATTGTTGTTGCAGTTTGTGCCTCCTATCTGGAGTGAGGATGCACAATAAACACGTTAATGTGAATATAAAGGGGGAAAAAATGCAGTTTATGCTTCTGCTTCTTTGGTGCATGATGTAAACTCAAAACAACTCTTTAATTCTCCATGTCTAATCTATACAAAATACGATGCAAGTAGCTCTAAAAGGATGAGATTATTTAGTGACATGCATTTTTTTTTTTACTTGTGCAAAAAATTGGGATTTGGTAGTAAAGAGAGGTGGTGCATGTGGAAATATCTGTGCTACACCATAAGAAAGGGGGGGAAAAAACCGACAGTGGTTTGCAACTGGATGCAGTGAGACTAATTTGTTATCATCATTGAATCAGCAGTGCACAATCAGATCTAAATACTTTTATGTGCAAGGAAAAAAAAAGCCCACATCATCTTAGTTAACTGACTTTTTTTCTGTGGACTGAAAGATGTTTGTTATTGTATATTGGTAGGATAGTGAGTTTTCGACTATGTGGTGGTGACAGAGGTGTCACAATGTCTTAAAATGTCCTGGAAAGTTTCTTACACATCCATTTCGTCTGTGTTATGAACCCCATATTTTTTTCATCTGGCTTAAACCTAACCTCATAAAAGTAACTGCAGTACTCACCTGTTTATTTTGCGTTTTGGCCTTTTTATGTGTATTTTAACATTGTGGAAATGATATTTCAGACTTGTGCCTTTTGTTTTTGTCGTTGTTTTATTTTGAGTATGCACAGATGCACCTTCAAGCAAAATCAACCCAATCTTTCCAAATGAATCCACTCAAGTAGTTTGTTTTTATTTACCTCCGATTTGTATATTTTGATCATGTTCTGTGCCTTACATTCTCTGTTTGGGTCTTTTTGTAGTTTGCAGCCATTCAGTGTCTGTCTTAGGATTTTAGCTTTTTTTTTTTTTTTTTTTTTTTTTTACATTATGTCTTATTTTACTTAACATTTCTCATCATTTCTGTCACATTTTGTGTCATTCTGGCTCTTTTGTGCATCATTGGAAAGTCTCATTTAATATCTCTTGTTTCGTTACACGTTCAGGTCGTTTTGTATCTCGTAATAACCATCTTGTGTTTTGAATCAGATGTCAGGCACGTCGGAGTGAGATGTACACGAGAGTTTGCATGGCTTTGTAACACTGAGCTTGAATTTATTTTCGATTTACAACGTATTGTTTTGTATCTTCAGCCATTAACATCCCTCCAGGGGCTTCTGATGTGGCGCAGTTGGAAAGTGCGTGGAGATGCTACTTGAGTGCTGTAGGGGAAAGAAAACGCTTAAAAGAACACACTGCTCCTGTCTTGTGGTGCTAATCAATACATTCTGATGATGCTGCTGCTGCAAAGGACTCGGCCTAGCGGTGCCGTTTCCACACACTTGCTCCCTATAGTTGAGCCTCTGATGGCAATGATGCAATGAATTTACTTAATGCAACTAAAGCTGTAGCTTTAGCTGGCACCAGAGCAGGATTCTGGTTGGAACTTTGGGTCAAAGCTGTAGTGCTCATTGATTTATGTACTAAGTATAATTTTAGCACCTTACATCTTTACTGTGGCAGTTTGGGGTGAATGAACTTAATGTTACACCCTTAATGGTCACTGGAGGATGGAAGAAGCAGTAGATTTAGGTTAATTTTACACTATTGCTTCCACCAGGTAGTATAACCTTTTGCAACAAGAGGAGCCTTCGGGTGGCTCACCCAGTCCTCACTTGGTGTCCATTCCTCCACAGCTGGATTTCCCTTTTATTCTTTAGTAGGCACCAGTTGTCACAAATACATGCTTCCAGAGGACGAGGATACTGAGGTATTTGCCCCCTCATCCTGGAGTCTAGCTGAGTAGGTTAGCTATTTTTATAGCTGGTGTGTGGGCAGGTGGGAGCTGCTGTTGAATAAGTTGCTCTGTACCGCATTGATTCATAGTTCTGTGAACACAAAGAGGAACAGTAAGCCATGATTTATCACAGATGTGCTTGTTTTCAGGACAGCGTATTTTGTATCCATCCAGCGTCCAGCACGCCAACCCTAAACTGTTAGTGCATGATGGCCACTTGCAGCAGCGCGCAGTAAGGAAGCTTATTTAGGGAAGAGAAGGTGGAGGAGATGGAGGGGAGGGAGGTGTCCATTTTTAGGACAATTAGTATTATCTAGGCTGCATCCTTAGTTTCAAAACGTTTGCTCCAATTTCTCAGCCACCAAAAGCAGCACTGGTTATTTGACATGTGTGTCTCTCTTTATTTCCCAGCTGAATACCTCGGCTCAGTAAAGTAGGCCAAACGAGAGCCATACCATTGATGGGACATTTTCTATTAAATGTCATATGTTTTAATTTCTGTCGGACTCGCTCATACCTGCTTGCCAAGGTGAGCAGGAAAGGGGTTCTTGCTTTTGGGTCTCTGGTTTTCAAAGCTTGTGTGCCTGATTTTAAACAAGCAGGTAACATTTAAGAAGTCATTGCATTTTTTTTTTTTTTAAACTATCTCTAGCAATATTTGATTTGTCCATCACTATCTCCAGTACAACTCCGATTTTAATGGCAGACGTTTAAAAAAAAAAAGAGAGAAAGAAAGTGAAAGATCGAAAGCAAACAAGAAGAACAATTAGTCACGCTGTAAATCTGTAAATGAGACATCCTGTGTGACTTAAGTCTGTTAGTGGATGCCTGGATAAGGACGTGTAAGGCAGGATTAGCCCAGGTTTTAATAGGCTTGGTTAAACACATCCGCTGCTCAGACTTTGAGATGTCACTGACTCCTATTATCCCCCTTGTATTACTTCCTAGGCCCTCACTGAGCTGCCTGCTTCTCCACACCTCACTGGACGAAGAAGACTGTTTCTATTAAAGAATTTCCAGCCATATGCACCATAATGGTTCCCTTTTTATTCTGTGTGTTTTTATAATTGTTCGTACACACCGTTGGTTGTATTTGATATTTTGCCTATGGGGATGTGGCCAAGAGATAGCCCAGCAACCCTTTTATTTAGACTGGCTTCATCGAGCTGCAGTCGTCCTTTTAACTTCTCGTTTTAAACTACAAAAGTTGAACATGGATAACGAGCTCCGTCTTATGCAAATGTAGGAGTTTTTTTCCATCTTAACACACATCAGCAATTCGAATCATTAAGTAGATAGTTGGTTGTACATTTTAGCCGATCTTGCAAGAGTGTACCTAACAGTTCAGTCTTGTTATGTATGCACAGATTTACTGCACAGTGCATTACTGCTGACTGTGGTAGAAATGAGGCTATAACTGGGTTCATTAAAGAATGGGTAAAGCTAAATACTTGGATTTAAAAGTTAATTTATTTGGCTGCAACTGTAATTTACATGAATGATTTAGCAATTAATCCAGAATTTTTCCGGTTTTAGATTCCGCCTGTGTGAGGAGTAGGACTTTGATTACAATTCAAACAGAAATGGTTTGAGCTTTATAACTGTGTTGAAAGCCAACTTATTACACTTTAAAAATATATAAGAATCTAAGAATCATGCAGTTGGTCTTTGGCTTTGAATGGACGCAGTAGTTAATGTAGTTACTGCTTGTTGCAGCAATCTAAAGATTTTCTTTTCTTAATTGTGTATTCTCCTTCAGTGCCAGTCTGGCTTTTAAGTAGGTTTTAGTGTATGCTTACCAGCGTCCATTGCCATAATAGTTATGTTTTTGACAAAACAGTTACATGGTTTTCTACCATGCTTGTGACGATTTCGTACTAAGTGATGGTGAATGTTAATAATTTTTAAAGAAATTTGACAGTTCTGCCGGATCTGCATCAGTGCCCCCACAGTCTGGCTGCTTGTCACAGACCGTGCCATATCAGGCCATACTGATAACTTCCTGCTCTGCAGACCAGTGGTTTGCCTCTACTTGGTCAAAACACAGCGGGCCCGGTACTGTGACTACTTCTGCTGCTGCTGCTACGTTGTGTAAATGAACTGCTGGAGCGATCAGTGAAGGAACATGGTGACACAAACACTTTTCAGTTTTACGGAGCGCTGTCAGAAGCTGTTTCCGCTTGTCCGGTTCAAGATTGGACTTTTATGTGGGTTTGTTCAGCTTCTCACGGCGACTTGTAGTCCTCTGAACCGGGAAACTGAGGTGGGCGTGTGCTCAGTGGAAAAAAAAACCTCACCAACAGGACGTTGTCCTGCATCTGATTGTGCAGCACAGACACCTGCACGAAATGATGCGGCGCTAAGCTGTTAGGCTTGTGTGAATTACAGAAGAGGAGAAGCAGCAGCTTCAAAAAGATTTTTTTTTTTTTTTGAATGTTTGTATGGTACAGCCACGATGTGAAAAGTACTAGAAGTAGACCTTAAGCTCCCCATCAGACTGGCAGTGTACCAGCTGGCATCAACTTCTGTGAATATTCAGGAGGAACGTTTTGCTTGAAGTGCTTGTCTACAGTCAAATTAACGTCCGTCATGATATCTGTCAGGGATAATTTTAAATCATAGATATTGAAGTCTTAGATGGATGTGCAGTCATTTACTTAAGTCCCACTTAACTTTTGTTGTTGTTGTCTGTTGTTTAAAAAAAACATCCATTGCACGAAGAGTCTGATTGAACCACAAAGGCTATCGGAGGTTATACTCGGATGTTTATTGCTGACCTCACTTCTCCTGCCAAGACATCTTATTTTGTTCATATATGGCAATAGGGATGGTCCGGCTCGACTCCCCAGTGGTTGTGTGTCTGTCTGTGTCCGAGTTCAGTGCCAGTAAATGTGGAGGCATGCACATGACTAGATAGGGCTGAAATGTTTTTACGTGGTCACTTTGAATGCTTTAAATATTTCAGAGAAATATTTTGAACTTTTTTTTTTTTTTACAAACATGTCATATCTGATTTGTTTTATAAAGATTTCCACATAAATATTTGAGATTGTCAATTTAGTTAAGAAACCATGAACTGATACAAGTCCACATCAATTAAAATAAGGTAATAATGTTAGTATACTATGACCCAGTATTTCTGTACCTTAGAACCAAAATCAAAACTTTTACTAGTTTTTCTCTTAAATTAATATAGATATAAATGAGGCTCTGAATTCTGACCCTACTATTTTCAAGTGTAAAGATTAGAGATTTATTTACATGGCTGATGCTAGTTTTAAGCATGTATTTAGCATGCAAAATTACTCAACATAAATGATTATTACACCTTTTATAGCAGAGTTGTTTTATTGTGATACGGCGTTGTAAATACTCACCCGTTCAGCCAACGATAAAGGTGTCATGATCTGTGAGTATTTACATCCATTCACCAAATTACTTAATGTCTTATAAACTCTTGTTTCGTCTTTGCTCTGAAGGCCAGTGCATAAATTTGTGCCATATTGACTTCCAATTTCATTTTATGAGTTAGCTGATGGAAACGAGAGTTGGTGAATTGATGGAATTTTAGCATTTGTGTTAGGTTTGCAAGTTTGGTGCATTATGTATAGCTATGGTTTCTAGAGGCGGCACGACTGTTGCTAAATGTAACACAAGCAATATTATTAAGCATTTAAGGAGCCATCAAGTGAAAGGGCATGAAGACTTTCAGAATTGGAGCCATGGTTAAGTGGAAAAAACAATACCAAAAAAAGGCAAAAATAAGATTTATATAAAATTATATCAGCTGATATTCAAGCCGATCATATCCCCATCATGTTTGGTAACTGGATGTATCAGAAAGGAAAAAATGGTATTGAAACATCTAATTTCCCACCTGTTGTTATTTGGACAAGCAGCCCAGTTATAATAAAGAGTGCTTCACTCCATTTATTTATTTACTTACTTACTTACTTACTTATGATCCAAACTAGTGAAATTTTTTTTTATTGACCCATTTTCTCATGATGCATAC
>JAOWBL010000015.1:5588122-5601132 GCA_028564865.1 Zenarchopterus dispar
TTACTTACTTACTTACTTACTTATGATCCAAACTAGTGAAATTTTTTTTTATTGACCCATTTTCTCATGATGCATACGCTAGATTTAGAGACATTCATTGCTTTACACTCCTATTACCTTCATTTTACAACTTTTTTTTTTTTTTGAAACCCTTCAGCTTGAATTTCTAATTAAGTAAATGCAAAAACAAACAAAATATACCCAGCAATGTTTTTTTTTTTAATGTTTCCTGTGCAAGACAGTGCCCCTCTGTGTTTTAAGCAATGAAAGGAAGATGTTGCATCAGTTGATTGTCTTGTGCGTGTCTGCACAGTCCAGATAAGTAAATTGGCACTAAAACCGTGCACTCTCCAAATTCAACAAAGCCAAGTTGACCTAGTAAATGTGGCAACTTGCTGCTTGACAACAGTCTCTTCAGTGAGCAGCAGAATAAACAAAGGGAAACACAACAACTGATGTGAATGCCAGTAAGAGAGCAGAATTATTTTTATTTGGTCAGTTGTAATGTAAACAACTCAAGTAAAAATGATAATATGGACATAAAGTATGTTCCAGGCAGAGGAGCATAAGTCTGACAGCGCCTCAACGGTTCTTGGCTGTTGTTTGAGGTAGTAGAGGTCATGATGGGTGAAACACACCGTCAAAATGCATCATACAGTTTCCCCAATTACTTTTATTACCCATGGAATTAATTTATACAAGGCACATTTTTCACACGGCATAGGGTTTTATCTAGCTTGTGCTTTTCAGCGAGTTGATTACATCTGAAGGAAGTACAGTTGTGTCCTTTTTAAGACGTTGCGTTTATCATTAGTTGCTTTGCTCCGTCTTCCTCCGCCATGTCACTTATCAGTTTAATGTTTGCATAACTTTCTAAGTACATAACTACTTCTTTGCTGTTTTCTAGCGATTTGACGTAACGAACCCGGGGAACTTTTGTTCTTTTGCTGAGGTTGGAAAATGTAAGCAGGAAAGTCTGCTATGTTCTCTCAAACGCAACTGGACTTCATTTCTTGGTTCTTTAAAAATGCTCCACCTCTCATCATCAAAGCTGACTTCACCCCCCCACCCCCACCGCCCCAATCAGCAACATGGAAACTGAAAAAGCCATTCTGAAGAAACAAAGTCCATGTGCTTTCTATTTAAGCACTTCAAGACCAAAGAGAAATATGCACAGCTTTTTAACCTGCTGGAAAACAACAATGAATTTTAGTGTGGATACTGTCCATCAAGCTGAACTTTGTTGGTTTATCAGTTCCTCAAAGAAATTTAAAAAGTAGCTTGTTTTAAAATCTAGAATAAGTGCCTATTGTTTTAATTTTTTTTAAGCCAAATCCTTCATTTTATTACTACTGTAGTCATAAACCCCATCCTCGTCCTTTCTTGGCTACAGTAAATGTGTGCGCACCCTCTTCTCAGCCAGACTTGCTCTTCAGACACGCTCTTCGTCTTCCTTTGTGACACGGCGTCTTTTACACATTGCTCAGATGAACGCTCTCACGTTTTTAAAAGGGGTCGCTGCTGGTTCTCTGGAGATGTGGGGGTGAAAGAGCCTGGATGGTTACTGTCCCATATGCTGCCGCTTCCCCGAACCCCCAGACAGGATGAGGACGTAGCCTTCATTTCTGCTCACCGCCGATGTTTAAACCCACCGATTGCCACGTAAACATCAGCCTGTAGTTTCTCGTCTCCGATCTTATTGTTTCCACTTTTTGTCAGTTTCTTATTTGATTTGAAAAGCTGCGCCATGCTTACACCAGGCTGTTTACTGTAATGGATAAATCAAGTTAGTGGGTCATTGCCTTGTACTTAGATTCTTGTATGCGGACTGAATCTCTGAACGTAATGCTGCCACCTCTGAATCTTTCTTTTTTCTTTCTCCCCCATCTTTTGCTCACCCACTCCCACTTAATCAGAACGACACTGAGCATATACTCAACAGGGCGAGGCCGGCCCAAGGGTGGTCCAGCAAGACGTGCAAGCGAGTGTGAGCATAGCGTGCAGCGCATGCTTCGACACGCAAGTTCGATTTAGAGCTCCGACACCCACACATGTGGAGCGCTCTTCAGATGCAGAGACATCAGCACCAAGCAGCAGAGCCTGACAGCTAAAAAACACGGTAGATGCTGACTGCAAGCAGCAGCAATTCTGTAACTGTGTACGTTGTTTAAAAACAAAAAATAAATAAAAATAAGCATTAAAAAACAGTCTGCATGGCCTAGGTCACTGCAGCAGAGAGGGAAGAAATGGGCCTTCACAGGGGAGGTAACATCCATGCCTTGAGGTTGACCACAGGATCTGTGTGTCCGCAGTTGGTTAGGCAGGTGGTGCGTGTCTTGTGTTGCTCTAGGCCATCTTGGCTCAGTCTCCTTTTCTCCGTGTGTCTAAAAGAGGCCAGTTTCCAAGATGCGTTTTACTAAAAGATTGAGACCCGCATTATATTTTACTTGGCCTTGTGCCTGTCTGATTCACAAAGTATCTTTGTATGATGCTGATAGAAACCTTAAGAACCTTTTAGGGTTGTCAGAGTCCAGTTTTGGGATTTTGATAATAGCTCAACCTCTGCTGTGCTTATGCAAACGTCCTTGTGATGGGATCGGACGGTTCATAAACCTATGTAAGTCGCCATTGTTCGATACAAATGTGCATTTGCCTTGATACAGATAATGTCTCGTGCTTCAAAAGCAGGGACGGGTATTGCACTAACAAGCCGATTTAAACTGAGATTTGCTCAACGAGCACTCGTGCAAGGACACAGGCAGGTAACCTAACAGTGCAGAAACCTGGGCTCAACCACAACTGCTGCACTATGTGTCAAGTCTATCTGGTATTGTGTCACAAGCTGACATCAGTCGTGTTATGTAAAGGCTTATGAAAGCTAGCTTTGCGGCGGAGGATACAGGTAAAGTGCCTTTGCGTGATGGATAGCTGCACTCTTTTTTTTTTTTTCTTCACAGTTTTCAGTTCACCTGCTCGTTTCAATCATATTCT
The DNA here is from genome assembly GCA_028564865.1 of Zenarchopterus dispar. Classification (NCBI taxonomy): domain Eukaryota; kingdom Metazoa; phylum Chordata; class Actinopteri; order Beloniformes; family Zenarchopteridae; genus Zenarchopterus; species Zenarchopterus dispar. The sequence continues at coordinate 5,591,114 of JAOWBL010000015.1, forward strand.
GAAAAAGCCTTAATTGAATTTTTGTTGTCATCCGGTTCGCCCCGACTGAGACTCCTACCTCTGTGCCAAAAAAGACATCGGCTCCACAAAGACCGGTGTTGGGTGTGTGGGCTTGTGTAGAGTACCTTTCACTGTTGCATTGGGACGTAGTTTCAGCTCTCTTTCTTCTGCTTTCTCACACTCGTAGCTTCTCAGAACAGAAAACGCTATCAAGCCGAAGTAGTGTGTGAGCTATTATAAGGTGACCTCCTTTTTCTAGGTCATTACCAAAAAAGAATGGATGGATTCTAGTTATGAAGATCCAAAATTCTTGACGGAGTGGGATGAGAATGGAGAAGCATATTTCTTGCCTAGGGGAGGTTAGGAGGGGTTATGATGAAATGGAGCAGAGTGGGAGCTGGGGTGGGGAGTGCATTTGAGGGAGAGGGGTTGGTAAGGGCAAGGAAATGGTTATGGCTGGTGTAATCGAGGGAGGAAAAAGGGAAGACAGAGGCACGTAGTGTGTTGTCTGGTCAAAGGGGGACATGATGGTTACGAGAGCATAGCAGAGGGAGATCTTGTGACGGGGTCACGAGAAATAAATCAGACATTAAGCTGAGGAGTGATCTTCTTGCTCCTCTGCTGAAGCTGGCTGCAGTCACTATGAGTGCAGCTTCATTATAAAGAATACACTCTCTGTATTTGACTCCTTTTTGCTTCAATAGATGGTCTGTTTCTATTGGGTCAACTACCTTTTAGGCACAGATGTGTTTCCCTTGCCGCAAAGCAGTGATACATTCATGCAGTTTTATTGTCGGACAGCGGTGTGGAGGAGTCGTTTCCCATTTATGAAAAGAGACTTGAAGTCTCAACTTTGTATTTGAAATTTGAATATTTCTTATCGCCTGAGCAGGAAAGCGTCTATCTCTTCCAGCCCGCCACTGCCCTCAGAGCTGCTTTTCTCCCCCAAAATTCTCAGTCGAGCTTCGGTCCTTCTTCTGTGTGGTACACCCAAAGACGAAGAGCACAGTGCAAGCCTGAGGGGCTCTCGGTTATATTTACTGTCTGCTACGAAAGAGAGGAGAGAGAAGGGGTGGATGGGAGGGGTTTAAAAAAAAAAAAAAAAAAAAACGAGGGGGAGGGAGGGAGGGGGGGCACAGGAATGAAAAAAGCAAGGGAGACAGAGGAGGGGTTGCTATGGCAACGGAAATATGGCTGCTCTTCAAAAACCTTGAATGTAGGTGGTTGTGAGATGAGTGTGTGTATGTGTGGTTTTTTTTTTTTTTCCTCTTTTTCCACCTCGTCTTTCCCTTTCAGTTTTTGCAGATATCATGGATGTACTGGATCCCTTTTGATATTTCCAAGGACTCAAAAAGCCATCAGCTTATTTATTTATCTGTTCATGGCTTGAGGGCGGTGTTTCTCAGCAGTGTGTAAAGCTTAGAGGGATAGTAAGAAATGTGGGTTAGGCCCGACAGTCCCCCTACACCCTCGAGTAAAGGAGGTTTATTTTATCCCACAGGGAACTTGGGTTGTTGAAATATACATCACTGACCAAAGGACAAAACAACGAGAGAGACTTCAAAATAGTCGGTGTAGAGTGTCATTATGCAAGACTTTTGCAGTATGCAGGAATGATCTTCTGCTTCATTCCAATAAAGAAACAGTTCAACAGAGATCTGTCGAAGACCTACCTGTGTAATTTTTGCAGAATCGGAAACGAATTTTAAAAAGTTGTCTTTCTCGGTCAAAAACCCAGAACTTTGTGATTTGCCTCTTTGCCAGTTGCATTCAAAGCATTTGATTTGGCAAAAACATGCAGCTAATCTAGCCATCGCCGATCTGTGCATGATCTAAGCTTCAGCGGCTTAGCTGAGCTACATTTAGTTTGTTTCCTGTTAATGCTTCTGTTCATAATTTCTCTCTTAGCTTTAAAAATGCACATTTAAACTCGTTCTGTATCGGTTTCTTTATGATGAAGCAGGTTCTGAATATTAAGTGCTAATTAAAAAAACAAAGAAAACACTACTCTTGTAGTCTAAAATAAAATCTAAATCAAAACTACGGGTAACAGTAAATATTGAGGGAATTTTCAAGTTGAGGACGACCTGTGCAGGAAGGTGCTCCAGGTGATTGTGGAGACATTGATCTGTATTTACTTGAACTTTTCACAAAGCAGTCTCGAGCAGCCTCAGTCTGGTTTTACTTGATAGATAAATATGTTTTAAAATACATGCCTATTACTAAACCATGTAATTCTGGACACCAAGCACCTACTGAGATGTTTCAGCTATCTTGGATCCAGATATGGTCGAAGGAGCGCAGGGAGCCTTTTGAAGATGTGTGTTGCATCTTCCGTTTAGGCCAAGTTGTCTTTAATTGTCTTAATTCAATTACCTCATCTTTCCCTCCACTTATCTCTCATTTTCTTCCTAGAAGCATTTTTGATTTGTTCACGTTCTAATTTGTACGACCACTTCCTGACATTGGACAAAGAAGCTTTGACATTTTTGTCGTCATAACCAGTTTAGTTAATCAACTTGGAATTTCAGCAAAGGGATTTCATAACTTGTAAAACTGAGCTTCTGATATTAACTTTTTGAGGGAAGTATGCATTTTGGCAGGTTGTGGTGGTTTACATGTTTGGTAGTTAACTGATGTGAAGGAATAATTATTGCAAATTAAATACAGAAACTCATTAACTGGCCTCACGGTTTTGTTTATTGGCCTTTTTTTTTTTGGAACATCTGTTCTCTTGTACTCTTGGTACAGATGAAGACTACCAGCAGGAGACGAGGAAGAGCCTGTATAGTAAGAGTAAATACCTAAATCCAGGAACTTGTGAGGTTAAATCAAGCCATGAGCGAACAACAATAAATTGTTTATGACAACAAACTTGATCCAACGTTTAAAGCAGCAGCACACTGCAAAATATACTCAGTGCAATGGCTTTAATGACAGCGAAGATGTTCCTAGAAAGGCGATTCAAACCAGCTGCTCGGACTTCTATAAGATATCTCTATAAATCAAATACTAAGTCAAATCTGGTTCATGTCGTTTCCACAAAGACTGTATAAGAAGAACTGGACAAAACCTCTGTGATGTCATCCACAGGGTTATCTAAAGAAGCCTCTTTTTCAGGGCAGCATGTAGCAAGTGGACGGAAAGACCAATCCTGTTTCTCAGTTCCCAAGAACCCAAGTCCAGACTTGGATTCAAGTACAAGTCACGAGAGCGTACTTTGGAGGACGCGAGAACTCGTATCTGTCTTTCTGCAACTGGAACAGCAGCTTAGCTGTGTACAGGCGAACACGCGTTGGACTGTACTCATAACATCTGCAGTTTAATTGGTTGTAAAAACAAACAACCTAAGCCATATATATCGTTCACTCAAGTTTTGTATAATCAAAACTTTATGCTATGTGTTTTTAATGGATTTTACATTTTTGTATGCCAGCCGCATTATAAATAAAGTTTAGAAGAAGTCAAAAGAAAAAAACTCCAAAAACGTCATAGGAATTTTTAAAATAGACTAACTTTAATTCTTTGGCACAAATATGAAATTATAACTATATTCTGGCATGAAAACATCTTAAAATGAAGTTCTGTGAAACAAAAATAAAGTCAAAACTTTATATTTGCTCCTGTTACTTTCCCTTGTTGGTGAGAAATGCATGCTGGGATACTCTGCCATCTCAAGCCAATCCAAGCCCCAACTGGACAGAGCCTCGATTTTAAAATGGGCAGAGCAAGAGTACATCCGGGTGTTTCTTGTGTTCATGGTCAGATGTGTTCTTGAGAGTTGGAACAGAACTTTGGGTCCGGATGACGTTTCACAAGAACGCTCATCGAGAAACAGCCCAAGCCGGGACTGTAACATCGGCTTTAATACTTTATTTATTTTGATTTTCTTTTGAATGGCATGTTATTGTGTTTGCAGACTGAAATAATTTAACAGTTATTATATAAAATATAGATATAATTATATATTGTTTAGCCAGTTTGGTCCCTCATTGTAACTCCTTCTTTCCCTCTGTGTCCTGTTGCCTCTTTCAGGGACGGGAGAAAGTGGAAAGAGCACCTTCATCAAGCAGATGAGGATCATCCATGGAGCTGGCTACTCGGATGAAGATAAGAGAGGCTTCATTCGCCTTGTTTACCAAAACATCTTCACCTCCATGCAGGCCATGATCCGCGCCACTGAGACCCTCAAGATCCCATACAAATATGAAGACAACAGGGTAAGGGCTAACCCATGCTAATGGGTGCATCCCCGTGTCCTCTGTTATTTTAAAGGTTCTTATATTGTGCAGATTATATAGATTTTGTGCAAAGCTGTTTGCAGAATGAAAAGTGGGCAGAATTTTTATTTTTTAACAAAAGCCATCCATTCATATGTTTAATCTTAATCTGTTATACATTAACAAAATTAACAATGTGGTAGTCAATATTTTTCTTTTTATCTTTATTGTACTGGGTTGGATTATTACTTAATTCAAGTTCTTCATCAGTTTTGTTTTTTTTAATCTGGGTCTGGCATTTGCGTTCCATGATGCAGCAAGGGAAGTGAAAGTTGATACTCGTAACATTTTAATGCAACTATTAGTCCTAAGATGACACCTTTAGCCTCAGACTGTCCCAGCCAGACCATCTAACTGCATATCTAACAACTGACTAGTGAAGTGAAGGAGCCTTCGGGACAGAAATGTCAACAAAACAAAAATTACAATAGATTGCCTAAGTTAAAATACAGATGTATATTTGAAGATGAGTTTTTTTTTTGTTTTGTTTTGTTTTTTTTGAAGAGAGCGAAGTTGAGAGGCAGGATGACAGATGTTGGAGGGCCCCACCGCAGCTCAGATCAGATTTCTGGATTAATAGTTTATTAGTTCTTGTACATCAGTTGTCCATCCATCCATTTTCTGTACCCGCTGAATCCATTACTGGGTCACGGGGGTCTGCTGGAGCCAATCCCAGCCCATTGCAGGCGAGAGGCAGAGGTACACCCTGGACAGGTCGCCAGTCCATCGCAGGGCCACATACATAGATGACTAACCATGCACAATCACACCTACAGGCAATTTAGAGTTGTCAATCAACCTTACATACATGTTTTTGGACTGTGAGAGGAAACCGAAGCACCTGGAGAGAACCCACACAAGCACAGAGAGACTCCTGCCAGGAGTTGAACCAGGAACCTTCTTGCTGTGAGGCAACAGTGCTAACCACTAAGCCACCGTGCTGCCTTACATCAGTTGTTTCAGGGCTAAATTAGCTCAGGTACTGGAGCAACAAGGCTTGGATGTATTATGTACAAGGACTTATTTTATCAGGAGCCTACGCCACAGAGGTTAGAGGACTCGGCATCAATTCAGGACCAACCGGTTCGTTGTAGCTCAGACACCAAAAGTAGAAGCTTCAAAGGTGATCATTTGGTCCACAGCTCAAAAGGGACTGAAATATATCAAATATGCGCCGTGTGTTTGTGATTTCACATCTAACCAGCTGTTTCGGTTAGAAGAAACTCCTCTACGGTTACGTCCTGCTGCAGGATTGATGATCAGCAGAACTTCCTGTTGGGCATCTTTGATTTTTGACTTTGTGATTAAAGGAAACAAATTTTTCAACATCTGACTTTTAAAATAAAAAAATATTTATTTATTTATTTATTTTAAATTTGAATGGCAATTTAGCTGTTATTCCTCCATTTATCACAGTGCATTGCACAGATAGGTAAATTGTGTTTTAGGATGGATGTAGATTCACTTACACTTGTAGGAAATACGTTAGGACTGACAAAAGCGGTTTAACTCCATGTTCATAGAAGAGACTTAAATTCAATAGTTCTGTCTGTTGTGCAGGATTCAGCGGGTACAGAAAATGGACGGATGTCCGTTTTGCCCTATTTTCTTGCCGATCGTCGTCCTCCGCCCCCTTTTTGTGGCTCTCATCTGTCTCTTGCGTGTGTCTTTGCAGGCTAATGCCATGCTTGTGAAAGAGGTGGACATTGAGAAGATCAATGGGTTTGATCAGCCCTACATTGCAGCTATTAAAAGCCTGTGGGCCGACCCGGGGATTCAGGAGGCCTACGACCGCCGCAGAGAGTACCAGCTCTCTGACTCTACTAAATAGTACGTCTGCTCATCCGTTTGGGTGTTTGTGTTTCTGCAAGAGTGGTGTTTAAAAACATTTGTTTGTGTGTTTTATTGTTGTGACTGTTAAAGGTTTGGGAAGTTTTTCAAATTTGAATCGTATTAAAGGCACACAAAGGAATTTTAGCCATTTTTTTAGCTCAGCGGATCCTCGTGCAGGTGTGGACGTTAAGTTTACAACACTGTCCATTTTGCTCGGCCGCTCTCGTCCTCTCTTCCTCTGAGACAGAGTAAACTCTCTCTGTCGGATAGATTCATGCTCCCACCGTCATTTATGTCTGACAAAGTGTCATAAAAAGAGACGCCCGAGACGAGAGTCCAAAGTTAACACGGGTGGTTTTCGCTGACGGTGGGGAAAGGACGCCAATGCTGGCTAACAGCAATAAAATATTCCTTCCAATGATATCGAAACTGATATATTAACACGGGAGCGGCAAGAAACTCTTTTGTGTTGCTTTAATAAATGACAGATAAAACAGCTTTTCCCCTAACCTTTAAACGGTGTCTCACTCATTTCCTCATGTTGGGCACACAGTTTGAGTGAAAATGGATGTTTGTGTTTTTCATAACAAACGTGTACTGTATGGAGGTAAAATTTAAAGGGTTGGTTCACCAAAATCAGAAGTAAATGGCAAATTTTATTTTATTTTTTTTTTCTTTTTGGCCATTTGCTTTTGAAATTTCTACCTGTTTAATCATATCTACCTTTTCATGATGTTACACATAATTAAATATGTTTTAATAACTCTGTGTAAACCAACCCATTTACTTTGAGAGTGGTATTGTGTTACAATAGAACAAGACAATTGTTATGCGATTGTTGGATTTGTGTGTAACCCTATACTGCACTTACCATATATTGCAGGTTTTAAAATGTATGCTGGGTGGGGCATCACGGTAGCCATTTGATATATATTATTTTCTTATTATAGCCATAATAAATGTCATCTTTCATAATGTAACAATCTTATTTTAAAAGTCTAATAGACACAGGTGTAAGAACAGTTATTTGGTATTTAATTGCTGTGTACTTCATTGCTTCTGAATAGTGCAGTGTGTCATTGAGGTTTATTACAACTGAAGGGAATAAATCCCCTGACAAAGTTCATGGTGGAGCAGCGGCTAAGTCAAAGCGGTAGATTGACTTTGACACCGCCCTATGAACAAACTTGATGATGTCATTTATGTGGATAACTTCGTGTTAAACAAAACTCAGTTCATTCTAATAAAATTTTGCTGAGAAAAATTGGCTAGATAATTTTAAGGTTTGAGGTGTTTAATTTATGAATTTTAAGTTATGCTTGAGAAAAATGAAATAAATGAATTAAGAAAATTGCTTTGCAACAATATCTGGCCATAGGCAGATATTGGCCGCAGGCGAGGGATTCACTTTTAGTGCCCCCTGGTGGTGGTCTGATATACCGCAAAAGACTTTTGCCTCAAGTCTTTGTTCATGCAGATGTGTTTGTGACGCCATTAAATGTTTGTAGTTTAAGTATGTGTGGGAGGGGGGAAAAAAAGAAAATATGAATTAATCATTGAGTTTGATTTAATTTCAGTCTCCATTCACGTTGTTCATGTGTATCCCCAGTTGTCTTAGAGATATTGACAGCGGAGGGATATGTTCCCACCCAGCAAGATGTGCTGAGGGTCCATGTTCCCACTACGGGTATAATAGAGTACCCATTTGACCTGAAGAAGGGCATCTTCAGGTACCCGCATGGCACCAGGACAGAGGACATAAACCACTGATGACTGTCAGTACAGGGACAAATTGGCTCGAGGGGCCAAGGGGGGCAAGATTTATTGTAGCCATTAAAAAAGAAAAAAGCCTGGAATCCTATCTTTGTCATTGCAACAAAATTTCTACTGAATAAACAAAGTCGTGCTAAGGGGGTAAATGAAAATGTTTGCCTGATGAGATATCAGTGGTTTGTGTAAAGGACCGTGCTGAGGTTCTGGCTCCGGGATACCGCCTAAGGCCGGACATGCTGCGCTGAACTGTGTGGGGGGGGAAGCCACAAAATATCAGATGAAGAAGGATTAATCAGTGATGTCAAAGATTTCCCAAGAATGCACTGCAGGGCGAGACTGTGCGACACAGTAGGACGGCTCAAAATAATGAATCAATAAATGACGGAATTTGCACATTTTAAAGTTTTTCTTGCCTTTTTTAAAAAAAAAAAATCATAATTCCTATTATCTTTGCCATCAAAGTTGTTCAATCCTTCTTCATAGGAGCCTCTGTTGTTGCTGCTGCTGAAGACACTTGTGTTGTCGCTGATATTTACCTCACCTACTACGCCGCAACCCACCCATTTATTTATTTATTACAATTCGTAACAAAGTTCAGCAACAAGCAGATGGCAAATCTCAAAAAGCTTTATGGGTTTATGGAAAGGGAGATGGTGGGGCAGTGGCACAAACTAACGCCCTTTGTTTTCTGTGATGTGGCTTTTTTTCTGTGAATCTTCTTCTACAGGACTGATCCACACTTTCCTGGAATTGCGGAGGGGGGTGGTGGTTGCGGTAATTGTCTGTCATGCTTTATATAACTGTTCTCCTGTCTTCTTTCCCCCCTTCTATTTCTCTCACTTTTTTTTTTGTTTGGTTTTGTTTTTGTTTTTTTTTGTTTTTGTTTTTGTTTTCCCTGACTGTTCTGTAGCTATCTATCGGATCTGGATCGTATATCGGATCCCAACTACCTTCCCACTCAGCAGGATGTACTCAGGGTCCGCATCCCCACTACAGGGATCATAGAGTACCCCTTCGACTTGCAGAGCATCATTTTCAGGTAGAAAGATGCTTGTCGTGCTTCTGTGCTCTTTTGTGTTTTTGTCATGAGATGATCAACTCTTTCAATGTCCCACAACCTGCCACCCCCAGCAGACCCCCCCCCTCCACTCCACATATACTTTTTCTGTCCTTCCCTATTGATGAAAATAACTGTTTTGACCTCATCCCATCCCTATCCAGCTATCTTGTTCTATTTAAAAAAAAAAGGAAATATATGTGTTTGTTAGGCATATTCTTACCTGCTGCCACCATCAACAATCAAACAACACAGAATAACAACCCCAAACCAACATAGTCCTACATTCTGGTGCCCAGTCTCTGTAAATGGGTCATCTCCTTTTTTCCTCCTCCTTTCCTCCCCGGCTGTCACAAGAAACGAGGTCGTCCTCTCCGCTGTGGAGGAATGTTATTTTGGGCAGTGGGTCCTGGAGGGCCTATATCCGCCCCGGGTCTCTGTGGACCTCAGTAGACTGGGCCACCACCAGGGGGCATCGTAGCTTTGTAAATTACAGCTGACATTGTTCAGCTTTCTTAGACGATGTTGCACCTTGCCTCGCAGTCCACGTTTGTGCGCCCGGTGAGGCATCTAAATTGCTCTGGTGACATTTATTAGTTACTCTGTCCTAAAGAGTTTATTTACTGTAAATAAGTTACTGAACCACTTGTCGTAAATGAAGGCGTAATGAAACTGGGACCTGAGCTCCCTGATGAGAAAGGGGTGACATTGTCAAGGAGAAGCCAGGAAAACCTGAAGTCTCACAAAGAACTTGCACTTTTTATGTTTTATGTGCAAGTTGCTTCAGTGATTGACAGCCTCCCTACTTCATCCCCTCAAGTTGATTTATACTCATTTTTAATTCTGTATCAATCACAACCATTGCTCTTTATGGTTCTCAAGCCTTTCACCGTTTCCTCCTTCCCAGTTTTTTTTTTTTTCCTTGAATTGGTGTCACCTGTTTTATTCCCCCACACCCCAACCATATTCCCTGTGCCTGTTTTGATAACAATTGTATGTTATCATGCACCGAGTGGAGAATAAATCAATTCTACCGTAGCTCATTATCAATATAATCTGATCTCGTTGCATATGTG
>JAOWBL010000015.1:5611661-5631141 GCA_028564865.1 Zenarchopterus dispar
TATATATATATATATATATATATATATATATATATATATATATATATATATATATATATATATAATGTATGTATGTACGCTGCATGGCATATTCCCAAACCCTACTGAATCCTGGAAGTATACATATCATTGTCTACAATATATATATATATATATTTGCTTTTTTTATTTAAGAAATAATAACAAAGCAAATATTTACAGAATAAACTGTATTCAGTTTGACGTAAAGGCCAGACACATGGGTGGAGAGGCGAAGAGCCAGCGTCAGGTGTCTTCCGCTGGAGCGCGCTCTCGCGGGATTCATGTGTGCAGATCCCGTCGTGACGTCACAACAAAACTCACCACAACACCGGTCGATGCAGCGCTGTGTCACACGGGGCGCCCGCTGCTTCGGCGCTTCGGTTTGTGTTCCGGGTGATGCTGCTCTTTCCTTCAAAGCAGAGGAAAAGTCGTGGGCTCATGTGTCAACATCCAGGATTTCCCCCCGCGGAGGCGTAGCGTTATTTCAACGGACCCGGTGTGAAAAAGAAAAAACAAAACCTCCGACAGCAAAGACGGGACGAAACTCTTCGCTTCCCGCTGCTTTGACGTCAGCTAACGTTGTTTTAAAGGATGACAGAGTGCACAGCGCGAATAGCGTCTCCAGTCATTTAATCATACCTGGGGACCTGTTAGCTTAGCCAGCTAGCCTGGCAGTTCGGTTAAACGAGGGAAAACGCGGCGAAACGACTCACTGCTGACATGATGTTTCCTCAATCAAGACACTCGGTGAGTTTTTTTGCCCGAACTTGTCGCGGTTGTGCGTTTAGCTAACGCTAACTAGCCGCCGACGGTTGAAAACAACGGTAGCGCTGCTGTTGTGGCTTCAGGCGGCTGACAGCTCCTCTCACAAAGCCACAAGTATCTGCATCCCCTCACAATGTCTCTACTGTTAAAAGGTGGCAGCTTCAAACTTTAAAGCAGTATAAATGATGCCTATAAAGACCATTTGAATGTTTTCGGCTGCAGCTAATTTTAAGGTGATGGGTCATCTAGCTTTATTTTGTCCAAATAAGTAAAACACCCACAAATAACGTTTCTCATTTTAAAACACTTTAACATTTAGTCTCTAGACTTGACAGGAATGATTAATAAAGTTTAAGACAATGTGCTGGAAAAGTATATAAATGTTTATTTTTAAAAAATGCTGAATTTCACTGACTCCACCTTTTTATGAATACAAATGTTGTTTACTCCTTAGTCTCTTAAAGCACTAAACTGAATAATTTGTGTTTAAGGCTGCAAGTAAAAAATTGTGAGAGAAGTTGTTTGCTGTTTTCTTGCATTGCATTGATTCAAATGATTCATTTAGAAAATCAGTCATGTTTAATGAGGTATTTTGCTCCTACTGGTTTCTGTACTGGGCCCCAAAGTAAGAAGGTTCTTGGTTCGACTCCCGGGCCGGCAGGTGTCTTTCTGTGTGCTTACTTAGGTTCCCTCCGCCTACTCAGACTTCCTCCCACAGTCCAAAAACATGTACATTAGGTTGATTGACAACTCTGAATTGCCAGTAGGTGTGAGTGTGCGTGGTTGTTTGTCTATATATGTGGCCCTGCGATGGACTGGCGACCTGTTCAGGGTTTACTCCTTGCTATTGCCTGTAATGAGCTGGGATAGGCTCCAGCCCTGCACAGGATTGAGCTGATATAGGAAAAGGAAGGATAAATGGTTTCTGTACTGATTGCAGGCTTAAGTTTGCCAATAGGTGGAACAAGTCAAAGGTCTGATGTGATGCAAGAAAAACAAACTGACTTGACTCCAAAACGATGTTTCTCCAAGAACTCTTAGATTCATCCTGTCAGTGGATTTCATATCGATTAATCTCGTTAAAGAAGTTCAACTGGAAATCAGTGAAGTTGAAAAACAGCTTCATCCAGCATATGGTGAAATATCTGTAAAAATGGTACACAGGAAAGCTGGTTCAACAGAATCAGTATCAGACTTGTTCATCTAATGTGTGCAATGTGTGAAGGCGTTTAAAACTCAATCAGGAGTGGCGAATTGAGAGTAAAACCAGTACTACTCCTTTTCTCGACATAATGCCAAATTAGATTAAGTTGTTCTTGTTTTTTTAAAGAACATGCATGTTATTTTTTAAATCTGTTATTGTTGTTCCTCTTTCTGCCTCATAGCTATCAAATTATTTCAAAGTGGCTATTTTTTTTTTTTTTTTAGTGGCTTTAGAGGATGACAAAACCAATGTAATCATGCAAGTTTTTCCCTCTCCAGCTCTAATGGTGCTACACTGTTACAAGTACCAGTTTGGTTAATAGATGGATATGCGAAGAAATCCACTCACTTCAACTGCAATTTTAAAAATAGGGTTTATTTGAATTTTTAAAGGCAAAATATCCAATGTGGAGACAAAAATTAGATCCTACTCCACACTCCAATCCAAATGAGGGCTGAATAATTGGGTAGGAAACAAGAAAATGGATAGTCCCTCCTCGTCAATACTACGGCGTCAATTCAGTGCCAAATATATTGCAAATCAAAACCCAAACTCTGAGAATCGAAATACAGAACCTGTAACCAAGACATTAACTCTCTAACCAAGACTGCAATCATTTTTCTCAGTTGCTCTTTTTTTTTTTTTTCTCACCATCATTTCAGAAACCACCTCCATTTCCGAGCTTCCTTTCTCAGTCTGGCTTTTTTATTTTGTGGTTAGAGTTCTTAAATGAGTCAAATCAGTCTATTGTGAGTGGTATACTTGCCAATCTAAAAGAAACGTTGCAAGTTCTGCATCAAACTTAATTTCTTTGCTGTGCATGAGTACTATGGGTATTTACTCTGGTTTTAGAGCTATTTTTATCTTCTCTTTTTTTTCCTTTCAAACAAGGCTTTTTCCCTTTACTGGGTGGTGGTGGCAGCAAAGTTCTCTTCCTGAGACCTTCAGCCATTTGCTGTTTCTGTTTACCTATCCTAAAATAATAACTTAGATGGTACCTACATGGCTGGCAACAAGTTCAAGTACACTCACAAACCATGCAGCTTCTTCCTGTCGTCATGTTGTACTGAGGCCGCTGTGTTGCTAGCTACCACCACACCTGGCATAAACTGATATTACAAGACTGGATGGGCTGAAGCTAGTTATTTAGTACGCTAACTTGGTAGATATCTCAACAGCCAAATATGTAGTCATGGAGGGCAAAATCATAGCTGACTAAAATGGAAAGGTTATTCAATAGCTCTCATGCCCAGAAGACCATCAGTTGGCCTTTTTTTCATACTGATTAAAGATCGGCGTCATAACATGCTGTCTGTCAACATCTGATTTTTTTGAGTTTGAGTTGCAGGTGCAGGAGTCAAAGCAAAGAGGCCCAGGCCTCCTCCTCTCCAGCTCTTCTAGGGGGATACGAGGTGAAGTAATCTGTATAGCATGTCCTGAGGGCCTCCGCCCACCGGCGGTTGACCATGCCCAAATTGTCTCCCCAGGAGGCCTCCTAACCAGACACCTAAAGTACCTCAGCTAGTTCGTCTCAATGTTGAGGAGCAGCAGCTCCATCCAAGACCCTCCTGGTGGAGTGCGTTACTCCTCATTTTGACTGGTTGTCTCCAAGATTTAATTACTTAGTTCAGGATGTAAACGGAGAGCCTTGTTTTGGGCTGAGGTCTTTCTTCATCACAACAGACCAGTCTGCTCACACTGCCCGATCTGCTTGTCAATCATGTGACCCACTGTTGTTGTGTTTTGTTTTTCATAACGTCTTCCTTAATTGCAAAGTGTCTTTTTCGCTTGAACAAGTACCTTCAAGAACTCCTTGATGCTCACCATTTCCTCTCCTTCAGTTAATGAATTGAGCAGCATCAGTGCCACATTTTTGTAATTTTTAGTCGCCGATTCGACCTCTGTCTAACCAAGTGACTCTTTCTTTCTTTCTTTCTCTGCTGTTTAATCCCATAATCCATCTGGAAACCTCTTGCCCTTGTGCCACTTATTTAGAGAGTAATAAGGTTTAGGGAACCAGCTAAACTCTGGATTACAGCTTTCTGCTGATTGTTTAAGTGTAGTCTATACATAACCAGGCTTCTAATGCAACTTCTAAATACCTCTTGCATATGGTCCTCACGTCACACTTACTCTTATGTAAACAGATTTCCTTGATCAACACATTTTGGGATTAAAGAATGAAGAGAGGTTAGTGTTTGTGCCCAACAGATGTTTTATATCCGTTTCTTTAAGACATCTGTTGGGATGTACTCTGCTGTAGATGACGGCATTGAGCTCTCAGATCAACATACCGTCTCTGGCTTTATCTCCTTTTATGCCGCACACACACGATTCAAGATGAAGCTCAGTTTAGGCTGAGCTTCATTTTGGCTATCCTCTCAAAGGGTTAATCTCAGAGGTCAATCTGCTCTTTATTAAAAAAAGAAAACAAACAAACCCAAACAACATTTGAGGAAAACAATCATACTGCAGCTGACAGATAGTCATCAGCATCCAGCTATCTGGAAAGGATATATGGTTTTTTCCTTTTTGCTTTGTCATGTTTGTAGGATGTGAAAGCAAAGGTTGTAAATCCACACACTGATTGCAGCTTCAAGAGTCTGGACCTGGAGAAGCCCACAGTGAGTGTATAAATTTGTGGGTTTCATGCAGGAATCTTTCTGTTCTGTTTCTCAAGGCGTCCTCTCAGTCCAGTCAACCTCTGAAATTCACCACTTCTGACTCGTGTGACCGCATCAAGGATGAGTTCCAGTTTCTCCAAGCACAGTACCACAGGTATGTAACTAACAGAAGCACTTACACACACTTAGTATTATGTAGACTCAGTTTGAAAAATGTCCCCAAGTCAGTAAAATAACTGAATTTTAGGTGGATTTTCTTTCATTTAGAATCAAGAGTCAAGCTTTCCCTTAACTACAACTGATGTTCACAATTTGATTTTTGTAATATAATCGTTCTTCCCCAGTTTGAAGTTGGAGTGTGATAAACTGGCTTCTGAAAAGTCAGAGATGCAGCGCCACTACATCATGGTAAGTGTGCTATTAACACCTGTCACTGAGATATGGCTGCTTTTATCTCCTGATCTACCAACTGTCAAGAATAGATTTTCATTTTACTAGTTCAGCGCCGCAACTCATTTTGCCTACTAGCTTTTCCTGTTGTCAAACACACAACTCACTGACAAATACCTCAGAAGCGTCTCTGATTTCCAGTGAAAAGATAAACATCTTTCACAACAACAGCATAGAAACTCGCGCAGTAAAGTGCTAAAGTGCTTTATTTGTTTGTTTATTTATTTTTTAAAAAAAAGTAATAATCTGTCTGTAGCAGGTCTTATTTGGCAAAGTCAACAAATAACATAGTTGATTAACAAAAGTAAAGCCAAAAAGAAAAAAAAAATCCTTTTGGCAACACAAAATACCACTTTGTTGCTCCCTTTAGATTTAAAATGATAACTTGTAGCCAGCTACTGCTTGTCATCAGGTCTTGATGAAGTGGTCGTGAGATTCAGACCTCTATAAAAGCAGACATTTTGGCAGTTTGCTGGTTTGGAGTGCTCAGGTGTCTCTTAACACAACGCTAAGAGGGCAAGAGATAAGCTGTGGTCTTAGAAAAGCAATTGTTGCTCTCTCAGTCCATTTGAAATGTTGTGGCAGTACCTTAAGACAGGTCTTCCCAAAACCCAAATGAACTGAAGCAATCTCGTAAAGAGGAATTGGCCAGAATTGCTTCTCAACAGTGTAATAAACCGATAAAGTCACGTAGGAAACATCTAGCTCAGGTTATTGCTGTTAAAGGTGGATCTACAAGGTGTTGAATCGGGGATGTAATCAGAACTGCTTACATCATTGGTATTTGTTCTTTTGAACTTCATTCTTGTTTTAAAAAAAAAAATTACAGGCTCGGTGAAAAACTGATTATCTGAAGTTATTTCCCTCACTACAAACACCCGCAATGATTTTTTTTTTCCACCAAAAACAGGATGAAATGACTAAGGGTTGTTTGTTCATGTGTGATAAGGGAAAAACACAAAAATGAATACAGCTTTAACTGAATACAATTCTTGTATATTTGTGTATTGCAGTACTATGAAATGTCGTACGGGCTGAACATCGAAATGCACAAACAGGTAAATCACAAGCCGTTATTGTTCACTTCTCCTTTGCAAAGGCCTGGCGTTTTAGAGGTTAGACCTTGTATTTACTTTTTTTTTTTTTCTTCACAGGCTGAAATAGTGAAGAGATTGAATGGGATTTGTGCTCAGGTGCTGCCTTACCTGTCCCAAGAGGTAATGACTTACGGCCTCTTGTATGTTGCAGTGAACAACACTTTCTGTCTAGTGAAAGATACGAGCGGACCTCCTTCTGTGGTCTAGTGTATAATCGAGACATCTTCCATTCTGAATTTATTCTGTTTAATAATATTTTATTAATCCCACACAGGAAATTACATAAACGTTACTTTGACAGTTTCGGTTCTTAATCATTTTAAGAATAAGATAAATTTGAAAATCTGATGTAACTTTTGAGTCTCAAATCTCCAGGCATGTTAAGTACCTTCTTGTGTATGAAGATCAAATTTCTTCATTTCAGCACCAACAGCAAGTCATGGGGGCCATAGAGAGAGCCAAGCAGGTCACACCTCCTGAGATGAACTCCATCATACGGGTGAGTACAGTCAAATGTCTTTTCTTTCTTTTTATTGCTGCAGTTTATCCTGAGTGTCCACCAGATGTTGCTGCAGGATGTTTTTTTCATTGCTCTGCCTTTTTTTTTTTTTTAAATCAGAATTTCTGCTGCTGTGAGTAGTTCATGGTTAAACCGGTGCCAGATTATCAGGTCTGATAAAAGAATTTCTGAGGCCTTTTGCGTGAGCCAAAAAATTATTTAAAAAAATGTAGAAATGATTTGAGACAAAATTGAGGGTGTTTTTAATTTCAGCAACAAACCCTTTAAATTAAGAAAATACAAAGAACATTCTAGTTTATTTCACATGGATCAGGATTTACAGGGTTCAGTCAGTAGAGGTAAAATTAGAGTTTTAAAGATAAAAGATTTAGTGACACATTTTAAGTAGAATGTTTAGTTTTGTGCAGATCTAGCGTGAGAGGGAAGAATAAAAGATTATGATGAAGAAGCTTGGTATTTGTGCTGGAATCACTCTTACTAAAGCTCAGACCTCAATAATAAAAATTCTTCAGCATTTTTAGAGAAATTAAACTCAGAGTTTTCAAAATAGACTCTGGGCTTTGAACTTCAGCATGGATTTGTACTTCATTTCACAGGATAAAAATCCCTCACGCATTATTTAGTGAAATCACTTGATAATGTTTATTCAGTAAAGCCAGAGATGCAGAAGGAAGCAAGAATGCAAACAAACCCTTCAAGATGTCTGTGATTCTTTGTTCCTTCGCTTTTCTCCAACTGTATAAAGATGCACACTCCTGCTGCTGTTATTGCAGGGGTGGGAACTCCAGGTCCTCTAGGGCTGGTGTCCTGCATGTTTCAGATGTTTCTTTGCTTTAACACACCCAGATTCAGATTAATGGTCATCCTCGGCTTGCCACCAATGTTTGCACGAGTCTGTTAATGACAGTCATTTGTATCAGGGTGTGCCCAAACGGGGAAGCATCTCAAACATGCAGGACTCAGGCCCAGGAGGACCAGGATCGCTCACCCCTGCGTTATACAGTAGCATCTTTTAAAAGTCCTACCAGCAGATGGGCCTGGAGGTGATGGCATTGTAAAGCTTCTGCACTGGTGTGCTCATCGTTTCCACTGAAGCGTAGCTCAGCAGTATGGTCATGAAGAAAACAAGGAGAAAGTAACATTAGATGAGGTGGAAGACAAGTTATCGTCCGTTGCTGTAGCAACAGATACAGGATAGTTGCTGCTTGATCTACAAGCTCAGTTCTGTAAAGGGAAGGAGCTTTTGCAGTTAATTCATCTAACTCTGTGGTTGTTAATTGTCTCTGTGTTTTGGGGGGTGTGTTGCAACACCTAACTGTGGAAAGTAAACTGAAAAAGAAATCAGGAATCAGACTCTGGAGTGAAGTTGCTTTGTTCTCGTGTGCAGCAACATCTGAATACACATGTACATAACCTTTAATAGAAGGGGGATGGTGTGGCGTTACCCTAAAGTAATATTTCTAGCATCGTCACATCAAAATTCAACAGTAGATGTTTGAATATAAATGTGTTTAAAAAAAAAAAAGTCTTATGAAGATGAAGTCAGTGTAGAACTTCTATGCATAAATGAAGAAAAGTATAGTAATGAGGGCGTCTCTGACTGTTAATCACAGAGTTGAATCCATCATGCTTTAGTCTTGTCTTTACAGTCGGTGATAGTGGGAGCATTTCACTACCATAGAGAAGAATTTATTCCAGTATTATCAACTCTGCTTTTTATTAAAATGCTGAAGATCCCATTAAAATGGGACAATGATCCTGCATGCATGTTAAAATCCACTCTGAGTGCAGGCTAAAAAAGCAGAAAATACAGATAGCCCAATAATCTCACACTTATTAAAAAGGCCCTGACAATGCAAACTGTCCACATTCCTGCTTTTTGTCAGTTTCTATTGTCATTTTAAAACAACAGGATGTACTAAGGAGATAAAACACCATCTCATTTGAGGCGTTGAAGAATTATTTTGTTTTTGCTCAATTAACTGTTTATGTTGAGATGAATTTGGCAGCATTTCTGAATTCCACTGTATTATTGTTTTTATTTATTTATTTTTAATTGACTCTTCATAGTCGATGTGTGGATGTTGTTACTTCTGCTTTACAGTGATGAAATGAAACAGAGTCCTTTGGAGACAATCACAGGAAATGCAGATATGAAACAAACAAATAAATGACCGAAGCATAGCAGCAAATCGTACGTCAAGCTTGGTTTGCTGGAAAAGCGCTGATTGACTGCTCCACTCATAAATGATGATTATTGACACTTAAACCCCATGTCTCTTTCCTGTTTGTGTGTCTGCAGCAACAGCTGCAGGTGCAGCACCTGTCCCAGCTCCAGGGCCTGGCCCTGCCGGTGACCCCGCTGCCCCTGGGACTCACCCCACCCTCCCTGCCTGCCGTCTCCTCCAGCTCCGGCCTGCTGTCCCTCTCCTCCATCCTGGCCAACTACTCCCACGGCCAGCCGCAGGCAGTAAAGGAGGACAACGCCAGAGAGGCTGCAGAGAGGGCGCCCAGAGGAGAGGACGGCGACAAGTCCGACTAGGTCAGACAAGTGCAGGCACATGGAGGAGGGGGGGTGGCGATGTGAGGTGTCTCTAGTATCGGAAAAAAGAGAGCTTAGGCTGTAACTGTAAACCGTGATTGATGTAAGTCTGGTTGCAAAATATCGTAGAAGAGTAATTACAAAGGTATGATGAGCAGAGAGGATGGAGTTGAAACTTTTGGATGTGCAGAGGATCAAGCTCTGGTGGAAACTGAGTGTTAATTTTCTTATTAGTTAGTGGTAATAGACTCAATTAATGCTTGTACACTTTGAATTGATTTTTGTTTCTCTTCTTTTTGTAAGTCACTGTTGGACTCGAACGAGATAAATGTTTTCCCAGTTGGTGAGAGCTGACGAAGCAAGTGTAACTGCAGCCTCGTGTCCATGCAGCCGTGTCATGCAGATTTATTTTCTACAACATTAGTCAGTTTTTATTTCCGTGTCCTTTTGTATTCCATCTCATTGTTTCTCAGTTGCTGCAGTGTTTCAGTCCCACTCGGTTTTACGAACACCCCAGATGTCCGAGATGACACACCTCAGATATGAAAAGCATATCCACATGACCTTTTTTTTTTTTTTTTTTTCTCTCCACAAAATGAAAATTGATGCTTAAAGTTAATTAGTTGGTCCTCTCATTAATATATGCTCTTTGATCTAATATTTACTTGAGTCTAAAGTTTAGTTTAATGTTTTTAATGTGCATTCAATCCTAGAAAGTTGTATTTTTGACATGTAGTTTTTGGTTACTTGGCAGGAATATCATTAGACTTTAAAAGTTTGTGTCAAAGTGAATGTGACTGGAAACGAGACGCCCTCCCCTCCTCTTTCCTTTTCCTTAAATTTTCTGTATTGCCTCACCAAACCTTTCACTGCTTTGGTGTAGAAATAGGATTAGACTTGAACAGGATCTACAGAACCGGGCAGGAGTAGCATTTGTTTTCAAGTTAGCAGAGCTCTTCAGTTTATACTAAGGCCATATTAAAAACTGTTTTTAATTCTCAGACTTTGGATTAAAACCCTCTTTTTTTTTTTTTTTGACTGAGATGCTAAAGTTCTGTAACCAGAAAGTGGTCCCCAAGTTTAGTCTAAATGCTGATTAATTTCAGTTCAAGGCTCTGTAATAAGAGAATTTCAGCATTACTGAGCAGGACAGTATCTCAAACAGCTGCAGTTACACACAAACCATTTGGTTCAAATTCATTATTCTTGTTGCGTAATTACATTAATGTACTGTGAACGTGACCCTCACCTCTCCGGCCTCCTTGTTTCATAACCTAAATTTAGCTTATTAGCCTTCTTCAGCTATGTAAACGCATTAATTTGGGGATGTAGACAGCGAGTTGGAGGTGTGCCAACAGGTTTGGGTCATTTCTTTGGGGTTTGTTTTAAAGTGGTGATATCTGGAAAAGTGAAAAAATGAAGTGTAAAACCAGCCTTGGTTCACTGCAGGTTTTCAAGACTCAACACCTTAGAAAAGTTGTCTACATGCTCTTAGAAAAACACACATTGCTGTGTCTTATCGTAAGTCAGACAGCTGTTTGCCGAGTTCTTGTTTACCAAGTGCAGAAACTACGTGGGTATTGCTTGCTGCTGGTGTTTTGTGAGGAACCGGGACACATCTGGCTTTGAGATTGAGGGATGTTTGCAGTTTTAGCAGCAGAGGGCAGCAGCGCTCTAGTCCAGCAGGCGGTTAACAAGGCAGGCAGTAAAAAAAAAAAAGATTCAGGGGTTTTCGTCACGCTGTGAAGCGGGTTCAGAGGCCTCGTGAAGTCACTTCAAGATCAAGTCTGGGTTTCATTGAGGTGCCATGACAAGACGTCAACTCATGTAAAAACCTCATGTCCCGACCAAGCAGTAAGTTCTATTAGAGAATATAACGAAAAAATAAAGTGAGACTCTTTCAGCTCTCTGAGAAGTTTCTCATCTCCAGACATTTAAAAAGCATCATCATTATGAGAGAGATCTCTGCAGTATGGAAAGCTTATGTATCCTAAAGCTTAACTTAATACCCCAAACGTGCTCCTCTTTAAAAGGTTTGAAAGTAATGCTAATCCTGTATCTTTGTTAAAGCCTATCTATGTAGCAATACCACCTCTGGCCACATGGGGGCATATCGATCTGCTGTAGTGTCAGAAGAGCCACTTTCATAAAATATTGTTTTTACAATCACATTAACTCAACATTCACATTACATAATTAAACTTAAAAACTAATGACAAACCCTGTACAACTAGGACCTTTTTTTATTTAGCATTTTAGAGCTTGATTGATGAAAGATGTACAGTCATAAATCATGTGATCTGTCCATGCTTTATTGCTATAGCACTGATATTCATCAGTTTGTTACTTTAAGCACTCAAATTGTATTTTTCTTTCTTTTCGCTGCTGTGTTGCTTTTTCAGCCTGCTAAAAATTCTCATTAGTTAACGGTAGTTTTCCTTTTTGTTAGAAATATGCAGCTGCAGATTAATGGCTGTGATTAGTGCCAACACAATCTGTTTATTATTTAAATTAGAGGTGTTTTAAAAAAAAAAAAAAAAAAAGCCTTGGGGTTAACTTACAAGTTAATAACTAGCATTGTGATGCTGCTTGGCATGATCAGTTCAGCCAGTAAAGTCAGGATATGTTGGACCTGCTTTGTAGTATAGTTTTTTTGTTTTGTTATGATTATTATTCTTCTTACTTCCCGACTGTTAGATTTCATCCCCCGTCTTGTCAGCGATTTCCAGAATATTGGAAACCGGCCTCTTTTTTTTTTTTTTTTTTACGATACAAGCTTAAACCTCTTTGTATTTTGATTTCAAGTTTGGTGTGTCAGTTCTCTTTTTCTTCTTCCCGTTTGAATCGTTGTTGGAGGGTGTGAAGAGTTTCCCTTTTTGGAGATTTGACTGATTCGATGTATCGAGAAAGCAGATCATTAGTTTGCGCTCCACTTACTGAAGTGCTTCCCCGTAGAAAACCATCTCAGCAAAACTTAGACGTGAACGGCTTGTGACTTTGCTGTGAAGGGCCAATTTGTATACATATGAATATATCATTATACATATTTTTTAAAAGTGTTTTTGTATGTTTCAGAGCTGCTTTTTAATGTCTGTGTGTGTCATGAAAGGCGTGTGTGTGTGTGTGTGTATACATTACAAGCCTACAATAAGAGGCACAATGTTGTATACCATGTGTTTTTGTTTTTTCCCCCCTCCCTTTCTTTCAGTCATTCTCCCGTTGGGCTGTAAAATGTAACATATTTAGGTTTGTAAATGTTTTATCTCCTTTCTCTTTCCTTTTTTTTTTTTTGTGGTAACTAAAAGCTGTTTAATGTGATTATAAACATACAATTCTAAAATATCTGGGACAAAAAAGAAAACAATGTAAGCAAGCAACTGTGTACTCATGAGAATGAATCAACCTTTTAGCCGTAAGGAAGCTTCTCTGGTGCCTTACAAATAAAAGACATGATAAGAGTCATCATTTGTGTATGCCTGATAGTATGTTGTTGCTAAGACCTTAAAGGTAGGGTAAGCAATTCTAGATGATTTCTAAACCAGTGAATATCTCCCCACCACCTGCTAGCTGCCCACTTTGTCTGATAGTACAGGGTTTAGAAAAGAAAAATAAATCTCCCAGAAATCAACACAAGTGTCTTGTGGATGATGTCCAAAAATCACTTACCCTGCCTTTAACCTCCACACCTACAGGGGGACCGCCTGAACTCAAATATTTAAAGTACCTTTGCATTGCAGTAAGAATGAATATTAATCGCTGTTATCCAGAAATCCCTTACCTTATCTGTAACCTCAACTGAAAAAATAATCTGTAGGTTTTTCTGTAGATTTCCTGTAGCGGTCAAACTCCCATCATCAGTATAAGATGATGGGAGTTATGTTGCATGAGCTTTTTGAAATTCCATGATGAATGTGTGCTGTTATCAAAGCTGAAGTTAGACCAATGCATTTTTTTTTTTTCCTTTTTAAATCAGCAGTGTAGAGCGTGCTATGAAAACCTCATTTAGATGCAAGTTTATATGATATGAAGCCTTGACCCGATTATTTTTTCGGATAAGAAACATTTCACTGTAACCTTGTCAGATTAAAGCTGCCCTAATCAATGAATATTTTCTTATTAAAAATGGATCAAAGTGACACTTCCTTTTGTTCTCGTCCTCCTTGTTTGAAGGGAGTTCAAAAACAGCCAGATGCTGCATTTGAAGCTTGAAAATGTTAACTGCTTAGTCATTTGTGTGAACTGGCCCTTTGGTGAATATTTCCAATGTGATAATCCTTTCTACAATGGGGATCACAGTTCTGAAAGGAGGAAAAAAAACAATTAGTCGACTCCGTGTGAACAGTTGTGGCGTGGCTCGGCAGGCCTTGTCCAGCGACAGGAAGGAATCCGTCAACAGGTTGAGACATGAAGCCTGCGTCAGCGCGCCGCAGAGAAAGGCTCAAATCAGGGCAGAAAAATACACGAGACAATAAAGGTCAAAAGCATTCTGGCATCAAAAGTTGCCACAAATGATTTATATTTGTTTCTTGGTGCTACTGAAGGAAAAAAAAAACCAGATGTGAGCATTTACATGTGAAAACGGGGGAAAGAAGAGGTCTGTAGGTTTTTTTATGTGAAGCAAAAGAAAAGTGAAAGTAACTGATGTCCACTTTAATACTCTGCAAGTGTTACCACCATCTGAGTAAAGGGGGGTTGATATTACACATAATTAGTGGTTATAAATTCATAAAATGCTACAAAATTTATTAGATACAGTAGTTAAAAATTAAATTTAAAAAAAAAAAAAAGCAAAAGCTGTTACTCATGCACATGCATGCGTGGCAAAATATCTGCAGAAAAATTAAAGTGTCAGGAACAAGCAGATACAATCTAGCTCCAGTGTCGATAAAATAAAGTTTTATCTGAATGTTCCCATGTGGAAAACATTCCGCTTACAAGGTTTCGTCGCTCCACACAAGGACAGACGGATCCGTCCAAGTTTTGATCTCGAAATTCACTGTTCCACACAAATCTGACGAGAATGAGACCATTAAAAAAAAAAAAAAAAACATATTTACATATTCATTGCATAATGTTGCACAAAACCACACACACACTTACACACATATCATTCAGGCTTTCTTTTTTTCTTTCTTTTTTTTTTTTCGCAACATAACCAACCACACAATAAAACAGGCACGGAGTTTCTGTTCCAACAAGTTCTGGGAATCCGAGTTTTCATAACAGGGAAATTGTTGGGAAGATGTCTCAGTGGCACTTTTTTTTTTTTCCTCCTTCTTCTCTTTCTGTTACTTGTTGCACATTTTTTTTGGATAACGGAGACGGCGTCAGAGAGCTCGGGGTTGGCCAAAAAAAAAAAAAAAAAAAAAAAGCTGCGCAGGCAGGTGCTCATACGGGTCCGGAGCAGTTGTAGTGGTTTCCCTGCTGCGAGTCCAGAGGCTGCGGGCTCGGTTTGCGTTCGAGGCATTCGATCTCCGGCTCCTCTGGCTGCGTGCAGCGGGGAGGCCGCTGCTTGAAGAAATCAGACGCGTATCGGACCTGAGAACGATCGAAAGGAAAGCTCAGGACATTTAAAGTCCAAAAGCGACTTCACCAAAAAAAAAATTTTTATTATCTCTTATCTTGCATTTAAATAACCACCAGCTTTGTATCGGAGTGAAATCAATACCTCCTTTTATGCGTGGTATTAGATCATGAAACCTTTTCAGCACTAATCAAACAGGTCAGAGAGGTTTGAGAAGACTTGTTTAAATGCAGAAAGTTGTTGTTTAAATGAATCATTCATTCATAGCCGTACAAGAATGACGTTTGCCAGCTAATTTTTCAAGAAACCCGGGTGATTTCTTTCTACGGAAAATGTGGTTTAACTGCCTGTTATCAGTTGTAACCCAGTACATACCTGAAGTAACAAAGTGGAAAACGCTGCAAGACGTCAAGCTATAGATGGCAAGTTCAGGAATATTTCCCAGACAGGAAAGAATGTCTGGGCCAAACGTGGCCCATTACTGCAGGTTTTTTTTTTGCCAGACAGCGCCGAATCAAGGACGGCGTGGCTGCCTAAACCCGGTCACGTGTCCACCAGACATGGCCCTCGCATCACTAGCTGTACTCGATGTCAGAACTCATTTATGAAGGATGGGGACTGGTTTTATTTTTACTGTGAAAGCCCTTTATAAATAAAGTTTAATTTGATTTGAGCAGTACATAAAACCCCAGGTACATCAAACATTAGTAGCTATTTCCTGTTTTGAGAATTTTCTCCCTGAGCATCCGCTCATCCATTTTTTTTTTCTACACCCACATGAAGTCAGCCACCTGGACAGGTTTACCAGGCCAACAACAAACAAAAATAAACGAAACAAAGAACCATGCACGGCTTCTCCTTCAGCTGATTTAAACATGCACGTCAAACTAAGACACCTTTTCCTGTAAATTTTGGATGTTTGAGGCTGAATTGCTGAAAGACCCCGAACAGGAAGAGGGTTTATTTCTAAAGCCCTGAGATGAACTCCCACGTCACGTCTGCGTGACCTCTGAAACACCAGGACGGGGACACAAACTCACGGTGAGCACAGCGATGAGCGCTCCCTGCAGCAGCCCCACCAGGACGTCGCTCCAGTGGTGTTTGTAGTCGGAAACCCGCGTGTACGCCACGTAGACGGAGAACGCTATCAAGAAGAACTGGATGGTGGGTCGAACCAGCCGCGTCCACTTCCCCTGCATTCTGGCCTGGATGTAGAGCTGCACACACGGAGGCACAGATTTGAAGTCTGGCAAATTGTTTAAAAAAAAAAAGGATAAATCACCTTTAAAAGACTATAATACCTCCCACTTACCACGGCCCCCTGTGGGAGGGGGCTGCGAGTTACTTTTGGGTGTGGACAATCCACGCCAGCCACAGGAAGCACCAATGCTAACATGTAGCATATCAAAATGAGCGGGAGAAACTCGGCTAACAGCTTCTTCTAAGCATCATCACCCAAACAAAACCCAAACAATTATATGGACACCTGGCAAAAATCACAAAAACATCGCTTATCCACTTCAGTGCTTCTGCAAGTTTCACTACTTCACACATGCTGTGAAGTGGTGAAGAACTGTAAATAGTTAGGAGTAATATTTATGTTTGTTTTCCTGTTTTTTGACTCTACATGCCGTCTGTATATATCGATATAGCCGCTTCAGTTAGGGTCAAACTTCTTTTCTGTTGTGTGGTCTTATTTGAACGGGAAAATTTAGGAGGTAAATGTATATAGTTGAGTGTAAATTCTCAAAATAAGTTAAAAAAAAAAAAAGCTGCTGAATTTGGATAGAGTGAATAACCATAGTGACATATGAGTAAAATCTAAATCTGGTGCATGAGAAAGATCAAATAGCACATATGGTGCCAAAATGGGCCCAAATAGCTCATTTAGTGGTTCAGTCTGACCTGTTACAACATCTTTAAACCTGCTCAGGTTCACTTTTTGAACATATAGTTTTGCACATTTACTAATCAAATATTGCTTTACTAATTCCTAAATGAAATTTACTACTACCATATTATTCAAATGTGTATTTTTATGCCAGAGATAAAAAAAAAAATCAATTAAATTTAGATTTTCTACTGAATTCTAAAAGCATTTACTCTGACACAATAACACCTCTTTATTCAGACACTTGTGTAGTAATCTTGCAAGTCTTAGTTTCCTTTTAAGACCGAGATCATACAAACAACCCTCATAACTTGGGAAGACGTATTCTATCCATCACATCAGAGGTTTTACTTCATTCAGTGTGAAATGTGCGTAAAATCACGTATATAAACTCTACTGTGAGAGCATCCGTCTTATTTAACACACAATGTTTGAACAAATCTAAAATATTGTGAATGAAACGGATGCTTCAGCGGATCAAAGAATCTGCAGGATTAAACCCGCAGTTCTGCCGTCTTCCTGCCTTTGGACAAAGTCCAGTTTTACAACAATGGTGTTTTTAAAGCGGGGCCTTGCGTCCGTCCTGACCACCTCCCCTCTGTTTGGACTCGCTGGCGCGTGTTTTTGGTAAACAGCTGTTTTACATCTGCTCAAAGCCTCACGCCACGAGGGCCGAGCACTCACCGAGAGGAAGAGCATGCAGTACATCCCGAAGGAGGAGTGGCCGGAGTAAAAGGACAACCTGAGGAGCAACGAGGAGATGCATAGCTGTATTAGATTTAAACAAACATTTATACTCTCACAAATAGCATTTATAAACCAATCGTGTGTCAGAAACACCTGAAACTATAATTATGGTGCCACAAATCGAGCCATATTGATAATATTTTATACGTCAGTGTGTTTTTTTCATAAATCCAGGATGAGAAGAGACTAGGACAGGTTCTTCTTGCTGATGACTCGACATCGAGTGGGCTCACCTGGACTCGGTCACATTGCGAGGGTTGCCCGTGCAGTTGATATGCAGCACGTATCCATTACAGCTCACCGGGGCGCACACGGACAGGAAGTTCGGCCGCGGACGGCCGATTGTGAACTTCGCCAGGTCGGTCAGCGACTGGCTGATGGCCGCCCCAAACAGGTAGGTTCCCACCACCTTGTAGAGAGCAGACAGGTACTGGTTGAACTGGGAGTTGGAGCGCAGACGATTGGTGTACACCAGGTAGGCCTCTCCCGTGGTGATCTGTGGAGAGAAAGGAACCCACTCAGGTTATCGGAGTTAAAAACGCCGCCAAGGTCGGGGATCGCACTTTTAACAAGCAGGAACTCACGATGACGATGGAGCAGGTGATGGTGACTGCAGCCATGGCTCCGTGGGAGATGGTGTCTCTCCTGTAGGGGTAGCTGATGCTGGTGTCATCGCAGTAGATTCCTCTCTCATAAGGGCTGAACCTCAACATGAGGATGGCCGATGGCAGCGCCGCTGCACGGAAAAAGAAACAATCACCGCTTTATTCACAAGTTTACTGGTTAAGAAAAAAAAATACAAAAAAGTGAGTCTTATTTTTATTAAGTTTTTTTTTTTTTAAATTAAAACAGTCCACTGCAAAGAAAATCTCACTATGGCTTTGAAGCATAATTATAACTTTTAAAAAACGCATATACAGGCAAAATATCAACTCATGAATGGAAATGGTTAAGAACTGTTTTAAGAGTGTTTTTATTGGAGAATCTATCTTCACAACCCCTAAACAGAGAGGGATATTAAACCATTACAGTTTATAAAACCATATCTAACAGATTGTGCTTTTATTATTAAAATAAAGACAAATAACTAAAGAAAGTGAGGCAGAGTTAAAAGAATGTTTTGGAAAATTAATATTTGATTGCAACTCTAACAATAAAGTAGAAAACTCATTAAATGGAAAGCAACATGGTTTAATGGATAACAGTAATAAACAGACTTCTAGCCATATAAATCTTAGTGGTTTATTTTTATTTGAGTACATTCCTGCAACAATCACCCTTAACACTAAAAACTATAATATCCAGAAAGTGCCTTTTAGTTGGTAAAAACAGCCTCAACCTGTCAAAGCACAAGTCCACTAGACCTCTGAAGGTTTACTGAGGTTTCTGGCACCAAGCTGTCAGAAGCAGACTCTTTAAGTCCTCTGAGGTGAAAAGTGGGGCCTCGAAACATCCCTCATGTTCTGGATCGACTCTGGAGGCCAATCGTAACTTCAAACCGTTCCTGAAGCTTTTTTTTTTTTTTTTTTTTTTAAACATTTTGCAGTGTGATGGGGGGGGATTTTCCTCCTGAAGGAGGCCACTGCCATCATGGAATAATACCGTTTCCATGGAAACCAATCATGCTCATGTACAGTGTTTGTGTCTCAAAGTAACATCAATATGACTGGCAGAACCCATAGTTTCCCATGGTGTACTCTGGTGTTACGTCTTCCCCAATGAGTGACGCACATGAACCTGGTCATAGATGATGCAAACAAAAAACAAAAAAAAAGATTTCTGTACTGCATGTTTTTTTTTTTTTTTTTGTATAAAGTGAGTGATTATAAATTGATGAGTTAACACATGAAGTAAGACAGTTCGTGCATGCTGACGGACGACAGGTGGACTAAAAGACCTGCAGCTCAGGAAACAGCTAAGAACACACCATCAGGGGCAACAGCTTCACCTCTGTAGGTCACTCTCCATAAAAGAGACTGCATGTCACCGTGGAAACGTATGGGGCATTTACAACCGTGACCTCTGACTTCGCAATGTTTACACTGTGAAGAGCCCTACAGCAAAGCGCTGGAGGAGGATACACACACACACACAC
>JAOWBL010000015.1:5635518-5653811 GCA_028564865.1 Zenarchopterus dispar
TTGATAGATAATTCTTCAATGGTTCCTGGTTGCCAATTCCTGGTTTACTTGACACTGAAGGTCTGATTTACATGCACACACACACACACACACATCTAACTAGGTATTAGTTTGATAAGGGCAGAAACTAACAGCTGGTTTGTAATGAGTACAACAACATGAGATATTTAGGTTTAGATTTAACTTTTCACACAAAAAAGGACTTTAAAACCATCAATAGTAAAACGCTGCTCTAAAAAAAATTCTGCTGATTTTTCCTGTGAAATAAAATGTCCACTGGAGATTTTTTCAAAAAAAGAAAGAAAGAAAAGAAAAAGTGAAAAGGGCAAGTATTGTTTTACACTTTCATAATCTCTTCTGGAAAGAGCACACCCCTGATTTGAGAAAATAAACACAATGGAATCTGGGATCAGACACAAGTACAACTTTCCCTTGACCTCTGACCCAGCAGGAAGGGGGAAGTGTTCCTGTTATTCAGCTCTCAAGATGAGTGGACGCTGCACATGATGTGGGGCCACACTGCTGGCTCCGGAGAGCCAAATATCTGAGATACTTGTGAGGAGCAGCACCACAAATGGGCAAGGACGGAGGATGTGTTCATGTGTCTCGAGTCTCCGTGAAATCTCAACAGACGCCTGCGAGAGCCGTCCGTCTGCTGGACAACCTCACAGGCATCTGTGACCAGCGAGATGGGCAGGAAATAAATATTTAAATTGTTGAATCCTCCTGTTTATGTGGAGGTTGTTTTAAATTCTTATTGAATTGCATTTAAATTCTCGGTGTGTGTATTTTTTTTTTTTTCTGCACTGCATTCCCGTGAAGTTACCTCAGAAAGAGCAGAGTGAGAGCTACAGAGTCTCCTTTGAGGCTGAAGTTTCAGATGCTGTTGTTCTGCTCGTCTATAACAGCCAACATTGTTGAAAGATTTTTTTTTTTTTTGGACTGATCACGCTTCCTGTATTCAGGAATACTGTTTTTACAAAGAAAGAGCATCACTTCCTCTGAGGCTGGGGATTTTTTTTCTGGGAAAGTCCTACACAACGCTGGATGATAAAGTCTCTTTTTTTTTTCTTCTATTTTCTTAAGGAAACAAAACAAAAAAAGGGGGGGTCATTTATGCAAACTTCAGATATTCCATGAGGTTTACTTTATCACCTTTAAACAAAGTAGGGCACGCCATTTCAACCCTCTTCCAGTCTTTGTGATTATTTAAGTTCACTGCTGACAGCAGCTTTATTGTAGCGACTCAAGAGACACATTAATCATCCTGAACTAAAAAAAAAAGTTTAAAAAAAAACAAAACTTTTACGTATGTTTAATTGCTTCAATAAAAGATGTAGTTGGGAATAATCTGAGTCATTTCTGAAAGATCAAACTTTAAAGACATCAAATGAGGCAAATGTATTTGTATATTTGATGTACACCATATATTTATAATCTTAGTCTTCCAGCATGGATTAAACCTCTAAAAGCTCCTCATAATTCACACTTTACACTTTCTTTCTGGGGGATTTGGAGTTAAAGTAAGAACTCCATTGTTGTGTTACTCAAAGGGTTTTTGAGCCACTTTGACAGGCTGCTTGAATTTTTAATTGAAAAAACAAAAACAGGACTTTATGAAACTGTTTAGCATTTTAATTATTTACAGATCTGTGGATGTGACTGTCCGCTGGCAGCAGGTCATCCTCAACTCCACATTAACGCTCCTCACTTGATCACTTTATAAAGTTCTGCTCACATTTGAGCCAGTTTTGACAGGTCCCAGCGTGTTTAACCCTTTCACTGCCCTACTCCTCTCACTGAGATATAGTGACCCAAAATCCCCTCAACCATATGGTTGAGCAGGCAGTTAAAGGGTTAAGTCGACGTTTTCTTTCAGAAATGCTCATCTTCGATCGCTTATAGAGCTTATAATTTGTTTCCATCTAGAAGTACACTTGTAGTAAAAATCATATAAATGTGTGTGTTTTTTCCACCCCTAAATGTGTATTTAAAGTTCATTTAAAGGGACATGCCAACATTTTGTGAATTTTAAGTTTAAGAAGTTTAAGAAGAAGGTAAATATTTCTCTGCAAGTAAATCCATCAAACCCATGTGACAAAATAAACTTCTCTACAGCTCTCAAAGGTTCTTATTTATGTGTTGTGACTTGCACGTTTACCATGTATTTAAAAATAGCTATGTAAACTGAGATATAATGGACTTTTGAAGTAAATAAGTGTAAAGGATTACATTTCTGACTAAATAAAAAAGTTTCAGGTTAACGGAGCAAATGCAGAGCTGCTCAAATAATCATTTAACTGTTATAGGCCAGAAAGACCTCAAGTTACTTAAATAAATCACTTTTGCACTCAAAAAGAAAGAAGAAGCAGGACTGAGGTGTATGTGTTATTTATAACACGAGACAAAATGTGTAAAAAAAAAAAAAAAAATTCTTGATTATATTGAATTTGTGATGACTGGGACTCGAGGCTGAAATCACAAATTAAAATTAAAGTAACTGCACAGCTCTACCCTGAGTTTGACTGCAGTGAAGTTAAAACCCAAAATGTTTTTTTTTTTTTTTTTTAATAATCGCTTTAAAGTTCTCCTTCAGCACATCCGAACCCTGACATTTACATTTGCCTCTTTGCGTGAACAATCAGTTGCAGCGCTTTCACTTACGTAGGCTCCACTTGAAGAACTACTAAAACGGAAACAATCCTTCCTCTCATAAAACCACCACAATACTGACTGAAACCACAGGAGAACAGTAACGGCACATAAAAGCCTGAGTGTGTACTACGTACAGTATTCATAACACACACACACACACACATGCACACACATTTTTTCACGCTGGGATGTCAGGGAGCAGAAGTCAACGCTTCCCTCTTGACTCCGGCGCTTATTTGGCAGGAACACACTCTGCTCCTGCGTTCGTGTGATATTACAGTTGGAGGAGCGTCCCATCCGTGTCCACAACTTGTTCAAGTGGCACATAAATAACCTTCTGCTGAGTAAAACAACAGCAGCTGTCATCAGTCAGGAGCTGCGTCGTCTCTGCCCCGTGACAGCCTTCATACCGACCTCCTCGGATGCTTCTGCAGCGCTTCAGAGCTGATGCTGCAACCACAAAAGGCATGAAAACGAACTGTCGAATGTCCTTTTTGTTCTGATTAGGAATTAACACAAAACTGTTTTTTTTTTCTTCAAAAATATAAATGTCACCCATATTTGTTGTCTTTTAGTGTGGACATTTTTGGACAAATCTTGAACTCTGAGAAGTGAAATGGTTGCAGTTCTTGGATCTTTTTTCAGTTTCACAAACTCTGAGGACAAAAAGATAAGTCCACTGGGTAAATGTCAGATGATAAAAAAAATGTCAAAAGAAGAGGAATTTGAAAGCTTAAATCCTCCCAACAATAAAACATGGTCATCCTTTTATTCAAAAACACTTCACTTTTAAACTCCTTCAACCTACTT
This sequence comes from Zenarchopterus dispar, assembly GCA_028564865.1. Lineage (NCBI taxonomy): Eukaryota > Metazoa > Chordata > Actinopteri > Beloniformes > Zenarchopteridae > Zenarchopterus > Zenarchopterus dispar. The sequence continues at coordinate 5,638,984 of JAOWBL010000015.1, forward strand.
TGACCCTGCACCAACATCCTGTTTTAGTCATAAATGTCAAAACAAGTAACAAGATTTCTTTTAAAAGTGTCTCTAAGAGCTTTAAAAAAAAGAAGCATAAAGGTATATAAACAGCCCTGCGAACACCTGAACACAAACATCAAATGTTGCTGCTTAAATACAGGTATGTGGCCGCGGCCTCGTCACAACTAACTGTGAGAAAACGTGAAAATGAGTAGTGAAAGTTTGTAAAACAGTTTATGGAACTTCACGAGGTTTCCTCCCTCTGCTTCATTAACCAGAAACAAGAGAGTTACAGTAAAGTGTTAAAAAGTGTCGGTACGGCATGATTTCTGATCACAGCTCTTGAAATCATGATTTATTGGAGGAAAAAAAAAAAAAAAAGAGATTCTATGAAGCAAAAAAAGAGTAATAGTGTCTTGGGATCTATTCAAGAAAAAAATTTAAAAAAAAAAGGTTTACATCTAAGGTCGGTAGAGTTGATGTTAAATAAAATTTGCAAAGATTCCCTTTTCATTTGTAGAAAACAAACACTGATTTTAAAAAGACAAGTTTAATCCCTTCTGAAATGTAAACAGGAGCAGAGTCCAGCGACATATTTAAATCCAAGTCCTGTTTTGCAGAAAAAGAAAGTTAATCATACCTGCAAGGCTCCCTTCCCTTACCAAGAGATAAAAACTTTTACTTCCTAAAAAAATGAGACAGTTACATTAAGTGTTCGTGTAATAGCTTAGGCTACAGTTAGAAAAAAAAAAGAAATCTTTGACTACTTTGTTGCCTTTGTACAGCTGAGATATCACTTCCACATAACCGTAGCAGCCAAATTAAAATCCTGTCGTCAACGCCAGTCAAGACTGCAGTAACACAGATCTTCTATAATGAAATACACAACCGCCATTCGGTGACACGGTGCGACCTTCTCTGGTCAGCTGATGGCCCTTAAACTTATATACTTCACCAGGTTTGTGCAAACTAATGAGGAATCTGATTCAGCAGACTTTTGTCGCTCAGTTTCAAATAAAAATACAGCAATCAAAAATAAAAATGTAAACCGTGTTCAGGACACAACCAATATTTACAGATATGAAAACATTGCAAAAATACTTAATTACTGAAAGTTTAGGAGAGATTGAGGGAAGCTGTTTAAACTTCAAATTCTGGTGGATGATGCAAGTCCCGATATTTTTATACAATAAAATAATCACACAGAACTTCTGAACGGTTTTTGAGTCTTAGAAAACTGATTTGCTGCTGTCACAAGTGGTTACGAGGAGTCCCGGTATAAAAACCTTCAACGAGTTACATTAAAGCACCAGACAGATGAAGATGCTGGTGTGTTTCAGCATCAATACGTGAATGATGTCGTTGTCATGACGACCGTCCACCACGTCAAAGACATGGGTCAGAACACTGGGACAGAACCACTTTGAGAAATACTGAAGAAAAACAAAAAATCTGATTTGAAATAACTTCTGTATGTGGTTTCCGTCAGATTTGAGTAAAAAATTTAATTAAAAAAAAATCAGATTTTAGTATGTTTTTTTTTTTTTAAACTCTTCACACTGTCAAATCTGTTTACATACAATCTGGATTTTTTTTTTTTAAGAATAAAAGGGGGAAAAAAGTGGATTTGGGCTCCTGTTAATCCGTCACCCATGTGATCAGCTCTGTTTAAGGTCGTGTCTCTTTAAGGATCCGCCTCCAAGAAACCAGAGCGTGCTGATTGGTCAGTTCATCAATCATATTGATCAGAAAAATGGCAGCTCTCAAACACAGAGTCCACTCTATGTTTGAGATGTGCTAAACTTATCATTAGGCTGTCCTTAATGTCATTAAGTAAATAAAGAAAAGTGTGGTTACCCAATAGAGGAATTTTAGTCAGTTTTAGAAAAAACACACTTATCTGTGGGAGAGATAAACCACCTTTTTGTGTGCACTTTGTAACTCTACATACCTTTCACTGGTAAATTCAAAAACTGAAACCTTCTGAAGGACGTGGAAAACCCCAAGAAGAACAAGATGGCCTGTCTAAAACAGATGGATTGATTAAACATCCCTGCACTGAAAAAATGTGTTGTTCTGCTTTTTAACCGTCTTTTTTTTTAATGAGCAGGATGACTGAAATGTAATGTTATTTAGACATTGTGGTTTGTTTTCCATCTGATTATTTCTAAAATTGAATAATAACAAAATGAAACACTGCTGAATGTGAATTTACTTAACATAATTATGTCTTCGCACTTAACTTGTAAAGCCGTAACATGAGACCTTGGGAACAGAGGAACCTTTTTCATGTTAATACTAAAAGATATATAAATATACAGAATATGGGAATGGCAAATATGTACAATCGGCTCCAACAGACCCATGTGACCCCGAATTAGATCAAGTATGGTTCAAAATGGATGGATGGGAAAGTATAAATAAAACTAACTACGCAAGTGATAGTTTCGTGCCCTCGTGTATCACGGTGACGGGTAACAGACGGAGAAGAGAAGAAGCGAGGAATGAGACGCTGAGCAGCTCAGGAGGAGTCTGGGTACTCAGCACATTCCTGCCGAATCAGACACAATCTTCCTCACACCTCCTCAGGCTCAAGGCTTTTGTAATCAGGAGTATCTAACCCGCTGATGGTTTACACAGGGATAAATGAGCGATTACTGCTCCAAAAAAGGGAGGAGAGAGGAAAAGTCAGGCAGAGGTGGAGTCTGTCCTGTACGGAGAGATCGAAGTCATGATAAAGTTAAAAAAAAAAATGTAAATGTTGATGGTTTCAGCTTCTTTTTTTTTTTAACAACCATGTTTTCTAGAAAGTAATCAATAACTACAAAACTATCTAAATCCTGTGTTTACTTGAGATTAGTACTCTGACTTTTTTTCTTTTTTTTAAAAAAAAAGTCTTTCAGGAATAAAGATGAAGAAGTCACCACTTTGTTTCAGTCGAAACTTCAGAAATTCAAGACTTCTCCCCCCCAACAGAAGTTATTTTACACCATCATAAAAAACTGAATAATAATTAACATTACAGATATAAATCTGAATTAAAAACAGACATAATTTAGTTTGGGAAATCAGTTCCTGTCTTCAGAGAAATGAAAGCAAGCGTAGGAAAGGACGTTTGGCCCAGACTTGGCCCGTGCATGCGTTTATTTATTTATTTTTATTTTTAAGCTGAGTGTGGTTGCCTAAACCTGGCCACATTTATGCCAGACATGGTCCTCACCTGGCCCTCATAACACTTACGTTACACCTGGCAGACGCTTTCATCCGAAGTGACTCACAACAGAGGGAAACAGAGAAGGACAACCCTGCTCTTGTAGGAACTGGTGGCTTCTTCCATCTTTGAGGAACCACGTAGGACAGGGTTCTTCGGCTCCAGTCCTCGAGGGCCCCTTCTTACATGTTTTAGACGTTTCCCTGCTTCAGCACATCCGACTCGGACAAATGGATCATCATCAGCCTGCCATCTCCACATAAGCTGGTGTGTTGAAGCGGGAAAACATCTAAAACATGCAGGAGAGTGGGCCTCTGGTGGAACTGGACCTCAGTGATGTAGGAGAAGAGAGGCCGGTAGATGTTCTCCTGGTGAGATCAACTCACGGGATAAACATGGGTGACATCTGCCCTTCTGGGTCGGTGATTAAGACCGAGATGTGCCGCCACACTCTGGACCACATGCTAAATCTCAAGTTGGGCCTGGTTCATGAACTTTTGGACACATCTGGACCACATACCTCCCTGCCAGGTCCAAAACTAAGCTATAGTGGGCTGGAACAGGCCCAGATGGGTCTGCTGTGTGGGTTTCCCATCCACATTCCCGGTAAGTAATGAAATGTAGTGGAATACTGACCTGTGGTCAGCGGGATATCGCACACAGCTCAGAACCCAGGTGCTGACTGGTCCACGCGTCTTTACACGGACCCTCCAAAGAAACTGGACTCTTGGTAGATCATAATCCCGAGAGAATCAGACTAATCCTGATCCTCCACGACCGGCTTTAAGGTCTTCAAGGTGTTCTGTCGGTCCGATTGGTTGAAGTTCAGCGAATAAGGAACACTTCATCCAGTCACCTGCTACTCTTTAAATGGTGTCTGTCTTTAATCAAACTATTGTTTATTATTACTTTTCTCAGTTTCAAGTTATTTCAGAAAGTATTGTAGGCTTTTTCTGTCTTCAGTGGAATTTGCCAGTGATTCATGCTGATTATCAGTAAAAAAAAGTTTTTATTTTCTTATTCATTCCATGAAATATTTATTAATCTGTTTAAAAAAGAAGTCGAAGTATAAGAGATGTCGCAACTGTGATGGAAGACTCTCTCACTGTGACGCACCTCTGGGGGACACTGACAAATCCTTCACCAGATGCTTTTCCTCTTATTTCTTTTAAATATCTGTGAACTTACTAATAAAAGTCGGTGACTGTTCACCCTCACTGCCGCTCCAACGCGATGCCTCATCTTGAATTTCACAAAAACGCTGTTTGAGTGTTGAGTCAGCTTTTCACTTTCAGCGCTCGGAGGAACCCTGGACTGACTGACTGACACATCTTCATCACGCCTCACCTCGGCTACAAGCTTTAACCGTGACAGAGCTTCGAGGAGAAATACGTCCTGAACAAAAAAAATTACAATTACAGTCACATAAATTCAGCATCGGGAGCAGTCATTATCATTCCACCCTCCGTCTCTCCAGATGGATCCAAAGATGGAGGCATTTATTCAGAACTACATGTTGGATCTTCCTGCAGGAAAATTCTGGTTTAACGGGACTATTTCACCATCGTATGCATCTGAAAGACCTCGCCGTAACAGTCTGTCAGCGTGACGTTGTCAACTATGTGAAAACTGTGACACAAACAGCTGGAGGATACCCATTAATGGCTTTGTGTCAAGCCCAGAGTGCAGAACAAGTCGCAGCAAGTCGCTTTGTGTCCTTTACAAGTCTGCAGAGTACAGAAACACGCCAGAGCCGACCCTCACACACACACACACACACACACACACACACACACACACACACACGTCTCCCCATCTTGTCCATAAGACAAGAGGGATGCGTCCCTCACTCCTCCTGCAAACACATCTCATCTAGTTTCCAAAACAGGATTTCAGCTGTCGGAGACAGATTCGGTGACACTGATCTCTGCTCTTCCTCCTAACCCCCAGTTTTAAAAATAAATAAATTTTAAAAAAGGGTCAGTAAACTCACAAACTCAGATGATTTGCTTGTGCATGCACAGCACTTTAACACAATCTAAATGTTTTTTGTTTTTGTTTTTTTTTTTAATATGCCATACCCTTTAACCCTGCCAGCACAACTGAATGTCTTTACTTATCAAATCAATCTGTTTCCTTACATGAACCAGCTGACAGCGAGCTGAAAGGTGACTTCTGGCTTCACTTTCATTATTCTGCTGAGGGAATCAGCTCAGGGAGAATCCACTAAATCCTTCACTTCAGCTGCACTTGTTTGGGAATGACAGAAAACGACGTGCAAAGTTTCTTGCACAATTTTCGTTCAGGTCTTAGAAAGGCATGAGCAAAATATTTCCCTGAATCAACAAGTGTATTATCTCTAAAAGATCCATAAATCAGATTGAGCAACAGCGCACGTCACCGCGAAAGGACTTTAAAAAAAAAAAAGGGAAAAAAGTAGTTGTATTGAGCTTGTTTTAATGATTATCTGCAGAAAATCTTCAGGTGAAAGCCTGAAGTTTGAGTGCTCCTGTTCCCAGCCATTATGTCAGCGTGAGGAAGGGGGAGCGAGGGTTTTCACTCACCAACAAAGACGCAGAGAATATCCACCGCGATCAGAAGCAGCTTCTTCCCTTTGTCTGTCATGTTTCCTCCGACGTCGCCTCACTTTCATAAATGAACCAGGTTTGACTAAAAACAGGGAGCGCAGTTGTAGTCTGAGGACCACCAGGTGGAACTGAAGACAGAATACTACACCCCTGTTTTTTTTTTTTTTTGTTTTTTTTGTTTTAACCCCCCTTCTTCCGGCTCCTGTCTTCTGCGTACCTGTCTGTGCGTTCCTCTGTCCGTCCGTCCGTCTGTCTGTGTGAGGGTTCAGGTGAGCCGCGGGGGGAGGAGTCCCGGCTCGGAGCGCGGCGAGGCTCGCCGCAGTGAAGCTGGTCTGAGGTTCGATGCTCTTCTGCAACTCACAGAAACGTCTTTCACCTTACACTTAAACTTCTGTATTACACAGAAACAAACACGACACTTCTTTTATTTTTTTAAAAATTGCATTTAAGGTCTTTTTCTATTTTTTAAAAAAAAATGCATTTCGTTCCGCAAGAAAACACTCATTATGTCTTTGAAAACCACTTTTTTAAAAAGTCTATTGCACTACATTGACAGCTATTGAAAAATTGTGATGAAAGCAAACAAAAATAATTATTAAAACATTTATATAAAATAGAAAAGGTTATCAAAAGGTATGTAATATGTGGTTACTGTATTTGGTTTGAGGTCACTGTCACATATGACCTTGAAGTGGTTGAAAATAATATATAAAAATAAGTAAAAATTGAAAAAAAAAAGTTATACTACAGAAAAAAACTCTTAAAAACGAAATGGAAAAATAAAACGAGAGAGAAGGGAATTCTGAACGAAAACGTCAAACATCCAACCTTAAGTAACTTCATCGTCCTGTGGGGCGCGGCTCATACAGAGGGTTGACATAGGTGACTCCAGGTTCTGGCACTTCCTCTGTCTTAGCTCGGAAGGAAAAGGAAAGAGGGAATCCCCAACTTGGTCTACCTGACTTTTCCCCATATTTATTTATTTATTTAAGATTCCTACTTTATGGAAAGAAAACATGGACCACTTTTGCTGATTTGTTACAACAGCTGAGAAAAGTGACCTGAAGCAGAATAAAAGACTAAAAAGAGCGAGGACACTTTCTCGTTTAACTAAATACAGATGTTGGGGTGTGATTTTAGAATAACTACAGTTCCAGAGGTTATTTTAGTCCAGTGAGAATCAAACATTCGACTGTATAAGAAGAACTGGACAAACTGCCTGTGACATCATGCACCATGTTTCAAATGGGGAGGATGAGGAGATGTTGAAGCCAGCCTGAACACACACCATCCAAGTAGCTCTGGGTCCAAGCAGACCTCCGGTAGTTCATGTTTCAGTTCTGTCTGCACTTGTTTCTGGTGTTGTTGGCTAGCGGTCCAGTTAGTCAGCTCGTCCTGAAATGATCCGAGCTGAAGGCTCCTCAAGCGGAGGACCTATCTCCTGCAGGAGGCAGTCCAGCTGGTGTTTGCTGCTCAGTCCCGGCCTGTAACCTTAAAAAGTAAAGATAGCTGCTTCGATCAACTCTGTTTCCAAACTTCCTCCAGGCCAAACCCGCTGCAGCAGTTTCTCAGTACTTCAACACCACAACAAGCTGTGTTGCCTTGGAAACCAAAACAAATATGCTCGAGACGAGTGAGGTCTTCATCCACAGCTAGGAAGTCAAATCAAGACAATCCTGAGTGGTAGGCAGGTGAAGTGGTGGCAGCCAGCCATTGCCAACTCCCAGTGGTCTTTCAAGAAAGCGTAAGTTTTCTTACCTCTTGGTTTTCTAGTAATCCCAAGTAGGATGCACTAATGGGTCATGCAGTACCTACACTACGTCTAGCTTGATATACTTTTTTTTTTTTTGTTAACTTTTGGTAGCTGCTGTGGTGTGTTGTGTCAGCAGTTACAAACCACAGAAGAAGCCTTTGCAAAGTTAAAATAGGTCAGATTACCATCATCTAGCGCCCGTTGTCACTGTTCGAGCTAGTCTGCTGTGAGAAATACCTCAAGGTTTTGTAAAACTTATATAAAACAGATGGAAAGCGGATGTCATATCAGGACAAAATAGGGTCAAGGTGTACCAAAAGTTCAGCTCAGGAAAGCTGCTGTTGTGCGATCTGAAATCCCAGGTAGTACCCCAAACCCAAACCCACTAGGAGATTGTTTCATCTAGCTTCAAAGTGCTTTTTGAATACACCATCATCATGAGGAATTGTGAAAATAACTTTAGAGGATGCAAAAACACAATTTTTTTTGCTCTGCTCCATAGAAAACTAATGCTGGGAGTTTCAGGAATGATGCAGCCCTTTTCAGGTTTTTAACCCTCCAGCATTTTCTCTTTCCGCTGTAAATAATCTATCATCAGATTTTCAGACAGAAAGAGAATCCAACTAAACGAGTTTGGCTAAATATTAGATGCATATTTGTTCATTGCACAGATAAATAAGACCTCAGTGGCCTAGCCTTTAAAAATAAATAAATTAATTAAATCAGCAGCCACAGGATGTTGGTGTTAAATAGTTGGGTCAATTCTGAATAAAGCTTTTTAATAATTCAGTACTTGAGCCAGACAAGGGTGCAGTTCCCATAAAGGCCAGATGGCTGTGCTGTTTCGCTGTCAAAGACCCCGCTGGAGCCAGCAGTTCCAGAGTTTTTTTTTTTTTAAATAACAAATTCACAAGAAAACATAAAACAAAACAGCTGTTAAGGGAGTATCAGAAATTCTTTTAAAAATTAAATCCTTCAGCAGACTGATAAACACCGTCTCTGCCTGGTGATGAGGAGGGTTGGGGGAGTAGCCAAAAACTCCACAGTTAAATTTGCAGGATCCGTTTTTTCGTACTTTAATAAGATGAAATGCCTGAAGTGAAAAACTTTATAAGATTTTTACAAGCTTGGAGAACTTAAGGCAAACATTTCATCCAAAATTTAAAAAAAAAAAAAAAATCAAGCACTGAATCATTTCAGCAAATATGCAGTACGCTTTTAATGACAAAATACAGACTTATGTACTTCACATGCTTCAAAGCTCAAATATACAAATACTGTAAATCAAAGTTGCATAAAACACTTAATACTCATATGTACGTCACCTGAGCACAATGAGTGAAGAGAGTCGCTGTAAGCCAACAGTAAGAGTGAAACAATACAATATGTAAAATACTGATGGGAATACTACAAAGTCTGGCACAGTATGTATTTGGTCTTCGTTAGCAATGCTGAAACATATCTCAATGGACTCTTCAGCTATACAGAAGATTACTTACATGCCAAAAAATTTTATTAAAAAAAAAACAAAAAAACTTCATAATCCCTCAAATACAAAAAAAACTCACCAAAGAAGTCATCCAAGCACCACTGGATTTCTCCTAGTTTTCTTTCCTGTTAAAAACTCGTTAAGAATGGGGTTCCTTTTTTTCTGTCTGTCTTTATTTTATATTAAACAACAACAACAACAAAAAACCTGTATTAACAGTATTAATGTAAAGACTACATTGTAACTTTGAAGCACATAACTTTGAGGTAACACAATTTTCCTTCAGGGATTTGTAAGAATTGTTTAAATGAGCTGAATTGAAGTTAGATTTAGTCACGTTTAAAAGTCAGAAACTCGCCATTGTTGGAGTTCTGTAGTGAGAAACAAAACGCTACTCCTCATGCATATATGTAAAGAATAAAAAAAAAAGAAAAGAAAAGAACATTTTTATTCATATAAGTAACATTATTTTTTAATTATTATTGTTAAGGAATCTAATGCAAATTGGTCTAGAAGCTTTGGGACACAGACGTGCTTCGATATGCTGCTGTAAAACAAAAACATCAATATTACATTTATATAATAAATAAGAGCTTGAAGTTCAGATGTTTAGCCTTATTTTAAGATCATTTACATCCAAATTGGCAGAAATGTTTAAAAACTCTATTTGTGACAATTCTCTGAATCCATATATCCACTAGAACTAAAACAATATTTACAACCATCTTTTAATAGTTATTTTTATATATTAGAATAGCTCTAATTTCGAAACCATTTCTCCAATTCAGATAAAAAGTTAGAACAACTAATGCAATCGTTGATCAGAATAAATGTAAACATGTTATTTTACCACATCATGCAGATAAGTGAAACTAAATATCAGAGGATGTGCAAGGATCACACGGCACGTTAAGGTAGGACAAATCCACAAAAACAGAGTGATGAAAAGGATAGAGAGATGTCTTAAGACTATCAGAGAGCACATCTGGACTGATGATGGTTTGGGGCTGGAGTGAAAGCATCATGTTGAATTTGCTCACCTCTGTCTGATGGGAAAGTAAGAAAGGGGAAAAAGATGTGCCGCTAAAGTCAAAAGCAGACACACGGCTGGGATGCTGCTTCAGAAAGAGACAGGAAGTTTCCTTTTCATCGGGGAGCTCATGTGAATCATTAAATTCACCTGGCTGCAGCTTCAGGTCATTGATACTGGCTGTGATGGACAGATGTTGAGTGAACTGGTGACTGTAGTGAGACTGGAGGGGTGCGGGATCGCTTGGAGGAGTTGGAGAGAGGAGGATGTTGGAGTAGATGCAGGTGTCGGAGGAAAAATCATCGACTGGAGTCGTCTCAGCTTCAGCTGAACTTCTGGGGAAGTTTTTCTCCGAAACGCCGATGGGAAGTGGAGCGGGTTTGTGGGTGAAATATGTTAGAAGATTGCAGATGCTCTGACAGCGGTGGCTCTGCTCGAAATCCAGCTGTTTATCAGCCAAAACGAGTTCACAGTTGTTGATTTCAGGCTTCTCCTGCACCACTAATGGGCTCATACTCTGGAAGAGAGAAAACAAAAACAAAAACAAAACAGTAATCAAGTCATTTACAAATCATTCTACTTTTTTTCCCCTTTACTTTCTAAAAGTCAATGCTAATTATTAATTCTCTCAATGACACAAAGGTACTTTTACAATTTCTAGCTCAGGGGGTCCCCCTAGTGGTGTAGACGTTAAAGGCAGCGTAAGAAAATTCTAGATGACGTCACATCTTCTGGGAATTGAAACAAAACATCAACAAACACAAAGGTATGTCCTCCCCCTCCCTCCTTCTAGTGCTCCCTGAGAAAACAAACCCCATCTTAACCCCCCCCCCGTCCCCATTTAAGATTGTATCACCTGCACTAAAAGAAGTCTTTCTAAATCTGAACACATCTGGGAACCTTACTTTCAATAAATTCGTCATAAGTGAGACTTGGCAAACTTAGGAATGAGCTACATTTCTTTTTTTTTTTCTTTTGGGGAGTTCTTTGATTTTGGAAATGTTAGACATTTTGTGATAAATGCATTTAAGATTAAAAAAAAAGATGTATCCTTTTACCTCAAGACTTGTTCCAGGATTCCACTTTGATATGCTGCTCTTGGATGGATTGGGGACACCTTGCTGCAACTTCTGTTTCACCCTTGACATCACAATAAAATGAAAAATACATCCCAAGAAAAGATTTTCCCCACTGGGCATCGTTTAGAGTTGCCGTGTGTTTATTTGAGACGGTCTGATTTCTTACCTCTTCGTTTGTATCAGGCAGGTCATCAGCATCAGCCCCACCGACAAGAGTATGAGTGGAACACTGACACAGGTCACTATCGAGACTTCATCGTAGCCTTCCATCACAGCAAAGTTCAGATTAAGATATAGCAGTTTATGACTTTTAAAAAAGTGGATTCTTTAAAGTGTGTTTTATATTCACCAGTGTGCACATTAAGCCGGTTTCCAACTGGTCCATTGCCAGCGACGGTGTTGGCCCGCATGAAGATGTCATGGTTGCCAGGTGACAGATTCTCCAGAGTGTAGTGATGAAGATGAGCAGGAACCAAAATACCTGATTAAACACATAATGGCGTTAAATAGCCGTGAGCCATGGAAACATGGAAAATGTAAGAAAAACACAGTTTCCCTGTAGAGGTGTGTGTGAACTGCTGGCGTGCCTCACTTACTCTCTGCGGACTGGTTTCTGGTTTTGTAGAAGAGCGTGTAGTTGCAGAGAAAACCATGAAGCAGCTCCACAGGTACGGGGGCCCAGCTGAGCTCCACCGTGCTTCCAGAGATGTGCTGCACGCGGACATGAGGACCAGCAGAGGGCGCTGTGGGACGAGAGCAGCGGTGTCACCATGGAGAACCTCACAGAACATGGTTCTGCCCCTGGGGTTTTCCTCTGAATAGGGTGGGGTTTCACAGGCAAAAGATGAAGCAACCCCGTGTAAACAAGAGGAGCTGGTTGAAGTCAGTCTTGTGTCATTCATAGAGATGACATATTCATCGATCAAATACAAACAGGCCCCAAGGGCATAATGTGGAGGCTGTAAGTTATTTTATTCTGTTTTTATCATCTATCATTGCCACTCTGCTGCATGCCACCTCTCTGTTTCATTGGCAGATTTCTTTAAATAGCAAATCAAAAAAAAATAAATAAAATTAGATAGCAAAAAGAGAGAAAGATTAAAAATATATTTATAAAAAATTAAAATAAAAAATTAGATAACAAAAAATGGTTTAATTAAAAATATATTTTAAAAATAGTTCAAAATTAGATAGCAAAAAATTAAAAAATATTTTAAAAAAATTAAAATTAAAATTTAGATATCAGAAAATGATTTCATTAAAATTACATTTAAAAAATAATTTTAAAAAATTAAAATGTATTTTTTTTTAAATTATTAATTAATTTAAAAATATATATTTCAAAATTAGATAGCAAAAAACATTTTTAAAAATTAAAATTAGATAGCAAAAAATTAAAAAAAAAATATGATTTTTAAAATTTTTAATTAGATAGCAAATCAAAATTTTAATCAAGTTTTGCCCATATCTGCAGTTTTCTTTGGGTCACAATTGGCTCAAAAGTGATTCAAGGTGTGTGACTGTCTGAACTTTGGTCATATATTGTTCTGTCTTAAACAGTACAACAACGACAGGGGCTGTAAAGACATACTTTTTAAGTTTACACTGTATTTACACTGGCGATAGCGTACCTCCTTGTCGTGTGTAAATGTGAAGCGTTTTGTTTTTCCCTGCTCCTCGGTCACCGTACAGTATTTTGACTGAAACAGCATAACACTCCATTGGCTTCACCCCCTCTAAAATAAGACAAAGACCAGCTTGAGTGTCTCATTCACTGAAGGATGCTCTATGTCTTATTTTACATCCGGAGCAGCAGCACATTCTTACCTGTTATGATCAGCTTTCTACAAGAACTATTCAACTTTTTCCAGTGGAGGATGCTCCCTGATTTCTCTCTGACAGCGAACCACTCCACGACAAAACCGCTCACTGATGGATTTGGTGGAAACGCCCAGTGAACTTCCAAGCTGCTGTCACTCGTGGGAGTGGCAGTGATTAGGTGTGGGGCTGGCAGATCTGAAGACAGACAGAAGAAAATCTCATCATTTTTCTTTTATACTTCTGTGCCGGGCCCTTTCCTGGGAGTGGTTGTTCTTCTTGTCTTTTTTCTTGTTGTGTGCTTCATTTTCTATGTAGTATTGATTAGCTTCTGATGTTGTGTTTAATTTGTTTCACCACCATAAGTGAGGTGATGGTGCCAGGTAATGACCCCTCTGGGGTCCAGGTTGTGGTGCGTTCACTGTCTCCAAATAAAATCAGATTTCTGTGTTCCCCCCAGAAATCGCATCTGTCTGATTTGTTAATGTTGCTGCTACATTTTTTTTTGCACAATATTTGGAGTCGATCACTTCAATCAAGCAATTCTTAAAGAGTTTTGTGCACCTGTGGACAGGTATTTTAACCTGCTCTGCTCCACAACTGCTCCAGCTGTCTCAGGTGTGAAGTTTTTTCTCCAAACTGCATGTTTCAGCTTTTTCCACTGAGTCTCTATAGGATTTAAATCAAGTCTCCTGGAAGACCACTTCAGAATAATCCAAGTCATTTTGGAGTGTTTTTAAGGGTGTTTTGGGTCATTATCCTGTTGGAGGACCCATGAGCTACAACTAAGACCAAACTTTCTGACAGCAGGATGCACATTTTGCCCCACAATACCTTGATAATCTTCAGATCTCAATGTTCTCTGTACCGGACGCATCATAGCAGCACCAGAACATAACCGAACTTCCTCTTCCTTTGAATGCTTCAAAATCATTATTTATCATTACTTTTGTCAATTTCAAGTACATCATTGACCAGCGTGGGTTCTTCTTTCATTGATCAACCAGTGACAAATTCATTTCTGACAAGATTCCTCTTTCTTGATGGACAGTCAGACTGATGTGTTAAGTCTCCTCCAAAGATTATCAAAGAGGTTGAGATCTGAACTCTGTCTTGGCCAGAACACGTTCAAAATGATGTATTTCAAATAGCTTCTACACACTTATTAGCCATGGATTGATTCCATCTTATTTTGTTTTGAGTGAAGTGTGATTACTATTGTTTATCCTTTAATACTCATTAATACTCATCCTGTGACTAACTTCTGTATAGTAGTACAGATAACTGAACTGCAGTATTGACAGGCTTCCTGCAGGTATTTCAAACATTATGGATCTCTGATGGATATCTTTATCTGCCACTCTTTTTATCCTCAGGCACTACTCTAACACCTTTTTCATAGTTTAAGAATCTCATTTTTATCATCTCTAGTAAATTAAAGCCTGACTGTATTCCCAGCACTTAGAGTTATGTTCATATTATTTGTGTGAAAAAAAGTCCCACTTTCACAATTACACATTGCAAATAGTTCTGCTGTTGGTTTTCTTTGATTAGGTTTCACTTGCTGTTATTTTGACAGATTACAGCCCAGCTGTGTCACAGCTGGTTCCCTTCATGCAAAGAAAGCTGAAGTAGGAGGACTAAAAAGAAAAAAATCTATAAAGGCAGTCTGAGACAGAGTTTATGTAGTACAAAAAAATAAAGAAACAAACTGTCACCAGTGGAAGCACTAAAACAATTATAAGGATGCGTTCTTTAGAAAATTGTTAAAAACATCTCCTACACACACACACACACATATATATATATATATATATATATATATATATATATATATATATATATATATATATATAT
>JAOWBL010000015.1:5673998-5692516 GCA_028564865.1 Zenarchopterus dispar
TGTGTGTATATATATATATATATATATATATATATATATATATATATATATATATATATATATATATATATCTGTATGTGTATGTATGTATGTATAAGCAAAGAAATACCTAGTACTCACGAACTTTGTTTCACTTCAAAAAGAAAAAATAAAAAAGTTTAAAAAAATTATAACAATGCCTATGAGTCCACCTTGTGGCAGGACCTTGAAATAACTTGTCTTTTTTTTTCCCACTCACATTGTAGTTCTTCTTAATCCAGAACTAAAATTAGTGAGCATCACAGTCTCTCTTTCTCTGCCTCACTTTCACTTTAAAATCATTTCCAGTAGTTTTGGCAGTGAATGCATGACTTTGACAGCCTTAATCAGTATTTCACTTACATAAGTTTTGAGGTTTTCTGTGACTGTTTGCTTTAAAATTCAGACGTACTGATAGTGTTTTCCTTGGATCCTGCCTAGCCATGTAGTTGCACTAGAAATAATTACTTTTCCTTCTACTACCATCAGGAACCTAACAGAAGTTGTTTTTGATCAGAAATGGCCAATTGCGAGCTATGTATTCATGATGGAAGAGTAAGTAGGCATGAATGGTATCAGAACCATGATGGATCCATCTCTCTGGAGCAGAGTAAATTTGGACTCATGACCAGCTGACTAGCTCCAGCGTCTAATCATGATGATCCCAACCAAAAATGAAGCATTACATTTGTTTTTAACCTCAATGGTAATTGGTTTTCTTAAAAATAGACAGATGTAAAGCCCCAAGATCTTGAGTTCACTTGTGCATGTCTCACTTTCTGAATGGAAATAGTCTTACATTTTCTAAATATCATTGCCATAAGCTCTACTACTGATTTTCTCAGATTTAGATTTCAACAAACGTTTCAGTGGTTTATAATCAAAATCATTCAAAAGATTTTTTTCTAACTAAATATTTTCCTCAAAGATGATGGATCGCCACTGTCCATTCTTCCAGGTTTTAATGATGACTTCCTCACTTTCCTGATTTGTTTTGTTTTGTGACCAACAGGCTATTTAGACTAAATGCCAACAATCTAACTTTCAACCCAGAAGTAATTAAAGTTGAAGTTTGTCAACTGATCACTTGGAGCTCGCTCCAAAAGCAAGTCAATCTCCACTGACTCCTATATTAAGATGTCCAACTCTACAACAGAAATAAACATATTTCCATATTTTTGCCTGGTTTTAAAACTGTTTTGGTCTCCTTTGGGAACATATATATATATATATATATATATATATACAGTGTGTGTCTGTGTGTGTCAGGAGGTGGTGGGGGGTTAGGACTTTGTGTATGTCCATCTGTGAGTGATTCCAGTTAGGATAGTCCAGGGGAAGAAGCTGTTTCTCGGTCTGCTGGTGTGGGACTTGATTGACCTGAGGTGCCTTCCAGAGGGTCAGGCAGGTAATGGGCAGGGTATAAGGGGTCTCCTGAGATGATCTTTGATTTTCTGAGGATTCAGGATATGGAAATGTGTGCCAGATAGCAGAGAGTAGCCAATAATTTTTTTGGCAGTGTTTATATCACTCTGCGCCGCTTTCTCACCTGGACTGGATTTATTTATTTATTTATATATTTTATAATTATATAACAAATTCCACACCCTGTCACTTCCAAATATCACTCTCTTTTTTCTTTCCCCATTTTTTTTTTTTTTTTGAGGGACGATTCGTTGTACTCCTCCACGCCGCTAGGGGCGCGTGTTCTCTGTACATAAATGCCGTCGTGAGTTGACGAGGGCCGCCCAGCCATGTTGAGGAGTCTGTCAAGCAAATTGCAGCCCGCCATTGTGTAGAAGCCAGGCTCTGTAGAGAGATAAGGGCGTTTGGTTGAAACTCCTCAATAGCTAGACAAAATCTACACCCTGTCGCTTTTATTAAGGAGTAAATACAGTTACCCAGGCTCCGGGGGGGAAAGACATGTCAGCCAGCAGCCTTCTTGAACAGGTAAAGAGAGGTATTTTCTGAACATTTACGAGGGCCAAATTTGTCAGCATCGCGACGGCTAGCGCGGATAGCTTAGCTCAGAGGCAGCGGCTGTGGCTCAGTAGTGCAGTAGGCCTGACCACCTGCTAAAGGAACTGACTGCTGAAAATATATCTCTTCATCTATTTTTTTCCCCTTCCTCTCTTCTCATAAATCAAACCTTCATGAATCACTTGGACCCAATCCAGAGACCGAAAGGCCAAGCTAATAAAGGTAAGGGCAAGTATTGTCTAACGTTTTGTGTGAATGCGGATCTTTTTACGTGCCGTGCGCTCTGAAAATCTTGACTGCGTAAACGGTGTTAGCTTCTCGACGAATAGGCCTGTCTTTGTACGTTTTAAACTCGTATTCGCGTTGAATTTGAGACCAAAATGATATTCGGTGACGCCGTGCTTCACGAGAGAGTTCTTGGCTTTTTGAAACTACCAGACTCGGACGTCGTTCACGTCTCTGAAGTAACACTTTAAAGGCTCCCACAGGTAGCATTACCTAGCTAATGTTAAAAGGCGAAATGATGCACATAAGCGGCTTTTTCCTGGTTGTACTTTACACTTTTTTGTTTCGCGACCACAGCATTGCTCCCACTCTCTATATAAGCAATGATAAAGCTTATTTATTTATTTATTTTTCATTTTTTGGTGCCAAGCCACAGGTGCCATCCTAGCACGCTGAAATGAGTCTTGGCGGTGGTTAGCAGCGCGCTAACGTTAGCCGGCTGCGAAGTTTAACCCAAAAATGACACGTCTTCCGACATGCTTTTCCTGTATTTTACTGTCATATTGCAGTCCAGAATGTAAAGTCCCAGACGGTGAAACCTGAATGGAAAGAGAGCTTGTGTCATGCCTGTCTCCATTGCAATGTACTCATTTAATTTCCTGACAAGCCTCCAAAGAACCTCGTGTCCTCACAGTAACTTTACCTGTGACACCACTGCTCCACCAGTAATCATGACTAAACGCAAATTCAATAGTTAATCTGGCTCAAATAGTCATTTGGCGTTGTTGTATTGATCATAGTTTTGTCACCTATAGTCACCTAAAATCCGTTCAATTTTTCACTGGGATTGGATTACCTTACTGTGGTTTCTGATCTGAAGCGTGGTGATCTGGTTATCATGTTCGGGTCCTTCCTGTGAGACTGATAATGTCAGGGAGCGGTCTTGTTATGTAACAGGTGATCATGCTGATGTCTACCCACTCACATCCCTGGAGTTACAAAAACATGAATTTTCTGTTTATGCTGGTGTTGTTTTTCATTGCAGTGCAAAACGGAGCTGTGACCCAAAAGGATACTTTGAATGACGATGAGTTTGAGCCTTACCTGAACACTCAGGCCAGACAGGTGAGATTTTGATGAATGTTTGTCATTGAGTTTGTCCATCTTGTTGAATGACTGAAGAATTCTCAAGGTTTTCACCTTTGGTGACTCATCTGTGTTTCACTGATTTTAAAAGAATGCTTCATAAATTAAATCAACAGGATGTAACATCCACCTAAGTCTTATTAATAGTTTGTGTGAGTTATGTCTTAATCACCAAGGACTATTCATTTTCCTTGATTATTCAGAGTTAACATGGCACATGTTAAAAATGTTTTTTTTTTTTTTTTTTTTAAATATGTATTTAGGTGCAGAGTAAACAACAAATCTGGGAAGATTGGCTTATTTAACAATGTTCTTGATGTTGCAAGATCCCTTAAAGTTGTTGCTGTTTCTGTAAACAACTTGAACAGCATTCTCCATCAGGCAGTAGTTTAGCAGACACATTTGTAGTTATTTACTGGCCTTGAGCTCTTTTGTTTATCTATATACAGGTTTTCTTTTTTGTGTCTCTAAGAAATATTGAAAGATTTGAAGGATGAGTACAATTGACTCTTATTTTGTTTCAACTTTGTGGTAGAGGGTGTTCCCCTTTTCTCTTGAAACATATTGTGAAGTAGTCAATACAGGGGAAAAATTGACCCTGTATTTTCTGTCACACAGAAAACGGTGTCCTTTTATTTATGATCTGCAAATGAGGGGAAAGGTGGCTTTGCTCAGCACTGCTGGGGTTTTTATTTTTGTTTTTTCTCCCACTATAGATTAGGGAAGGGGAGAGGCTATGAAAGCAGTACTCTTACAGATACCTGAAAATCCTCTTAATATTTCACATGCAATGAAATGTATTAATTGTTTTCTCTGTGTAAAAATAAACAAATTAACTTTAGCTGTTCTGGTAATTGAGTAAGCATATGTAAGACATCTTTGTCATGTCAAAACACTTTTTTTTTTTTTTTTTTTTTTTGACATTTTGTCACTAAATCATCTTCTCTTTCTCTTCAGAGCAATGCCTATACGGCCATGTCAGACTCGTACATGCCCAGCTACTACAGCCCCTCCATAGGATTTTCCTACTCCCTAAACGAGGCAGCATGGTCCACAGGTGGGGACCCTCCTATGCCTTACCTGGCCTCCTATGGACAGCTGAGCAATGGGGAACCCCACTACCTCCCGGACGCTATGTTTGGCCAGCCAGGCCCCCTGGGGAGCAATCCATTCCTAGGCCAGCATGGCTTCAATTTTTTCCCCAGTGGCATCGACTTCTCAGCATGGGGCAACAGCAGTTCTCAGGGACAGTCGGGGACACCGCAGAGCTCTGGCTACAGCAGCAGCTATGCTTATGCTCCAAGCTCACTTGGGGGTGCCATGATTGATGGACAGTCTCCATTTGCACCTGCTGCCAACGAACCCCTTAACAAGGCACCTGGTATGAACAGCCTTGACCAGGGTATGGCAGGGCTTAAGATTGGAGGTGCTGCTCCTGGTGGTAATGGGGAAATGGCCCCTAAAGTGGTTGGCTCTGGCTTACCTGGTGGGGGCCCCCTTGGCCCTGTATCTTCTGTTGGACCTACCAGCATGCCTCCTGTCTCAATTGCTCCTGCCAAGCCTGCGTCCTGGGCTGATATTGCCAGCAAACCAGCCAAGCCTCAACCTAAGCTTAAAACCAAGGGTGGTATGGCGGGAGTCAATTTGCCTCCTCCGCCCATCAAACACAACATGGACATTGGCACTTGGGACAACAAGGGCACAGTGCCTAAAGCTGCCACTCCTCAGCAGGTGCCCCCTATACCCAGCAACGGGCAGCCACCCAACCAGGCTTCACCACAGCCTGGAGCTATGGCTGCAGGGAACCCACAAATGCCTCTGAGTAATGGACAGCTGGTTCCACCTGTTTCCCAGATGGGGCAGCATCAGCTTCCACCCACTGGTCAGCCAGGCATGGCTCCAATGCCCCAACCTCCTCTCTCCCAGGGTCCTCCTCCTCCACCAAGCCAACAGCAGCAAACTTCTCAACCTAATCGCTGGGTCCCTCCACGGAACCGGGTCAATGGGTTTGGGGAAGCGAGTGGGACAGGTCAGTCACCTCCAACTTCTTCAGGTGTAGGCATGGTTCCCGGTGTCCCCTCTGAGCCTCACCCAGTTTTAGAGAAGTTGCGCATGGTCAACAACTATAACCCCAAGGACTTTGACTGGAACCTCAAGCAGGGCCGCGTGTTTATCATCAAGAGCTATTCTGAGGATGACATCCACCGCTCCATCAAGTACAACATTTGGTGCAGCACGGAGCATGGCAACAAGAGGCTTGATGCGGCTTACCGTTCACTAGGCGGCAAAGGGCCTCTTTTTCTCCTGTTTAGTGTCAACGGGAGTGGTCACTTCTGTGGTGTAGCAGAGATGCGCTCACCTGTGGACTACAACACATCTGCTGGCGTGTGGTCACAGGACAAATGGAAGGGTCGTTTTGATGTGCGCTGGATCTTTGTTAAGGACGTTCCCAACAGTCAGCTGAGGCACATTCGACTGGAGAACAACGAAAATAAGCCAGTGACCAACTCTCGGGACACACAAGAGGTGCCGCTGGACAAGGCCAGGCAGGTGTTAAAGATCATCGCCGGATATAAACACACCACTTCCATCTTTGATGACTTTTCTCACTACGAGAAGCGTCAGGAGGAGGAAGAGTGTGTGAAAAAGGTAAAATCAAATAAAAACCATTACACTCAAAGTGTGTGATTGAAATGTTAGTCATGTGGATATTGAAAGTATAAGTTCATGAAATCTCATTTTGGGATTTATTTTTTTATTTTTTATTTTTTTATGATGTTGCTTTTTGTGTTTTTATAAGGGAAGAATCTGCAAGTGATTCATTTGTTCATACACTTGGATATTTTGCCTGTCCATTTAATGGTTTGCTTTGTCTTTCAGTTGCATGTAATACCTTTTTTTTTAAAAACAGTAATGAATATTAAGCCAGACCTTAAGCTCTAAAACATAAATATTGAGTGCACAAACAATTTTGCTTGGTTTTTCATTTTGACTATCTGACTTATTTTTATATATATAAATTATACACACAAACTGTGCTCACATTTTAGTTCCCAGAGTTTTTCTGTGATTTTGAGTCACTGATCTTAAAATGTGATGAACTAGAAAATATTTATCTACACTCTTATTTAAAATTCATTCTATTAAACTTTTTTTTTGTAAATTGTCACTATATAAGAAAATTCACTGTGGGTTTCTTTTCTTTAAATTCCTTTTTTGTGTGTATAAATGAAGTATGTGTTGGAGTGGGAAAGTAGCTTCCTAAACATGCAAAGTATTCAGCAGGTTAAATGTTGCAGTTTAAAACCCAGATACATGAGTTACACCAACAATGGAAATTGTTGTGTGTAGCAGTGGTTTTGGTTTTTTTTGTGTGTTTTTTTTTTTTTGGTTTTTTTTTTTTTTTTTTTTTTTTTTCTTTTGGGTTTTTTTTTTTTTTTTTTTTTTTTAAATAACAATGAATGTGATTTAAAATTAGCAAATGTAGCAATTATAGATGCATGGGCACAAAGACTCTTGGGTTTTTTTGTTTTTTTGTTTTTTTGTTTTTTTGTTTTTTCTCTACCTGCATTGGCAAAACTACAAATTCCTCTTTTTATTGAAATGCAATACCTCTTGTGCATTTGTTTGCAACTACGTCTATCCATTTACTGAAACTGGTGAATTTAAAGGGTTATCACCCCACACACACAACTCCTCACCCCCCACCTCCTCTCACCATATAGCATTTAGATTTGTAATAATTTGTGGCCATGTTGTTGATGGCGCAGTAAGGGACTTCTGTAATCTGTAAGAAACACAAATTGTGCACTTCTATGTCTGAAGATGTAAATATGGAAAATATTGAGTTAAATAAGTTTTTACTCGTTAAAGGGCCGTACCATTTTAATTGCCTTTTGTGACGAAAATGTGATTATGAAGAGGTGGTGGTGTTGAATTTGGGATTGTACTGTTGTGCTCAGTTTTGCTCCTGTGTGTGACAGGTGGAGGTCCAAGGCAGTGAGCCATATCCCAGCAACCCAAGCAACAGGAGTCATTACAGGCTTCAGGTAACTTGCCTCAGTCATATTCTGAAGCTTTTCTAACATTTCTTCATCATAGATGCTGTAACCCTTTACAGCTCTGGTTATAATGCATTAAGTCCAAAAAAAGGGGGGAAAAAACACAACAACCTCGGTGGGTTATGATCATAAACATAAAATATGCTTTTTGTAGATATGTGTGTAATTCACTGTCCTCCACTTTTCTAGGAGCGCCAAGGACGAGTCAAGTAACAGCTGGTGCTTTGGTCTAAAGACTGCAATGGTCCCCTCTTAAACCCTTTCCACCCCATTACATCCAGATCTAAGAAATTCTAATAGGGGTGAAGAATTAACAAAGGACGAAAAGAAAAAAAAAACTAAATGAAGACTCTGATTTCTTTTGACTTTAAAGACTTACTTGGAACTTGTAGTAAAAAAGGAAACGATTATTCATAGGACAACTAAATGCATAGCATCCTTAGGTGACATCTTTTTTTTTTCTTTTTTTTTGCCCCACCCCATTCCACTACATGTGCTTTTTCCCCCCCCTACCCCTTGTATGCTGCTTTTTTTTTCTCTCTCTTTTTTTAATGAAAGGATCTGTTTTATGGTCCAAGAGCAAGTCTGTAATTCTTGTGCACACAAATCTGATTCAAATTGGTAGTGTTGGCTGATAAGTGTCCCAAAGTGAAGAACGAGCAGTTTGTCTCATTTTCTTTGTAACCCTCCCCACCGTGACTTCCGTCTTCAGAGCATGCTCTCAAACCTTCAACCAGGATGCAGCGGAGCTTCTTCGTCTTCGATGGATTTTCAGCTCGGCGGTTGACAACTAGGCTCTTCATCTTTTTTGCACACGCTTGCCATGTTTTGGTTTTTAAGAGGACTGCAGATGTTCAGAAAGGCCCTCTGTTTTGTTTTCCCATGTACCGGATGGAGTGTGTGTGGGGGAGGTGGAGTCAGGAGGATCTAGAGAGGAGTAGTAGGGGACGGGGTCAAGTGTTTAAATTCAGAGGACATGTTAAGTTGATGTACTTCACAGTATAATTTTATAGCCTGAAAGTTTGGGCCCTCTGTTAATCCTTATCAGACTTAATTTACCCTAATATTTCCCCCCCAAGTTAATTCATTGTTGCTATGGGCTTTTTTTTTTCCCCCTCCCTCCCTCCCTCCCTTTCTCAGTTTTCTTAAGACTGATGTGAGTGGCCTTGTCCCCACTCTTTCTATTATTCAGTTCAAAAGTAATAAATGTGGTATATTCAGCAGAATGGTGTGCATTCCCCTTGTTTGACTGTTGAAAGTGTTTTTTTTTTTTTTCTTTTAAATTTTTTTTCATGCAGCATGTTTGTACATTTTTTTCTCATGGTATCAGTTTTTTCTTTTCTGCTCACCTTCACATTTAGCCTGCCATCCCTAGCTAGTGAAAACTGCCCCTCAACTCTGATTTTTTTTTTTTTTTTTTTTTTTTAACTAATTTTCTTGTCCTTCCTCATCCTCCACACTCAGATTCTAGTTTCTCCTTAGCCAGTCATACTTGCTATAATTACATCAGCTGCAACCATTTTCAGTCTCATTGTTGGTGGGTTTAAAAAATTTTAAAAATTTAAAAAAAAAAAAAAAAAGGGAGGTCTTCTTTCTCAAATCTATTGGCTTTTATTTGTGGCAGAATAAAAATGCTCCACAAAGTATTGTGGGTTTTCCTCCTCATTGCAATTTTTAGTCTTGTCTTTGACCTAGTGTGTTATTTTAAGTCCTTTTCATATAGTCGACATATTAGCGCAACTGGGTGTATTAAATGTGAGTTAGAGAGGATGCGGATTATGGGAGGGGTTATAGTATAAATTTAAGGCTGATATTAGTGGCCTTGTGTAAATGCGATGTTCTCATGAGAAAACATACGCCTGTCTTGCCGCGTATTGAATTTGTGTATTGTATCTGCAATCCGCCATTTTGTCCTGGTAATTACATTTGCAGCCGTTGACCGAAGCGACCACGAGAGGGCGCTGCAGGACCGTTAACGCAGGACACCACAGGCAGCTCGGTTCCTTTATCTAACATGGGCACCTGCGTCAGGGCCTCGGCTTATATTTGGTCTCAGACAGTTTTGTCTGTAATTCTTCGAGATTCAATCCAACCGTTCAGGAATATTTCTAGAGTTTAATCAGCAATTCTGTATGCATTTTTTTTTCAGATATGTGGTCTAAAAAAAACTGTAGGCTCATTCTTATGTATTAAATTTCAAATTGACTTTAATATTGAGAAATTATTCAAAGGTGATTGTACAGATGGCAAAAGAGGAGGGGGTAGATATCTCTATAGCTAACTAGGTTTATCTGCATGATTGATTATTTACATAAATTTGTGTTATCAGTCAAATTAAGGAGACACAAACCCTTTTCTATGAGTTGTGATTGTAACAAGTTCATGGGACTGTTAAAATGATAAGCACGCGAATAGACTAACTTCATTTTTTTCTTAAAGAGGCACTATGTAGTAGGATAACTTTAATATATAAAATAACTTAAAAACACAAATCAAGTGTCTGATCACGCAAGAAAGTGCGAACATCCGTCAGGTCTTCTGTGTTAAAGGATGAGGCCGTGTGTGTGTGTGTGTGTGTCATGAGGCCGACGGCACGTGTCGTGTGTGCGTGGCAAACACGCCGCCTCGAGGGGATCTCCTGTGACCCTTGTCTCTGGGGACGCCTTTTAGCCTCTCATGGGATGCAAATAAGCGACAATAAAGCAGAGGCTCACGGTGGGGTGGGTGTGGGGTGGAGATGCGACGCCATCGACGCGACAGAGGAAAAGAAAGGGAAAGCGGTGGAGGGGACGGGGAGGGTCAGTATCTGGGTGCACGCATGAAACTGGATGCAAAACCAAAAATGAGCAGGATGACTCTTGTGAGTGTGTGCGTGGGTGGAGCACGTTTTACTTTTGTCATGTGCAGAAACTCGACATACTCCACTACAAAGCTCTAATTCTGCCTCATTTAAAGAGATTAAACACGTGAAAACGATCCAAAAGGATGGGTACAAAAGCAAGTGGAGCACCGCTTTCAAGAGATAAGACGTTCCTAATTATGACAAGTCTAAAAGGCAGCATTATTTCACATAGTAAAGAAAAAAACCTTAAAATAATATCTACTACATTACATCTTATAAGGGGTTGTTCAATCACGGAGCTGCATATTAAACGTGTATTGTCTTTGGGTTAATATCTCATTGCAAGGTCATGGTTCTGCTTTATTTTCTCCCTCATTATCATAAGACATCCATCTCTTTCTTCCATTAGTGACGCTTCACCATGTCGCCAACCCAACCTCTATTTACATGACTAAATTAGATTTTGTCTGAATTTTCTTGCCTTTTGCTTGAAAAAGTACTCCCTGTATTTAAATGGGGAGTTAAGGACATGCAAGTATTGTTGAGAAGACAAATGCAGGCCGTGCATAGGCCTGTAGTCAATATAGCATATTTAATTAACGAATATGTTTCCTACTCATCTTTCCATGTTAGAATAAATATATTTTAACATTTTTACACTATTGAATTCTCACCCTAATTTAGCATGATAAGGCAAAACAGTAACAGCTGAATACAGAAGTGACTTTGACTATTTAAGAATACGACTATGTCATGATGATGAATGTTGGGATCATACGAGGGGGATGGGAGGAAGGCTGTATGCAGTCACCTGCTCTCCATCACCAGGGGTCCTGCACTGTTGATGTGTTGAGTATTACCCCCTCATTTCACCCAGCCTCCTAATTGTATTGAGCATTTTGAAAATGCGTAATGGCTAGACGGGCAAAAGGGCCCTGAAAACAGTTGATGACCTCTGCCTCAACATATGTGACACTCGCGCCCCATGAGCACTCTTAACTGCGTAGCGAGGACGGGCTTATATCAGCAGAAAAGGAGCAAATGCGCCTTCTGTATGTGCAGTATATGTTCTGCGAAACACATCGTCAAATCTCTGAGTATTTCATCCATCGTTTCTGTTATAAACACGCAGTCATGTTAAGGCTTGATTACAGCCTCAAAAATGTAGAATTAATCCTGCAGCATATATTTTTTAATACACAGTGAAAGAATTTTTTTCTTTTTTCATTTTTAGCTGTATTTTTTCCTTCTCTCTCTCTCTCTCTGCCTCCATCATCTGATATGTAGGTCAACTCACATCTCTGTTGCCTGCAGCGATTTACAGCTTGAATCATTTGATGCAGTGCTGTGATTATAAGGATAGAACTGATGCTCATTATTTAAATTACTTGATGCTTTGGGCTTTTTTACTTTGAAAAGAAATATTAGATACCACAAATAGAAATGCAGTCCAAGAAATGGCTTCTTTATTGAGATCTTTTGCAGAACAAAAAAGAAAAAAAAAAACGCAACATGTGATACTGAAAGTCACAGAAAATAATAATTTCAGATGAATGCAGGAGTATCTTCAGAGTGTTGATGGTAATGGAAATCTGTTCACTGGAAATATTAATCAGTATGCAAAAGAATGAGTAAAGAGATTTTTACAGGGTTTTTTTCTTTATAGGTCTAATAGCAGAAGTTAATGGAGGCTCTCCAGCAGCGCATCATTCTCCTGTAACATTTCAGATTATTTTTCATCTTCCTATCAGATAAAGAGAGTGGACTCTCAAGCGTAAACACACAGAGCTTTGAAGTGGCCCTCTGTCGCCACATGGCGAATCCCCCTAGTGTGATCCCTCTGTCCACTTGGCCGGAGTAGCGACACTCGTAGACCGCCTGCAGCTCTGTCTCTTCTGACATTATGGAAACCAGTATCTCAACAGACTGCTTCTGAGTGATCATGGTGTCCTATTCTCCACTATGTCCCCCTTCATGTGTAAAAAAAAAAAAAAATGCATGTCATTTCTGGTTTGCATGGACTGATCTGCGCACGGGTCTTAGGTCACTGCTCTGTAACTTTGCCCTTCGTGCATTTTTCTGCATCCCCTGTTAATCCATCTGTGCGGTTATCGCCGCCGTTCTCCTGTCCTGTAGCTTCAGTGCCGGGTCTCTCAGGTGAGCGAAGACTGTGGCTTCTCTCTTGGCATTCACCGCGTGCCTTAATTGTATTGAAATTAAATCAAGGTCCACTGTGAACACAAAGAGCTCAAACCCAAACTTCCAGCGCATTCTCGGCTACTTGTCATTTCTCTTCTCGTCTGTCACTTACCATGCTTTTAACCGCACTCCCCGTCTTTTGTGGCGCTGCTCTACAGCAATTTTCAGCATCTCCTAAACGCAGTCGATGTCTTATAATTGCATTTCTTCAGTCCATCCCTGTTTGACTTCCTCATTCCTCTCTCTTCACCTGTGATCTGACATCTTTGCAGCTATGCGGTTCTTTCACACATCAAAGTGCATTGCATGCTAACACCACACAGGCAAGCATTGATCATTTGCGACGAAGACATATTTTCTATTCAGCAAATACAAAAAAATGACAATAATAAAAATATTAATACACGATGGAAGCCACCGACTCTGTGATTCCTTTTAAAACATCTGAACACCCCACGGTGTGTGGATGCATGCAGGCGATTGTGGAGGTGCAAGAAAGGGTTTCCAGCGACAAAATGTGAAAAAAAAAAAAAACAAAGAAAGCAAAAACAAACATCTAGTCATTATCACAGCATTCAGACATTCTTGGTGTAAACATGGTACAGCACATCATTAAAAAGAGCACCACAGAGAGACGAGAGCACAGAGAAACAGGGAGTGAGACAGAGCAAGCAAGCAAAGCTACCTTTGTTGCACCATAAAGAGAGCAGCAGCCCAGCTACCTGATTGCTACCATTCCTGCAGACCATCTTCCCCCTCAGAGCAAAACAAAGGATGACGACTAGATATTTATGAGGACACACTACGATGCACCGCAGTGCTTCATCATCACCCTACAACCGGCTCTGCTTTTCCTGTTAAAAGCTTGGTACGGTTTGACCAGACCAAGCAGTTCTTCATTACAGTTGTTAAAGCTGTGTCGTTATCTCCCCCCTCAGCCTCCCTCCTACTCTCCATCTCTTTACCGTTTTCTCTCTCTCTCTCTCTCTCTCTCTCTCGCTCTCTCTCTCTCTCTCTCTCGCTCTCTGCGCATGTAACTATAGATATGTAAGGACTAGAAAACAGGACCGAAATAGCAAATCAACCTTGTGGATGATAAAAAACATGTACAATTAAATCATTTAGCAAACAGTAAATACCTAAGTTTGTTGCAAAACAAAAACATGACAGGAATTTTTAGCTTTTTTGCCACTGCGCAAGACTCTAGAAAAACTGTTAATGATGACTCCCCCTCCCCTTTTTTAAAAAAAAAAAACTCTTGACTGCTGTGATCATTTCCTTTCTATTATTGCAATTAAATAACACTATAGCACAAACAGATTTTTTTAAATCTAACATATCCGTTCTTTCTAAAGACAAAGTACAAAAGAAAACCAATAATACTAACAATGATAATAAAAATAAGAGAAGCTGCAGAGTATTTCCTCCTCTGGGGTCCTCGGTCCTGTTTTTGTTATTGTTGTTGTAGTTGTAGCTGTGACCACGCAGCTCCATCCTCTGATGGTCCTTCTGGGTTGGGAAGAGCCGGGGGGAGCAGGCACACAGGGGGTGATGGGATGGCAAACAAGGGGGCTGAAGGGACGGGATGCAGGCAGGCAGGTGTCACGCATGCAGTCGGGGGAAGGAGGAGAGGATAGCAGGAAAAAAAAAAAAAAAGACTCAGCTAAATTCTACCCAGTCACCACCATCAGGAAAATTCCATTGGATCTGCTCAAGACAAAACCAAAAAAAGGAAGACGAAAAAGCCCAAGATGTAGAATATACATATATAAGCCAAGTAGGTATATATGCATAAGGATCCAAGGGAGAAGGAGGAGAAGGAGGGAGATAAGGGATGGACGGACGAGGAGGAACAGGCAACTGGCTCACGGACTGACACACTGCGCAGAGACGACTGCACGGGCTTCAATTTATGCTTTCTGGTCGACACCACCCCCCCACCTCACATATACATGCACGCAAACACACATGCAGACACACCACACACACACACACACACACGCATATTCAGCGTCCCGCCCCTATCTGCCCCTGTCCCTGTCCTGTCCCGTACTGGATGCGTGGCCCAGCTGATCAGTGCAAAGGGATTAGCCAACAGGGCCAGCTGGCAGGGATTACACAGGCAAAGTGGGGGGAAGTGTGTGTGGGGGAGGTGGGGATAGGAGATGGGATGAGGGTAGGCCTAATACTGGGGGAGGAGGGGGGGATGGTAGCTCCTGTCATGTCCTGCACACACACACACACAGATGTGCACGGTAACACACATTAGTCCGGATATCCAGCACACACACACTTCATGCAGATGCACATACACACCGTGCCCTGGTGACTGAACGCATCATAAAACGCTAACAAATATGAGTCCGCAAGTAATGCATGAGCTGCAGCAGCATAGACTGTAGGGCTGGCCAGGCAGTAATGCATGCAGCGCATCCTCTTTCCCGGCAACGGCAACGACGACGCACAGTGTTGATAAATGTATGTAAATGTGCACGAGGCAGCGGGGGATGCATGAAAGAGGGGGCTGACAGAGGGAGGAAACCCCACGGGAGAGAGGGGGCTCAGCTGACAATGCAAGGCTCTGACCCTTGACCCTTCTTCGCTCCATCATCCCCGGCTATCAGCTGATTCCGGTGAACGAGCAGCCGCAGTAACACCCCGTCAAATACACGCGTGCACGCAGACGGGGGTCCACTAACAGTGCAGATTCTACCGGGGACAACCTCACCTCTCTTTTTTTTTTCATTACCAATCCTTTCCCATCTCTGGCTTCCCACAGCCCTCTGTTGCTCTTTTCCGTCTCATGCCTCACTTCACCACTTAGCTCATCTCGATATCCCTGCTGCTAACCTTTCTCATTATTTTGAAATGTGTTGACATCTTCAACGGTCATAACTACACAGGAAGACATCCATCCTGCACGAGTATATTTTTATATGCTCTTTATTTTTTACTCACCCCATTGTATTCTGCTTTTTTTTCCCCTATAATGGTTGTCAGTTTTAGTTTTACTTTTTTTCGGTTTAAATCTCTCCCACAGCACAGTCATATTTTATCTCCAGTAAAATATCTCATAGTTAGGCAAGTACAATTGAATTTTGTGTTTTACTTTGGAAATAATTCTGTCAGTCACAAAATACCTTAAACAATTACAACACACTCAACAACAATGCACTAATTTTTTAATTTCTTTTTCTTTTATTTGAATACAGGTTTATTCAGACCTTTAGAAGCTGAAATGACAAGGTTTGGTACCTGCAGTCAGTGTGATGTTTGTTGGCCATAACCAAAAACGACTGCATGTCTTCGCGGTAGCAATTTGTCACACATTTACTTGACACCCTTTGATCTCCCTTTTAGAAATTTGCAAAATATCACCTTCAGATATCACGTCACATAATATATCCTGATGGAAAAATGTGCCCTAGAATTTGAAACATTTCTTGGAAAATTCAGCGCGTCTCCAGTCAGGTTGAGTTTATTGCAGCTACATAAAAATATTATAGGTTATAATGTAAAATCCTAAATGTCTTCTTTTTTTTTTTTGTAACACAGGTACGTACAATAATTCAAACATGCATTCAGATATTCACATGCAAACAAGGAAGCGAAGTAAACACACAAAAATCAGATTTCTGTAAAATCAAAGGGGACATTTCGTGGGGCCTTGAAGGCAGCATTTAATAGTTAACATATAGATTCAGACATGCCTGACATGTGACAAATATGACATTGGTTTGGATGTGTTCACATGACGTGCACAGAAATGTTGCAGCATAGCTTTGGGCTGGAGTGATGGAGACAGCTTGAACTTTCATTTGTGAAGGATGGATAAATACATTTTCAGTTTAAAAGAAAGCATTAACAAAGAAATGTTTTAATTTTTCTTGAATAAATTTTGCAAATTGTGTTAAATATTTTTTTCAGTTGATTAAATTGAATTTCATTGTTTATGAGGATTAATTACATGCCATACATTTTTAACTATACTGTATACATATGTATGTTCACTTCGGGTGTATATACGCTTGCGCACGTTGGCATGAAAGTAGTCAAATTTGTAACTGCGTTTGGTGTCCTACCATCTCGGCCTGAATTTTAAAGCTTACGCTTGTGAGGATGTGGGCAGGGGAACGGGCATGCAAACCTACAAGCAGGCAGCTACAGAGATCAGAAAGAAGCAAGCGAAGAATTTTTATCATACAGAGAAATGCAGGATGATGGAGATGCGATTATACAAAGAGACAAGCCGGGAGAGAGAGAGAGAGAGAGAGAGAGAGAGAGAGGGAGACAGGCTGAAAGACAGAGAGGCAGGCAGGGACAAATAGGCAGTGCTTGTCCCAAGTTGGGTAATCTGATGGAGAGATTAGCAAGCAGGCAACATTTGGGTCGGATTATCGAGTCATTAGAAAAGACTGGTGCTCCAGAGCCTCTCTCATGTGTTAATGTGGCTTTATAGGTCCTTAACGCAGTCTGTGAAGAGTGCCGAGACAATGTACAGTACATAGTCTTTAAAAATGCAAATGCATCACGTAAACCTAATATTTTAGAGGCCTTATGTTTCATGTATGTGTAGGGGATGATTTAATTATTTTCAGTATTTTTGAATGATTTTTAGCTGTTTTCAAATTTCAGTCAACATTTTTTTTTTCTTTTTGTAACTTTTTCTATATTTGAAGGTTTCACATTGCAATTCTGCAAACACTGCAGGAATGTTTTTGGCACACCTATCAGAGTAGAAAGACCCAGAATTATTTATGTTTCTTTTTGTTTTGTTTTTTTAATACTAAAAGTATTTTTTGTGTCTCCTAAAGAAAAAAGTAATTGCCACATTTTTCAGCAATTAGAAACAATTCTTGCCTGTAGCTCCGTGAACCTAAATCCACGAGGAAACACATCTTCACCATCCTCAGAAAGAACAGACTGATAAACGGTAGCTTTTATCGCAGTAAATCACCAAGGAGCACAAAGGTGTAAGGCCTCCGAACACTTACAAATAATACAGATGTGATGTTCAGTGGTGGCAGGATTTGAGCAGGATGAGAGGATGCTGGAGTGTGTGGGAGTCTGTGCAGGGGGAACACCGATGCATGCAGGAGGTTTTGTCGTGAGCTTTTTGGGTGTTTGGTCTGTAAACATCAGTGACGATACACACACAGCTGAGCTGAGTGTGTATCGCCACTGATATAGTTGTGTCAGCGCTAGGGTCAGTTGGGCTGTTCATTGATTACTGATCAATGCTGCTGACCTTCTGCATGTCAGTTGTGCTGATATGCTCCACTGACTGCAATATCCGTTTCAGTTTCACTAGAGTAGGCAAAAAAAAAGAAAGAGCCTCTGATGAGTGAATTTTAGGAATATTAAATTCCCTAAAATGTGTTTTTAAATTGTTGTCAGCCTAAAGCCTTTTATCCCTATTTTGAATTAGTCAAACAGTTATTCTATCAGTTTCCGTTGTATGCAACTTTACTTCCAGGTTGTATGCATGTTAATGAACGACACACACACAAAACCTCTGCCTATCTGATCTGTGGTCCCAAAAACCTTCCCTTTTTGCTGCCTCCTCTACACACACCATGTCCCAGTTCCCCACCCCCATCCCTTTTTGTCAAATAAATTGCTATGTGACCTACTTCTCATTTTGCACCATTTCGCTCATGTTCAGATATTATTGTTTGAACATGAGCGATTTGCTTTAGGGCATACAGTATCAAAGAAAACAGTTTATTGTATACAATATGGGGTATACTGTACTATAAGTGCTAATGCATGTTTTTTGTTTTTTTTTTTAAATGGAAATGTTCACAACATGGACAGGTTCTTTTTCAGAGTTGGGATTCGGTGCTGTTGCACTGTGGCAGCTTCTGCTAACATGTGGGTAACATATTACAAGGCTTTTGTTTTTAAAATTGCCCTTGTATGATTTGTAATTAAAATACATGGTCCACATATTTTCTGATTAACACGTACAATAATTCTCGGAGCCCTCATAATAACAGGATGTCTTTGTGATGGTCATAGACTGAGGAAATAAGGTAAATCAATTT
>JAOWBL010000015.1:5701788-5736726 GCA_028564865.1 Zenarchopterus dispar
ACAATCTGAGAATGAGTTTACTTTATTAAATAAGACACAAAAAGCATTAGATTTTGCATTAGACTTCAGCACAACACAAGTTTGTTCATTAGCACTTTCTCCTGACCAAAACTTATCTGTTCATGCCTGTATGTGGATTTGTGACTTTTAAACTCATACAAAGTATTTGCATACAGAGTATGCAAATAGTTTACAAAGACAAAGTCAAATCATCATGAAAGAAATCTCTGGACAGGAAAGAAGGTACTTTTAATAGTTCACCCCAAACTACAACTACACATGTAGCTTCAACACAACATGTAATTTTTTGGCAAAAAAAAAAAAAAGTTACAGCAAAGAGAAAGAAACCCAATTTTGACTTCTGTTGTGTATAAGTGGTAAATAGTTTTTTTTCTTTTCCAAACTGATGAAATTATACAATAACTCCTGGCAAATAAAACATGGAATCACAAATCTTGGTGCATATTTATTTGACTGTATGAATTTGCAGGAAAAAAAAATACAAGTGACACATAACTATTTTTTTAACAGCTGTATGTTGTAATCCCTTTTTTTCCAGATCAGTTAGAGAGAGAGAAATAAAAGATCACAGTGACATCTAATTTGCATTTTGAAAAATACCTGCACAAGTCAAAAATCTGAAAATGAGTTAGGAGTTACGAGTACTTTCAGACCGTAATGAGCTGCTGCACTAGACACACTGAGGGGAAACATGGGCTCTACAAGAGAAGTGTCAGCTGAAGCTGTGGAAGAGATTATAAAACTGTCAAGTAATTAATTCAACATGGACTGTGGCAAAAGGACATTGGCTGTTCCTATTTGGGCACAGTTAAAACAAAAGTTAGACCAAACACAAATACAATGATAAGGTTATGAAAAAGAAACAAAGCACCACAGAAAACTCAAAGTAATGCTCACTGAAAGAAAGAAGAAAAAAAAGAGAAAATGCACTTAAAAGTAAAAATAAGAGTCCATATTTATGACTTAACTGTAAGAAATTTGCTAAGGTAAAATGAGATTTACAATTAGCTAAAACCAAACCATCTTTAACACCCAAATAGAGGAAAACTAGGTTACAGTCAGCAAAAGAGAAAGAGTTATGTACTGTTTATGATTAGATGAAAGTGATATTCAGTAATGAATCATCAATCCACATTGGGCAAGGAGATGTTGGCAGATCTTTTATTTGGTACAGGTCCAATGAAACATAAAGATGACTGCCTGAAGAAATCAAGCAGTAATAAGCGAGCCAGAGGAGTTGAAAAACAAACTATACACAATGGTTCATTATGTGGAACCACCTTTAACAACTATAACTTGGAGAAAGGATTTTCTGTATGATATTATCAGTCTCTCACATTGCTGTGGTGTAATTTAGGCTCACTCTTGTTTACAACATTGCTTCAGTTTACTGAGGCTTGCAGGCAGCTCTCTTAAGGTCCCACCAGAGTATTTCAATAAGGATGAAGTCTGAACTTTGGCAGAGCCATCGCAGCATCTAGATTCTTTTATTTTTTTAGAGATTGTGATGTACATTTGCTGGAGTTCTTGGTATCTGTCCTGTTGTGTGACCTAATTTTCACAAAGCTTTAGATGTCCAACATCTCCATGGGTGAATAAGGTTTCTCAGTATAGCATTATGGAGCCAGAATTGTTTTAAAATGGTGTTTCCAAAACTGGTGGGCAGCAGTAATTGCTTTTCTAAAATTCTGTGCTGATATCTTTGCTCTTTGGCATCATTCTAACACACAACAGAATTCTCCAGAGTAACAAACTACCATATCTTCTCCTTCTATTGAATTAGAACTAATTATCACACTTGCTGATCATCAGTTAATCAACATAGCTTTTTTTAGCACCTGTCTCTCAATTCCTCTGAATCCAGCAAAGATGAACTTAGTTTTTCCACAAACTGCTTCAGAACTGTGGCTCTATCCAACCATCCATGGACTTCCACTCATCTGAGGTCAAGTTGTGGGGTCAGCAGCCTAAGAAGAGAGGTCCACAACTCCTTCTCCTCCTACAGCTCTTTAGAGTAACCAAGATATATAATTTCTCCAGTGAGTCCTAGGTCTGCCTTGGGGCCTCCTCCCAACTGTACACCTCCCAAGGGAGGCATCCTCACCACATGTCCCTGCCACCTCATCTAGCATCCCTGAATGTGGAGGAACAGTGATTTTACTCCAAGTCCCTCCTAGGTGACTGAACTTCTCACGCAATCTCTAAAGAAGAATTCAGCCACCCTATGGAGGAAAACTCACTTCAGCAACTTGTATCTGTGATCTTATTCTAAATATTGTGACTCTTTTTTAAAATTAAAAATAAATTAATGAATTAATATGTCATGTTATAGTTCATCTGAGGTTATTTTTACTTAGTTCTAAGACTTGATAAACATAAAATTTGTTTTTTTGGTTATCTCCTTCGGACCGAACCTTTTACTTTTTCATGTTAAGACATGTTGCATGATTTTGGGCTTTTGCAGATGAAAGATGACCATTGTGAAAGAATCATGAAAATGTCTCTCATTGTACGTTCAAATCGGCTGCCCATGTCACACAAAGTGAGTTGTTGGAAGGCCAACGTCCCACTGGTTTTGTGAACAAAGACTGCTTGTTATATCGTTTTGACTGTGCCAGATGTCCTGTGAGTCCATTCATTGACTATCCACTTAAAATACAACTTAAAATGAAGTATTATTGTGACTCAACCTTGCAAAAAAGAACATGTAAGTGAGATGTAAAAGAAATCTCCGAAAAAATGACAAAGAATCAGATTTGGTGGAGTTGTAGCCACAGAGATCGAAACTACAGAGGTATTGAAAATGATTGCACATATTGTTTATATATGCATGCTACTTATCCAAGCTCCCTTTGCAAAAAAGACATCCCAAGTTGGCCCCTTCTCTTTAACCATGACTGAGACCACATTCTCCTTCACCACTTATTTTTAATCCATTTTCGGGAATGTATATGCTGTTAGAAAACAGTTAATTTTCACATTTTGTTTACTGTAGAACATGCTGAAAAATTCATTCAAAAACCCTCTAAATTGTTTACTCAGAATCTCCAAAGGTTAAGAAAATGTCCATGTACGACTCTCAGCCTGCTTCTGGTGTTTTATTTTGAAAATCCACTGGATTCTTTACACCGCAGGTAGCGAATCCCAATCCTCAAAGGTCACTGTCCTACATGTTTTAGATGTTTTCCTGCACCAACCCACCAGATTTAAATGACTGGATCATCATCAGCTAAAACATGCTGGACAGAGCCAGTTGAGGACTGTGTGTAAATTGACATAGTCTAGCAGCAGTCAAGGTCCAAAATGGACTTGAAGTGTATTTTAGTGGAGAAAAACGGACGCTCTGGTATGACTCTAAATTATTCCACGGTGGGATCAGTGGGACCAGTTTCACTGAACAGGACAGCAGTAATTCACAGCACCTTGCACGACGCTGCCATTCTGTGTCTGGTGCAACCCAGGCTTTACCACAGATTAAGGAAATCCACGTCATACAGCACGAGACAATTTTCTTAGGTGACTGCAGAATTCATGGAGCGTATATGAGCTTTTAAGTGGAAACATGACAGCTTCTTTACTTTTTAATATAAGTATAATGTAGGACTATAGCTGTTTTATTGCATATTAACAGTAGAGTACTCCAGCTGTTCCTGGTGCATATTAACCACCTCCCCACCCCACGCACACAAACATACAAACACACACATTCCTGGATGCAAAAAGGAGCTCCACAGAAGCACCTTACCATCTTGTACATCCACATTCCAACCTGGTCCACCAGAAGCGCCTCCCACTGAATGAGGGGCCGATAATTGGCGAGTGCTCATTTGCATGCTGAACGCGGTGGATATTTATTTAAATTTAATTTCGTTCCCGCACACGGTGCTCTGCAGGCTTTTGTGCCAAAGTCATATTAACCCCTCGACTAGTTAATATGCCATGCACGACGTTGCCCACGCGCGATGAATATTCATATAGATGGCGTTGTTTGCCGCCGCGCCGCGGCGCGCCGCTTCCCCTCCACCCCCCTTCCATCTCTCTTCCGTCCCCGCCGAGTAACGTAACGCGCGACGCGGCCGTTATGGAAGCATCCCGGAAGAATCGGCCGCACTCCCGGTTGTCTCGGCGAACTCGAGTGGGCAGCGTGTGGCCGCTTCTGCTTTACTTGTCGCTCGTTGTCGCTGATAACATGACAGATAAGACTCAGCTGCCGAGCAGGGAGCGCGCCCTGAGAGGGAGAGAGGAGAAACTGGTCGTGGCAGGTAAATAACACGACGTCAAGTTTGTCAAATGTTTTCATCAAGTGAACAAGCTGCTTCCGTTATGTAAGGGGAACGTGTTTACATACTGTAGCAGCTGATTCACTACAAAAAAAATTTAAAACAAACAAACAAAAAAAATACTGAAGAGGACCATGGAATTAAGACTTAGGATACAATATGTTTCATAAAAGTTTAGAGTTAATACATATGTATAAAACAAGTAACAGGTGGGCTACAGCTCATATGGCGACCTTGGGTGCCATGAAAGGCGCCTTATAAATAAAATGTATTATTATTATTATTATTATTAATGTATTATTATTATTATTATTATATATGTAGAGTTTCTTACAGGCCCATCACATCCCAGCTGAAGCCTGCAGCTGCTTCCTCTACCAGATGTATATACCCCTTAGAAATTAACATAAAAACGTTTCTGTAGTGGAGGCTTGCTTGAGTCCTGACACAGCCTTGAACTGTTGAACTGGAGAGTTTTCCCTTTCTCCAAAAACAAAATGATGAAAAATCAGTGTCATCATATTCTGCAATATGGCGGTTTAAAGGTGACATTTAAGAAAGTGAGACGGTCATAAACAAAATGAAGTCTTCACTGAAAAGGCTTCCTCATAACACAAATGTAGTTCATAAAATAATTTGAGAAAAAAATTAGCTTAAGCTGAGGAAAAACTTGCTTTTGCGAAAAGTGTTTTCTCAAACATTTCTTTAATAGATGGTCCTGTGTGGACAGCATGGTAATGTAGTGGTTAGTACTTTTGCGTCACAACAATAAGGTTCCTGGTACGACTCCTGGGCCTGGCAGGAGTTTGTATGTTCTCCTCGTGCTTGTGTGGGTTCTGTCCCAGTACTCCGGTTTCCTCCCACAGTCCAAAAACATGTATGTCAGGTTGATTGACAGTTCTAAATTTGACCATTAGGTGTGAGTGTGAGTGTGCATGGTTCTTTGTCGCTATATGTGGCCCTGTGATGGACTGGGCGACCTGTCCAGGGTGTCTCCCTGCCTATTGCCTGTAATGAGCTGGGATAAACTCCAGCAGACCCCCCTGACTCAGTAGATGGATTCAGTGGGTATAGAAAATGGATGGATGGATGGTCCTGTGCAAAAGTCTCAGGTCCCACTGTTCTTGGTGTTTAATCTAAATTTTAATGACATCATACCTTATAAAAATCCTAATTAACATTGCAAATATATAAAATAACTTATATAATGATATAGATATTTGTAGTGATTGGGATAAATTTAGTGTGAATTCCATAAGAAACGAGTACAGATTTAACTACCTGTTATTGAAGGAAATCATACTAAATACTAGTACCATAATGAATAATTGACAGTCAGCAAAAATGGATGACAAAATTAGTTTCCAAGAAATGTAATAATAGATTATTAGTTAGTTATGTTATCACACATCTGTTTCATGCTGTGGACTGGAGCTTAGAAAACGTCTTGAAGGAATAATGGTGTCCGTGTTTCTTTTAATGTCATTAGTCAATGTAACAGCCTAAAAAAGTTTTAAAAACACAGATATTTTTGTCTCTGTTTCCGGTTGTTGACGATATATGTGTGGTTTCTGTGTGCCTGTGGGAGTGTCTCATCTGTGACACGTGTTTTTCTAAGCACATCAGGGCCAAGAGTCAACCATCTAACTTCCGGTTTGAAGGTCATGTGGAACAAATATTCGTTGCAGTTCCTCCACTGACCACTAGAGGCTGGCTGCAAAAGTGAATCAATCTCCATTGACTCCCATTTTAAAATGTCGAACTTCAGAGTAGAATTAAGCACATTTATAGCCTGGTTCAAAAAACCATTTTGGTCTCAATCGTTTGATTTCACACCCATCATAACTCTGGGGGGGGGGGGATTTTGTTTGTTCCACAGTGCAAGCCTCCCTGCTGCAAGCCAGGAGAGTTTATATCAAGCAATAAATTTATTTTTAAACAGTCACCTCAGCCAATGGCCGGTCATGATCACTTCCTCATCCATAATCGTCATGCTGCCACGCTTACTGAAGCAGCTATTCATTTGTATTAGCCCAGCGTTGGCTAAACACAACTGTCATTTTTGATTTCACTATCAAGTTAACATGTTAAATGGTATATTCTGCTGTAAATATTGGATGGCAGCTCTGCAGATATTTTGGCGGGGTTTGGCTGAAGGAGCTGGGAGCAAAGCTAACTTTTGAAAACACCTTTGGCATGTTTTTTTTTTCTGAGACTCAGGCCCAGATATCACAAAAAAAAAGGTTCCCAAAACCTCTATAAAGCTCTCCATAACTTTTATTACTCAGAGATGCTGGTGATTGCTCGGTGTACATTTACCGTAATGTCTAGTGTATGATATGGTACAACACCAGAAAGCTCATGTTTTCTGCTTTCAGAAACCGTTTGAATTTTTCATTTGCACCCACTATTTAGGAATAATGGTAGTGAGAAGCTACCATTACAAATGTGTGACCATACAGAGTAAATATGGGTGTGACACACTGGTAAATCCTGTCTGTGGTTTTACTTCAGAAGTCCTGGGGCACTTTAAATACTCTTAAAGGCAGTTTCCACTAGTACCCACTCGGCTTGGCTCCGCTTGACTCTGTTTTAAGGGTTTGCACTAGGTAATATTACCGGTTAGTACCTCCTTTTTCGCACTGATTGAGCTGTGTCGAGCTGAAAATGCAATGTCACCAGACCATATGCACTGATTGGCCAGAGAGTAACATCTCTGATGAGTCTTGAGAGCTACACCTTCACACCCACTATATTTAAAACCCAGCAACAGTGACTGTAATATTTACTTTACAAAAAACCTTTAGCACAGCAAAAAATGACAAGCGAATCTACTCTGTGGTGCAACAAGGAGATCCACACATTTCTGTGCCTCTTGGCCAACAACTGCGTCCAGAGGGAGCTCGATGGAGCAACGCCATGAAGGTCCCATCCATATTTAGGTGGTACTGAACTACAATGAAAAGCCACTGAGACCGAGGCGAGTAGAGTCGAGATGAGGCAAGTCAAGTTGAAAACTGTTTAATGGAAAAGAGGCTAAATGGGCGTAAAAATGCTCTATTTCTGCTTTCAAGTCTTTTCCTTTCGCTGTTCCCCTTACCTCCCCACCCCCCACCCCTATTTAGGGGTTCCTACAGCGAATCATCTGCAGTACGAGCAGCAAAGTTTGTTCATCACACAGGTTAAATAAATCACATATTTTTGACTGAGCCAATCATGTCAATAATTGATAGATTGACTTTTTTTTTTTTTTTTTTAAAGTCATTTGTTGCAGTCCCATTAAATATTGACCTTTGCTTGTTGAGTCATTCTTTCGTAGAACATAGTGAGGTTTTATCTTGTGTGCATATTTTCTTGAGGTTGACTGGTTTTTCTATGGTCGATGTCAATTATTTAAAAAAAAGTAATTTGAACAACTGATTAATTCATCTGCCTCTAATTTTGTTTTGTTTTTTTCCTTTGTATCTCCATACAGAGACTAAAAAATAAATATGATCTAAACTAGGGTGAAATAGCAGGACCAATGATTCCAAACACTTTAACACATTCCTGGATTTTCAATTTTGTTGTAGTTTCTGAATTGTTTATGGGTCTGATATGTCATTTTGTTTGTTTTATGCTGTGTCCGATTTTTTTTTTTTTTGCTCCTCAGAAGATGCCAAACTATGACATGAAAAATTCTTTTAGTAGGTAGAGAAGGGTTTTATTTGAATTTTTTTCTACACTAGTGAGCTTTTGAGATCAACTTGACGCAACCCAGGGTGTCTAGAGATCAATTCCAAACATATCCGGGGCTGATTGATTCTACAAGAAAGACATGATTAAAGTGACATTAAATAAGACCTTTGTACAGTGCAGGGACACAGCTGTATGACTCTCGTGTAGAAGGGTCAGTGTGGCGAATAGTGGACAACCCTGACTTGGGAGGGAAATCCTGCACCATAGTCCACATTTACACAAAAAAAGCATCCTTTGTGTAATATCAAA
The DNA here is from genome assembly GCA_028564865.1 of Zenarchopterus dispar. Taxonomy (NCBI): domain Eukaryota; kingdom Metazoa; phylum Chordata; class Actinopteri; order Beloniformes; family Zenarchopteridae; genus Zenarchopterus; species Zenarchopterus dispar. The sequence continues at coordinate 5,710,077 of JAOWBL010000015.1, forward strand.
GAATAACATTTTGAATCAAGTACACAGGTAATCCTGGTTTCACACGCGTTCTGTCAACAGTGTCTTGACTTTTGTTCATGGTAGAGCCAGGAAACAAATCTGTATGAATCAAATTCTCAGTTCTATTGTTTGAACTGTTATTGCATGATACAAATTCATTTTTTTGTATTTTATTCTTGCTTGATTATTTCCAATAATCATTGGTGCTACATGGCACATAGTCAAACATACCTCTCGCATCCTTTCGTGTAAATGTGCATATTTCTGAGGTCTATTATGTCACAAATGAGAAGCGTGGTTTGATATGAACCTGGTAGTTGTACTCATCCCCCACTCAAGCAGTAGCATCCTCAAAGTGCATTGTGGGAGCGGAGTGTGAGCCGTGCCGCAGCGACCAGGGGCCCATCTGGGCATTATGCGCATGAAGGCTCCGCCCCGTCGTAAGTTCCTTCTCCGTCTGTCAGAGCAGCTCGGAGACTCGGCATGGCAGAAATCTGTTCCTCCCCTTTCACCATGGGGGGGAAGGGGGTGGGGGCTGTTTAGATTGGGTATGGTGTTTGTCGGTGTGGGCCTCTAAGCATGAGTAATTTAAGGATTGCAAGAACTGTCTCCACATATGCCCTATGCAGTCCTGCCTCTGTGTGTATATGTGTGTGCATGTGTGTGTGTGTGCGTGTGTGTGTGTGTGTGTGTGTACACACTTGTCCCCTCTCTGAAAATTGCTAATTTTGAAAGCGGCCTGCAACCCTGCAGCCTCTTTAAAGATGCTCCACGTTCCTTGTTCACACATCCTGTTGTCCTGTGCTCTTCCCTCACTCCAGTGCATGTGATTTACTCTGTGACCTTGGCGAGAATGATCCAGTAGCAGATTGCTACATGGTAGGGGCACAGTAGCTATTATTTTGAGTCAGGGTAGGATAGAGTGCCAATAATTCTTCTAAACAGGATGGTGGAGGTTAGCTGACCAAAATCAATCTCTGTTACATGTTTCACTGTAATTCTTGAAAGCAGGTGTGTGGTGAAGATATATTCCTGATACAATTTCCCCTTTTTTCTTTTTAAAACCTCCTGTTATCGCCAGATGCCATTGCATTTTTAGCTTTGGCGAAAGTTTAGAGGGAAGGAAAAAGTGGGCTTTGGAAGCGAGAACGCATGCAAACTGTGTATATAAACATGAGATAAATGAATGAGAGGGATTTGCTCATGGGCACCGCTGTGGCTCACTGATTACCACTGGTATCTCAGGGAACGTAACCTGAAAATGAAGATTGCTTTTTCTGTGCGAGTCTGTCTTGTTTCTGCGTAACATTTTTAGTCGGAGTGATTTCGAGACTCCGGTTATGCTCCAGTAGGCAAGAATATCACAGTCTTGTCCTGAACACCTTTCAGTAACTGATTGAAAGGGGTAAGAGCAAGGAAAGATGTGAAGAAGAAGAATTCTTGTATTTGTTGGAAGATTGTTGAGAGTCTGAATGCATGTGTGGATGTAATGTTCTGAAAATTTTCTAACGAGCGCTTTGAAGATAAATTGCCCCATTTGTTCTTGTAATAGACCAGTTATTAACTTAAACTAATTTTATTTAATTTTTCAAACATTTTTATATAATTTCAGTTATTTTCACAACAGGGGAATTCAGACAAAAGGTGTCTGAAGTCTGGTCATTGTGAATGATTTGGGACGATATGTAGAATTATTTTAAACATTTATTTTGTTAGCACATTTGGATGCAGAGAGCTGAACAGACTTTACAATGTTAAAGAAGTCATTTTAGTTCAACATCTTTGTAATATTTTAATTATGATAAATACATTTTTTGTTTTTGTTTTGTTTTTCTAGGGAAAATTATTAAGAAAATAAGATGGTATCAGCTTTTTAAGGTGGCTCCAGGCCCTGTTCCTCTTTAATATTAAACACTGATCATAAAAAAAATCCATAATGGATAACCACTTTTTTTTTGTTTTTGTTGATACATTATTATTTTAGTCATACAATATTAGTAGAAAAGCCTCTTAAGAACAATTCTTTATTATGACTGTTGGAACTAAATTAAAATATGTAGGCTAATGGTCAGAAAAGTGAATCAAAATAGTTCCATGTACGTCACTCACCCTCCTGTTCACTCATATCGATGTAGAGTACATAAATCTTTCTTGGTTTAGTTGTATTAGAATGAGTAGTAGTATTAGATGTATTAGGTCTACATTTGTCCTGCTGGATATATAATTTTTAAGTCCCAATCATGCTAAATTAATCATCATGTGGCTAAAATATTGGTCATCAATTCCCTTTGAAAGACGGATTTTTTTTTTTATAGTCAATATCTTAATTGGGTCTCAACATAGGCAGAAATCACGTTCAGTAGAAAATCTTAAAATATTACTGTTGCAGCTGTTTTAACATTCCCACTGAGCCTACCACACTGTAGCTTGCTGTAGGTCTCCAGTATGCAGCATTAGAGGTCCACATACTGTAAATAGATACTTTGTAAAGGCTAAATGAAAACTAAGTATGTGTCAAACATGTATTCTTGATTTAAATGAAATAAAAAACTATTTGGAGTGTAAACAGATCACAGTTAAATCTGGTGTGTCAACCTAGCGAGTGATGCAGACAGTGTCCATGTTTTTCTATACAAGTGTGATTGTGCATACACATGAAATCATCATAACTTGTCTTTTTTTGGGATTACATAATTCTTTTTTATATCAAAAGTTACTTGTTATGAAACAAATGGATATTTTTGTAAACATGGAAACACATATTTAGGTGATTTAAACCTTTTATCAAATCAAAAACTCATCTAACACAATTGTGCCTCTTTGTTTGGAGCTTCCTTGGTTTGCAATATTTGTCATTTAGTGAGACATTCGGATTTGCAGGGTTCTTTGACATCATAGACATAAAGAACAGCATCACACTATCCAGCCTCCCAACATTTACCGTTTCATGTGCTGCATTTGCTGTATTTGCTGTATCCTAAAATAAGACACAGTTCCTAGAAGATGGAAGAGGAGTGGAGTTGATTCTCAGTAATACACTGCTATGATCGCGGTTGAAAAGAGAGCTGATGTATTCCATCTCTGGTATTTTGACCAAAACATGAAAAGGGCATTTCATCAACTTGTCACTAAAAGACAAAAACAAAAAACAGAAAAAGTCATAATATGTCCCCTTTGACTTGTCCTAACCAGTCAGGCTGAAAACATGTTCTTTATTTTATTCTTTTTTCTCTTCATTTTCATTTTATTATATTTTATTACATCTACTTATCATATGGCGGCTTTCTGTCATTTTGTTTGTAAATTTGTAAGTTAAGATTTGATCCATAGCCATAACAAACTAAAAGTTTTTAATTTAACGGCATGCTGTATGTTTGCAGTTTGACTGAAATTGCCATCTGCTGCTTCAAAAAAACAAAACCTCTATATATATTAGTGAGAAAGTCTGAGACTTCAGAAAACAGTACAAGAGACAAGGACACAACAGATAATGATCATGCAGCTGCCACTGCCATTAAAAGAAATGTTGGTTTGTTGTCCCGCTTCTCCTCAACACTCAATAAAATTTTCGTCCATGGATCTGACAATATGTCTGAAGTGTGTTGCATTCAGTGCTGCTGCTGCAAGGAATTGTGGGAAAGCATTAAGTCCTTTTATAAAGGACGAACCAGTGCATCTTAATGGAGAGGAGAAAGAAGACACTGAAGCATATTTTTATAGCATTTGAAGAATTGTAGTGCCTTTTATTGTGGCTGCCACTGAGATGCTTCTGGGTCATTTCACTGAGTTTGCATTTTTTCTAAGCAAAAAAACAAAACAAAACAAAAAACGTGTGTGTGTGTGTGTGTGTGTGTGTATATATATATATATATATATATATGTTCTACAGCAAAGAACATGTTGCATCCAGTGGTGAAGTCAGATTTTTTCAGCCCAAGACCTTTCTATCAAAGAAAGGAAGAATCCACAGTGCTCACCAAAATAACTTGAAACTGCCCAAATTAGTAATAAATACAAATTTACTGAAACTGACTAATGAAAATCAGACATTACTTTTGAATTGTGGTTCAATAGAAGTTAAAGTTAAAGGCTATAAGACCATCTCTAAGCAGCTTGTTGTTCCTCTGATTACAGTTGCACATTTTATTCAGAAGTTTAGGGACCTCGGGGACTGTAGTCCACCTCCCTGGATGTGGCTGGATAATACAAATGGCAATGAAACTCAGAATTACTTCCAAAGAGAGTCCAGATGAACTTCAATGTCAAGGTATATCAGTGTCAGATAGCACCATCCATCTCTGTTTGAGTTGATTTAATGGAAGACCAAGAAAGACTCCACTGTTGAAAGCAAGTGATAAAGAACTGAAAGTAGAATTTATCATATTGCATACTGACAAGCCACAAGGCTTTTGGGAGAATGTCCTTGATACAGATGAGACAAAACTGGTGCTTTTATGCAAGTTACATCAGCTCTGTGTTCCCAGATGCAAGTTTTAAAAAAAAAGACACAAACACTGTACCTCATGTGAAACATGGGGGAGACTTGGTCATGTTTTGGGGCATCTTTGCCACATCTGGCACAGGGTGTTTTGAATCTGTGGAGGGTACAATGAAATCTGAAGACCAGCAAGGCATTCAAGAGTGAAATATGGTACCCAGTGTGATAAAGCTTCAATAAACTATTGATTATTTTTGCTTTTGCCAGTTTGAAGTTGTTTCAGTGACTGTTTTAGGTGGGTTTTTTGTTTGTTTTTTTTTTTTTTTACTGGAAAGGTGTCTTTGGACACAGTGACATTGTTATATTGTCATTGTGTATATTTTCCTGATTTTCTACAGCTGTGTCATGTGACCTGTGTCGTGACTTCAAATAACAGTACAAGAGACAAGGACACAACAGTTAATGATAATACTGCTGCCACTGCCACATAACCAAATGGTTATATGCCACACAACTAAAGAATGATACTGTTAACGTGAACAGTTTTGCGCACTGAAGCATAGCTACCTCTGTTTTTGTGAGTTGAGGTGCATCCTAAAAATTTCAGTTTACAGTCAGCCATATCAACTTTGCTATTTTGTGGTCATGCATAAATATAAACAACAAATTTAACCAGAATATCCAAATGAACAAAAGCACCTTTGCTTTCAACCTCCTCCATCTTTCTCCAATCCTCAGTTCTCCAATTGTTGCCTGGATAGGCAAACTTCATAAAAAGGTGGGAAACCTGCGGTAGTCAATATGAGCTTCTGATTTTGAGTGTGTAAACAACAACATGGAGATGGAAAAGCAAGTGCTGTTGACTTTGTTGTCCTTGGTACCAAATGTTATGTAGCCAATCTGTATTTAATAATACTGCAAATACACAACTGCAACTACATTCAGTACATGCAAAGGAGTAAAGCCATTATGAGCTATCATATGAAAAATTTACAGTAAAGGTGATTTCCATTTTTAGCTTGTTTAGTGACGTGGATTACTGTGTGATATATGTTTACAGTGACATAAATTGGGTTTGTCTTGAAATGATGTTTTGGAACAAACGGAGTAGGTTGAATGTAGCCTTAGCACCACAAATTTGGCTATGTTATCCACCAATTGTATATTTATACCATGAATTTTCTCCTTTTAAAACTGCTTTTGTTACAGTTATGTTTGAAGGTTTGAGAGGGAGGAAATTGCTGCAGGTGGTAGCATCCATCTGATTTATTACAACCCTAATGGCAGGCAGTCATAAGTGTAAAAAGTGAAACGTATACAGGTAAAGGAGATTAAGTTGAATATTAACCTGATTTCAAAATTGTCTTTTCAGCCAACCAGAACGCCAGCATGACTGTAAAAACACAAATTCTTTGGAGGCTCCCAGATACAAGCTCAAGTTTAGTTTTTATCTTGTCCAGTGATTGCAACGATTTCTGTACAGAAATTGAGTGAATTTGTTCAGATTTATGTGTAGAGGTGACATGACAAAATATTTTTAAGTGTAGAATTCACTGTAAGATTAAAACCGAGATGAATTCATTTAGTTTTGCTTGGCAGTTAGATGGTGCCCCTTCTTTTATTTCTCAAACCAACTTCCACTTCTCAGAACAGGACGCTGTTGGGATGTAATGGCCCTGATGCCACAGTATATCATGTTCGCCATGGCAACTATTTCCATTGCTAAGATATGTATATGTGTAGAATTATTGGCTTTAACGTTCTGCTATTTGATTCTGGATGTTTGTTTTTTTTTTCCCAGCTTGGATATTGACAACTTTAAATGTTTTTCTATTCCACGAGACTAAGTTGACCATTTCAAGGCCATAGTGGCAGTTTTCTTAGCTTACCTCTTCTTAAAATGGATTAACTCCCCCACAGTCTTGCCTCTTTTCTCTCCCCCCAGTCTTTGCCCCAATCTTTGTCGCCCCTACCCATCCTCTCGTTCAGCAGAGGGTAGTTGGCACCAATATAAAGCATCAGCCTCCTCCGATGACTCGTGCCTGACTCCCAGCCAAACTGTGTAAAGCTAGAGAGAGGAGTAGCAAGAGGGAGGGAGGGTAAGAAAGAGGAAAAGAGAGGATTTTTTGGGGAGGAAATAAACAGAGCAGCCTGGAAATCAACCTTCCATCACGAGTTCTGGCATCCAGGGATAGTACCTCTCCCATGTCTCTGTGCGAGGAGGGAGCAGCATTTGGACTTCATTTTTATGGGTGAGAAACAAAAGACCACAGAGGAACTGAAGGTTAACAAAGACTTAAAACACACACACACACAAATTAGAGAAATAACTCAAACTAGGTGTTAGTATCCGCTTGTATCAAACAGAATGGTCGGCTGTCCGGTCCGATGTTTTGGTTCTGGTCCAGCTAGGAACAGCTGCTATGCTAAACATCACATAGTAATCAAACAGTTCTGCTTCAGTCCTGATATGTTGTGTGGTATGTAGTGTGTTTTCCAGATATCCTTTAGAAACAAAGGTGCACAAAAGAAATTATGCTCAAATCTCATCCAAGTTGGAAAAAAGAAATCCTTTCATGAATCCTTCCCCATTTTCAGCCCGTTTCCTTTTTTATAATCACAGTCAGTCATCCTTCCTGCGTCTTTTTTTTTGTCATCCTGTATTCTGTCTTTCGCTGGCGTAGTTGGGCAGCGCTGTGAGGGTATTCAGCCAGTTCTTTTCTCTGTGCCTGTGTGTTAGATGGGGGTAATTCTGGCAGAATGGAGTGTGGGTGCTCGTCCGGTGATGGGAAGGGAGGGGTTTCTGGACCAGGCACAGTGGAAGAGCCAGACTGGCACTGTCTGGACCTATGCCAGATGCTCCATGGGAGAAATACCTACCACAGGGGTCGATGTACAAATGATTGTGTAGCTGATGGTGTTCTTGTGTGCACGCATACAGCCGTGCGTGTGCTGCCAAGAAAAGAGTGATGGATTATGGGAAGGTGATGTGAGAAAGAGAGTGTGAAGTGAGATGGAGCTGGGACAAGAGCACATGGAGATTGGACTTCTGTGGACAAAGCTATGTTGACAGGTCTTGGCTAACTTTAGTTTCACTTATCCTTTTTGTTTTTTTACTTGTGTGTTTGTTTTCTCTTTTTCTTTTTTTTGGATAAAGTGCTTAGTCTTTTTATGTAGCACTCAAAGGCATGACAGTCTGAAAGCCAAAAGAATCCTCCTCTGCCTCCCAAGTACCCTCATCTGTTGCTTTTCACTGGCTATTTACTCTTTTCATTGTTCTGGCAGGCTGATCTCTGCTCCTCCTGCTTCTTTTCCTCCTCCTTTTTTTATCTCACACTTGTCCCAAGCTCATTTGGCAACTCCAGTGCCTTTTATCGCTGCAGCCAGAAACGGAGTAAGAGGGTGAGCGAAGCATAGAGACACTATGCAAAAAGATGAAGACATCCTCTGTCCTCCTTCCACCTTCAGTCCCTTTACTGGACTGAGGAAAAAAATTTAGCCAGCGCAGTCACTGACATGGATATACTTTGATTGCAGCTGACTGTGCCCGTGAACATGACCTGGCAGTGCCAAACAACCTGCTGCTAAAAGACAGAACTGTCACACAACAGGAGGGCAGGAAGTGACTGCCTGAGGGCAGCCAGACCTCAGTGACATTTTAGTCCTTTATGCTTCTGCAATCTGTTACTGCACAAAAAAAACAAACAGTTTGTGAAATATCAAAAAAGGGCCCTTATACACCAAGATTTGATATTATCAGCTCAAGTGTTGCGGCACTTTTTCTTTCTTATTTTCTTTTTCTTCTAAATCTGTATGTTGAGGGTTCCTGCATGGCCAAACACATTCTCCTCAGTCCTTCTGTACAGCCTGAATGGTTATCTCCTCTAGTCTGAAGTGAACTCCAGGTAGCTGCTCGTCTTTGGTCTTTCATTACAGTTAAGGATCATTTCAGGCCTATCTAGGAATTGAACTATTATGTCTGTATCAGATTAGCAGTTTGCTGGTATTGAGGGCAGTATCACACATAACATCTCCTCAGTGCCAGAGAGCAATCCCTCACTGCACTTAAGGCAAGCATCCATCATTGGTATATGCTAAGCTCTTGGTGTACCCTGTGGCCTGTTTATCTGCAGACTAATATTAGTGGTTGCAGTACAAACCAGCCTTGCTTAGTGGAGATTTGCACGCTAAGTCACCTCAGTCTTCTTAAACTATAATCCTCCTGACACATCTGTGGGCTACACACACACACACACACACACTTCCTTTTTAGCACTCTTAACACCACTGAGCACAGTCGGTAGTGGAATTCCACTTCCCAGCTCTGTTTTTTTTAATTTATTGATATTTTTAACATGATGAACATTAGGGTGGCATTGCATTTATTAGCAAGGCTGCCCCACATATGGGAGGTTATGAAGTCCCATGTCTCGAGGTGTCATCAAATATTTTCTGCTTGGATATCTTATGGTGGGAAACTGAACATGAAATGCATTTACCACACACTGGAGTAAGAGAAGTCCAAAAATAACTCCTGTGTGTTTAATTGTAGGCATTGAGGAGAAGACAGTTGGGAGAATCAGACTGGCGGTCAAAGCCGTGTAATCCTTTAAATGTCTTCCTGCACAGAGGCCTTTGGCTCTGATCTGTTGGCCAGGTTCAGCCTGTAATGAAGTGAGGACCTGTGAGGCTGACTTGAATCTGATAATGGGCCTCTTTAGTCATACACTGTAATTTGCACTATTGCATCACAATGTTGTGATTTGGTAGCATATTTTTCTCACTGTTGTCCTTCACAGACAAGCATGCAGTTAATGGGAATCCCACTGTGGAGCCTTTCCCAGAAGGCATGGAAAGCATCATGTTTGGTGAGATGGCACAATCACACTTCAAGATTGGAGTCAACCAAATATGGGATCTTCCCAGTTTATATATTTAACACATTTGGAAATGTTGGTTCATCAGTAGAATGTATGTAAACACAGAAGCCCTTATTCTGCGTGTGATTATGTGCATATTTACAGGAATGGGCTGTTTCTGGGGAGCTGAGAGACTTTTCTGGCGGCTTCCAGGAGTTTTCTCTACACAGGTGGGCTACGCCGGGGGCTTTACACCCAACCCCACCTACCATGAGGTCTGTTCAGGTACTGCTCTTTGCATATTTTTGTGTATTTATACATCTCAATTTTTTATCCAAAATATTTGAATCTTTTGAAATGGAAAGATATTTTGCATAAATCATAGACATAAATAAAAGCTCATTTGAGTCAGTAACTGCACAGCTGGAGTCCAATTAGTGAAATTAATTAGGGAGTGCAGTTTGGAGAAACTTTGATTGATAAAACACACATTTTTTTGAAGCGTGCTGTTTATAAGAAGTATTTGCTGATGTGATCCATGGCTTGGAAAAAGGAGATCTCAGTGGGTGTACAATCAAGGGTAGGTCATCATCAGGCTGCACATGGAGTCCGCTCAGACTCTTTCAGCAGAAACAGTGGAATTATTTGTGATGCATACTCAGCACCATTACCTTAGACCCTGGACCATTTGCCACCATCATGGCGGAAACTAATTCCCAACTTTGCCAAAATATCCTGCTGGATAACAATTAGGGTGGCTGTCCACCAAAAGTTGGGTGGTGCAGCAGGACAATGACCCTGAGCATTGAAGCAAATCCACCACAACACGACTCTTGAAGTGACCGAGTCAGATCCCCGACCTTATCACACAGCAGACATCCTAGAGAAGCAGCTCCACATTCCCTCCTGAACAATGTGTAGATCTGATCCAGAATTACCAAAAGCAGTCCCTACGGTTTGACCAGCTGTTAACTTCACGGGTTCACATACTTTTGCCCCAGTCTGGGAATGTTTAATGCGTGTTAAATAAAAGGGACGGGACTTAGGTTAGTTTTTATTGTCATTCATTGTTTCATTTTTGGTGGCTTGAGAAAAGTGCAGTAAAGAATATAAATAAAATAGGTTAATAAAATGTAACTATTTACAAAAAAACAGATCAATAAATTATGCTTGCATGTGTGTCATCAGCTTAAGCATATTCTGTGTTTCTATTATTGTGACTAAGAAGATCAAATCCTATTTTATGGTACGTAAATGCACTAAACCAGTAAAACTGCAGAGTCCACATAGTTTTTCTTGTCATTATATTATAATGTGTAAACAACTCACGCCACCTTCTTCTGAGAAAATGAAGTGGGTTGGCATATGCACCACGCGAAGCTTCAAAAGACATAAAATGAAAAGAATAAAGAGAGAGATACATAGAAAAATTGTTATAAGTACAGATCTTTCATACACTTGCTTCTTTCCTTCATCTGCAGTAAACTACTCAGAATGCATCGCTCCAGATGGGCTGCACCCTCCACCTCCCCCCCATGACCTACTTGTAAGGATTGGGCTGTATTGCGCTGTACTGCAGCATTTTAACCGAGAAGTTAATGTGTACGAAGCTCCGTAAATGGGCTTCTTTCCCAGTGAATGTCATTTGGCGAACGTGATGCAAGAAACACTAGTGCAGATTCTGTGTGCTTGCGATCTAAGATGTTGGAAATGTTTGCGTACTTGTCTCTTTCCATTTTCTTCATCGCCGTAATCAAATAGATTTTCGTAGGGAGTTGATGTATAATTCAAATGAAGATGTTGGCTGCGTGTTCCTCTCTTGTGTTGTAGGAGTCATGAGCTGTTGGTTTGGGGTTTCTCGATTTCTCAGGGCACATCATTGGAGTTGAGGTGCAGATGTAGCATGGGGAACAAACGGAGGAGGGGGAAGATGTTCTGGGATCAGCTGGCAGATTTTATGAACTGAGGCATTCAGATGATTTCTGCCAGTGTAGCCTCTCAGTCCCTGTTTCCATCAGCTCCCCGGCAACAAGATGGTCAGCTGGGGAGGATGACAGAGATGGAGACAGATGACTGAAAAAGAAGAACTGAGTGCTGCAGCAAGTCAGGGAATGAGTCAAATAAACTTTTGTGGAGAAATAATATACGAGAGGGAAAAAGTGTGAGAAAGAATGGTTACCTGTCCATCGGCTGAGAGGGTGCAGGCGTCGCTCCAGTGGCCATGACGGAGAAAAACACTGCGACGGCAGGAGAGCAAGGAGCTGTCAACACAGGCAAGGCAGGGCAGACAGATGGACAGACAGACAGAGGAGGTTGATTGAACTGTCAGAAGAGAAGAGGAAGAATAGTAGGACAGGCAGATAGGTGGATGGTCTGACGGGCAGAAGCGGGAGAAGTTGAGGCGCAGTCACAATTTTCATGAAGGGACAGATGCATCCATAGCTGAGAGCGAAGAGAGGTTCGGGTTATTATCAGTCAGTAGGGCTGGGCGATATGGCAAGAAAAATTATACATTTTTTCATATCATCCAATCTCGATTTTTATCACGATTTCTTTTAAAATACTGCCAGTTTAAAGTATCTGTACAGAAACTAAAGACAAAAAAGAAAGCTTTGACATATTGGCCCACGCAAGACAGAAAAATCCCACAGACCTGTGTCCTTACAGACGCAAAACCAGCAGTCCAGAAACAAAGTGTGACTCAAAGTTGTGTGTGTGTCACATTCATTGCATTCATAGTAAAAAAATAAATAAATAAAAAGACAAAAAAAAGTAGAAAAAAATCAGAGCAGATGATATTTTGCTGTCAGCTTTCTCCATATTGTTATAATGGTGTCATGGTCCTTTTCACAGGCTGATCTCTGTCTGTGGAAGAGTGCATGAGCATGAGAGGCGTGTGTATGTGTGTGTGTGTTTGTGTGTGTGTGGTGTGCTGTATGAAGAAGTTGAATGTGAGGATTTAAACACCATATCTAGACAGATTCAGCTGCATGTACAACATCAGTAGTTACAGTAAATAAAAACACTGTGGCTCCTCCAGCCTAAAGTGTCCCGGTCTTCCTTCCCAGCTGAAAGCGTCCGGGTCTTCCTCCCCAGCTGAAAGTCTCCGGGTCTTCCTCATCAGCTAATGTTTCATTTGTGAGCGGGTTTTAACTACGACTGCTGCTCATTCCTGGAGCAAAGTGCGGCTCCTCTGTTCTCACGATTATATTCAGCAAACGGGAACGCTTTAAAATATTTATGTGACAATCCTTATTTTCTAACCATGTTAATGTCATACTGAATAATTCTAACTGAATCTTTGGCCTGATGACAGATGATGTCATCCTTTCCTTGACGTGAAAAATGCGGTTCCAGTCGCGTTCCTTCAACTGCTTCTTTGGTCTATCTAATAATTTAGCGCCTGATTTCATCTTCTCAAAAACCACTACAGAGTTTTCTTATTTCTGCACCTCCCGATTTCAGCATTGTTAAATTAGAGTGAATAAATAAGAATAATGATGTGTTGTTCAGACAAAAGTTTCTGTGTGGATAAAAGTATCTAATACTAATATATGAACCAATTTTATCCACCAGGTGACTGGAATACCTGAAAAAAACTGAAATAACATAATAACACTCTAAAACAAGACTTGGCAATGTGGCTCAAATTAACGAATTATTTAATTATCTTTTGCACGCGATAAGGTGAGAATGCATGGCTCAACTTTCAGTGCAGAAGTGACCCGGAGAGTCGTCAATTCAACAGTTTTACAGAGGAGAGCTGGGAGTTATTTAGACAAAATACCATGCAGTTATCAAAACAACGTCTTCGCAGCTGTCTCAGACAACTAAACCCAAACTGCACAGACACAATACTGCTCTGAACTGAGTGTACTCTCAATAAACTCACAGAGTGACTGATAATTTTTCATGACTGGTTCCATTCTTCTTCCGTGTCCCTGTAAATGTGCCGCATAAGTACAAGCTACATGATCATGTTTCATAAACAAACGGCAGAAGGACTATTTGACTGGCTGTTGTCAAGCACATTTCCACCATGTTTGATGAGTAAATAGGCTAACAGCTGATCACCGTAATCAACATGAAATTTATCGTGATCATGAAGTGTGATCACATGATCGCCCAGCCCCATCAGTCAGTATATTTTATATAATCTAAGTTACATCACATGCCCATGATGCAAGGTGTTCATAATAAAGAAGCTACCTTCTAATAGAAATTGACAGAATTTTCCTGAAGTCTAAAAAAAAATGTGACAGGCCTTTGTCAAAATGAGATGGGATATAGTTCCTTCTTCATGAGAGCTGTCAAACTGCACAGCTCCACTCCCCCCATCCCTTCTACGAGGAATGCATTATTTATATCTGAGTTTTGAACTACCATGTAATTAAATACTATCTACCTAAATTTTTAAATTCCTCTTTTGTAGTTCAGCCACAGACGGTTGGTACTCATCCCCCCACAGATGGAAAGCCAAAGTAACGTAACATTTAGCCAGAATGTCGTAATTCTTCATTTTCAATATAGACTACGCGTACATGGACAGCAGGAATCTAATTTATTAACCCCATTCTAAGAACAATATTTAGATGGTGGTTACATGAGTTTCTTTTAGAATATTCATTTGATAGTATGGGTTTGATTAATGGCATGTTCCTTGCATCCCCCCTGTGTATGTTCCTGCGGGCGAGATGGATTCCTCAGCAGGCGTGCAGAACTCTACATAACACCTGTCCAGACTTTCCCTCCAGAATTAATCCAACTACTACAAAACACCAGTTCATCTGTGTAAAGATATCATATCGTTGTGAGCATTTTTGTTTTTATTTTTTTAAACAGCTTCTTCTTTTATTGTATTGATTTTTGTTTTATACAATAAAAAATGTAAACCATCATCTCCATAATCACAAAACTCCTAGTCTCCTGTGCCTCATATCGCTACAAAGAATTATAATCTTTAATTATTAAATTTTGTTGTGATCAACATTGAGAGGGTCAGTCTTGCATTATTGAATGTTTTAGATTTCCTTGGGGGTCATTGTGTGTTTTTTTTTCATTTGCTATGACGGAGATCACTCAGAGTGGAAGGCTGCGTTTGCAGTTATTTCTTTGCTGTGTGCACATCACTGAAATAGAAGAAAAAGAAGTGTGGCTTTGAATGCTTTTTTGTTTCCGGCATTTGAGATGAGACACATCACAAGCCAGTGACGATTCATGTGGTCCTTGTGCTTCAGCTCTGGTGTAGCGTTGGGACCCATGCATGAACATGAAAACTTCTTAATACTAAAGTAAAAGGTCTATAGATGACAGTAATTACTTTTGTGACTGCTGGTTAGGAACGTTTTTTTTTTTTCCTGGAGGAAATTTTAAGCTTTTTAATTTGTGACCAGTGCTGTATCACTTGGTAGCCTCGTGGTTAGCACCTTTGCCTCACAGCAAGGAGGTTCCAGCAAGGAGGAGTCTTTCTGTGTGGAGTTTGCATGTTCTCCCCGTGCTTGCGTGGGTTTTCTCCAGGTACTCCGGTTTCCTCCCACATGTGCATTACATGTACATTAGGTTGATTGAGACCTCTAAATTGCCTGTAGGTGTGAGTGTGCATGGTTGTTTGTCTCTATATGTGGCCCTGGCGACCTGTCCAGGGTGTACCCCTGCTTATTGCATGTAAAGAGCTGAGATAGGCTCCAGCAAACTCCCGTGACCCTGTACAGTGGGCAGAGAAGATGGATGGATGCTGCATCACTCTTTCCTGTTTTCAACAGCAGGAAATAATAAAAGCAAAATAGGCCAAAGTTGTGATCAGCTAGAACTCCATGCACCTTGCTGAATGGTCCTTCAGCCAAATATTGAATTTCTAGCAGCTTTAGTGGTGCTGATCCTTGCTACTTCTCAGCCTTTCGTAAGGGACAAGCTTGGAGAGTCGTGGCACAGTCATATTTTTTCAAACAGGTCTTGACAGGAACTTTTGCTCCAATTGAATTTTCTGCTTTCTGCTTTTCTTGTTGACTTCTCTGCTCCTTCACTGCCAGACTGCTTCTCACCGCTGTCTGTGAGCACAGCAAAATGTAAGCAGTCCCACAGGGTATGTTTGTGGTAAAAAAAAAAAAATAATATGCACATATTTCTATTTTAGGATGATAAATTTGAAAAATGCTGTAGTCAGATACTATGATACAGTTAAAACCTCTTAAACGTATGCTACCTTGAACTGGGTAAAAGCCTTTTAAATAGCAAGTCCTTTGTTTTTTCACCATAAAAAGACCATTTAAATTTTTTTCAATTTTGTTGTATTGAAATGTTCATTAATCCATATTTAAAAGAATTTTTGGATGGTGTGACATCTCTCTGTACAGCCACAAATGGAAAAAAAAAAAAGATAAAAAAAAGATATTGGCAGTAAGGTGTTTTTATCCCACCCCTCAGCCCCCAGCTTTTTTTCTTTTTTTTAAACAGCGTACTCATGAGATTTACAGTTAATGGACATTGAAAGGATATTCTGGTCGGATACTGCATTAAATTGTTTACTCAGCATTGTCCCTAATTTAACCAACAGGTCAGTCTTCAACTTTTACAAATATTTTCAGTCATAGAGGAATAAGTCAGAAATTGGTTCTCGAACAAGGTGCATGATATTGTTGAAAGTGTAAATCCCTCAAGCATCTGGAGGTCAACTGCCGCATCTGCCTGAGTGGGTGTGCTGTGTAGTATACTCCATGCATGTTCACAAGCATTTGTATGGTTTTAACCGATGCAATCTCAAGCTACCTCCCCTGCATTTATATTTAGAAAAGGCATATGTTTGTGACGAGGAGTGTGAGAGTACCCTTTCTGCTATAAATGCCTTTGCATGTATAGGTTCACCTCTGGTAAATGTGAGATTTAAAGCATCCTCCAGTTTGAGAATGCCTGCAGGCAGTTTGCTGAAGCTTTGGGCCCTGGTATTGGGCTTTAAGCAACCTCCAACATGAGAACTGGTCTTTCCTGTGCCTCCTTTCCTTATATTTCTGTTATTTTCTTCTCTCTTTCTACCAGTGGCACATGCCCTCAATGATGCGTACACACAGAGCATGCTATTCCTTCTCCATCCATTGCAACTTTGAACATGCAGTTACTTCATTTTTATTTTTACTAATCAGTTATTATGTCTGTGTTTGCAATAAAGGGAGGTGGAGTGAGATGTGAAATGAATGCATTTTTTTGTTTCTACCTTCTAATGGAAGTTTGTGATACCCCCCCCCCCCAGGTTTGACGGGCCACACCGAGGTAGTGAGGGTGGTCTTCTCCCCAAAAGACATCGGCATTGAGAAACTGCTCAAACACTTTTGGGAGAATCACGATCCTACACAAGGTACCAGCGTGCACACACAAACACACACAGAAACCCTAAAGTCACCCTCAAACAAGAGTTTCGTCCCATAGGGCACAAAAGTGTATTAGAGCAGAAGGATGATGCCCACGCGTGTGTCTGTGTGCTTGTGTTGTAGTGGGGGGAGGTCTCATGGGTGTAAGTCAACGCCAGACTGTGTTAATGTGTCTGAGATCCAGCCATCCATGGAAGGACGCACCAATGTGGTGCACATTCATGCACCAATAGTGAAAGTGCCTCACTGAGCATGTGCACGCCATTTATCCAATAGAAACCACCATTTTTTTATTCTTTTCACACATGGGCTTTTGACGGATTATTATTAGTATACTCGATTTTCCTTTTTTTTATTGTGCTAAATTCCCTTGAAGCTGTCAATTACACCAAGTAAATGAATTTTCAAAACTTGGCCGCAGCGGTGTTACATTATCACCAAATTAAAATGTTTGGCATGTGAAGCATACTCCTTCAACACTCTACTAAGCAAACTGCATATTTGTCACACACACACATTCAAACACAGCGTTTGCAAGAGTACCCCACCCCCACCCCCCGAAACCCATCTCTCCATCTCTTGAAGTCTGTTGCTCTCTTGTTTTCTGCGCTCACTGGAGGTGGTGATGTAAGAACATTAATGCATCAAGAGGACACATGGAGGGTGTGTGTGTGCGTGTATGTATGTGCATGTGTGAGAGGGAAAGGATGGGCAAAGTGATTCTCTGCTCACTCGTATTGAATGTAGGGAGGGGCATGACAAGTTGGGAAGAGATGAATCAAAGATTCATAGGCCCAACCTTCAGCCTTAAAACAAGTGCACGCGCAACATTCAGTGACGTTGACTACGGCAGCCTAGTCATCCAGTATGCAACTCTCATGACTGCTCTGTCATATTCTGTGTGACCTAAATACACCAAAACATCAGCTATGTTTTCCATCTCCCGTGGTCATATAAATGAATAGTCTAGCTTTTCCAACCAGCAGTTCAATTAGTTGTTTTTTAAGGGGAGTAAAGAAAAGATGAGACTTTTGAGGTTTGACAGAGAAGAAGAAGAAGAGACTCATCCCCTCTTCACCGTAGCCGAGGGCAGAGACACACCTTACTACGGGCAAAGGCACAGGCGGAGTTGAGCTGACACACCACAGGGCGAAGGCAGTGAGGCCAAAAGAGTAGTCATACATTTCCCTTGACTCATCGCCTTGTCTCGTTTCATGTTTTATTAATAGCATGCAGCTTACTGTCTGTGCGCTCTTCTTTTTTTTATTTTTTGTCACAGTTTAGACAAGGCAACATATTTTACAATAATCGCAAACTTAAACAACTATCATCTGTACAACACTCAATCTGAGTGTTGCTTCTTCAGTCTAAGTGTTGCGTGCGTGACTTAAATGTGAATAAATGCAGTTTCTCTCTTCTCAGATATGGGCTTCACGTGTTGCAGAAATTCTTCTGATTTGACAAATGTAGCGTGGAGGGGTGGAAAGGGGCCCGCTGGCTGTGCCTTCACGCATGCTTAAGCTCCAATTTATTCTGTCCACCTTAGAGTTGGGCTTAAAAGAGAATGGAGAAATTAGGGAAGTTCACTCTTTTCCCTTTTTAACTGCGCACTTTTACTAGAGAAGGAATATGGAGATGAGCCCGGGAGCATTAGGAATTCTGTTTTCTTCTGACTTGTATCAACATGGAGCCCAAGTTTTATTTGATTCTCTGTTGGCATGTATGTGCAACTATGCACAGGTGCATACTCGGTTGCTTGTAATGATTCCTTTTAATGCGTGTGTACTAGTGTG
The DNA here is from genome assembly GCA_028564865.1 of Zenarchopterus dispar. Lineage (NCBI taxonomy): Eukaryota > Metazoa > Chordata > Actinopteri > Beloniformes > Zenarchopteridae > Zenarchopterus > Zenarchopterus dispar. The sequence goes on from JAOWBL010000015.1 coordinate 5,728,528, forward strand.
CGTCTCCGAATGTGTGCATGCACGTATGTGTATGTGTTTTGATATCTGTGCCTCCCTGCTTTGCCTCAGTTCAAAAGGGTTTAGTCCCGACAACGTGATGTCGGGCTGCGTCAGCTCAGCCAATCCCGGCGTGGATAGCAACATTAAGAGCCAATCAGAAACTCCCAGCAGCCTTTGCTGTGTGCCCTCTTTCCATATTCAGCCACAGTAGTCTCAATCTGCTGGCTTCCCTGAGATGTTGCATAAACCCCCCACCACTGAACATGCTCCCATATCATAAGTTTCTTAGATTTGCATTAAGACACCTCTTCGGTAGCATACCTTTACATGAGCGCATGCAAAATGTTCAACCACAAAGTGGCTTCTGAGCTCAGAGGTCCATAGCCCCTTTTTATGACTACGTTTGAAAAGACAATTGGATTTAAAGCTTCACTTTTGTGCAAAAACGTGCAAACAAATCCAAATGAATACTTTTATTTCCCACCGTGCTTCTTCAAACATTTTTAGTGTTTGTGTCGTCATTATGTAATAAAATGGCAAAAGCATATTGTTGGCTTCATGTCATGCACAGGTGTGCGCATTTCCTACAAACGGCTTTACATCTTTTTTTCATTTTTAACGCGTGAACTGGCTTACTGTGTGCACACCACTGCACAAGTGGAATAACATCTTGTTACAGAGCCTTGTAGGCCCATTTCCCTCCCTGGTTTCTTTTGCTCCCTTAAATCTTAGGTCTAATTTCCTAAACTGTTTGGTCATTTCTTCAGTCCGCTGACCTGTCAGTGCACCTTTTTATTTGGTCTTATTGCACACACTCGCCCCGTCACTCCATTATATTCTCTATTCAAACATAGTCACCTCTATTTCTCAGCCTTTTTCTCTGATTCCTCCCTCTCTGTTCTTTCTCAGATTTCCCTACATCACGGATTTCACCTGAATACCCCCCTTCACACACACACAGACACACACCCTTGTCCTCTTTGTAGTGGGGGGAGCAGAGGGCCGAGCGAGTGAGGAAACGGCCCCGAGTCCGTCAGTACATCCGCAGAGCAGCACGCCGAGTCGACCGCTCCCTGAGGCCATCCGCTCATCAGACTAACACACTCACATCCACTCACTCCCCTTTTATCTCTTAGTCACTTTCTTTTCTGCTCCTCACCACCACCACCACCCCACCCCCACCGCCCTTCATCTTAACAACCGAGGCTTTTCTCCCATCCCTATTGTTTCCTCCTCATCTCTTTTCTTCTATTTTACTTCCTCTTCCCCTCACTCCTTTCATCCCCTTCTATTTTTTGAGGCCATGCAGTATTCATGGTGTGGGCTGCTGATGCTGCGTCAGTGAACAGGCATCACGAGCACATCCTAGACACAAAAACACAAATGCACAGCTAAAATGGCCGACGCATCTGGCCTCATTTCATAACGTCTGCACGTGCAAGCACGCTTACCCGTCTCGGTAAATGTTGGTGGAGGCTCACCATTTTTAGAAAAAAAAAAAAGGTCTGGAGAATATCTGTAGTCCATTTCAGAGTGATGTGACACATTTTTGTTCATTTGAGCACTGATTTTGATTTCTCCTTTAAAAGAAGACAACATATTACAGTATGGATGTAATCTGTGGCGTGTTGTCGCTGCATAGCATTTTTAAGCTATTTTTGTTCAGATCACCAAATGGACATAAATCAAGCTGTCTTCCATCTGGTGGCAGTTAGTTTCTGACAGCTGAAATGAACATGAATATTCCTTTATATAATATCTTTACGCCAGCTGGCTGCGACACACGCCAATTCCCTGTTGGGGTACCCCCATATTCCCCCATGTCACAGCATCCCTCTATGTTTGGGGGTTCCCCTGCCATCTAAAATAACACCCCCCCACACACCGAGAAGGACAGGCACCTTGACCTCTGACCTGTGGCCTCAGCCACCCCCACATGTCTAATCTGAACCCGTTCCTCGAACGCGGCTGGCTGATGACGCCGTGCTCATTACCAGGTGTCAGTTATTGCACTCTCAAACATGCTGACGGCCTTAATTTATGGAGATTGCGGCACATTGTGTTCGCAGTGTGGGGGTTGAGCTCTGCATGTCCGTTTTATTTAGGTGATGCGTTTTCTAACTTACTTTCTTTTTTAAGAAGTGTTTTTTTTTGGAAAATCAAATGTGTGTCACATTCAATGCACTTTAGCACTTTTTTAAATATGAAATAAACATGTGGAGAAGACCTGGATTGAAGATACATTGGAAAATAAAATTAAAGGGAAATCACTACCCACTGGAAAAGAATAGTAAAATGGTTACATCAAAAATAAGTGAATAAACAAAAGGAAATATTTAATCTCATTGTGAGCCGTGATCATGATGCGTCAGTGTTGAGCAAAACCTCAACGTTTAACTTGGCAGCAGCTTGTATTTGACATTTTTACAGGAAAATGAGATGGTGAGCGCGCCAAAAATATGCATACATGTTGCAAGCAACTTGACTTCAAGAAGTGAAGCTGCCCACTTCAGATTGAGGAAGTTATCTTTATTGAATTTGGAGCAGTAAACAACTGAACACTTCTTAAATTTATTCCTGTTATATAACATGTTAATTAAATCCAAACGCACTGTGCTTGTTGAGTGAATAATTGGAGGTTTTGATGAAAATATGTTTGCATCATTTACTGAAACGGCGGCGCTGAACACTGGCATAATTTGAGGAATCCAACTTATGATCTCATCCGCACTGATTTGTGCACAACAATAGGGCAAGCTCTACTTGTTGGATTTAGACTGAGCTAAAAATAAACAGCTAAGGGCCAGAGTCACAGGGCTCTGACAGCATGCCCAGAACCATTAAGTGATCATGTAAGAGAGCTTTGCTCTAATACAGTGACAATAAAACAGAAAAATAGAGCTGTTTTCTCTAGACGATTTCTGCAGCATTGGGTCTGAACCCTGTCCACTGTTGTCCGTTTACAGATGTAAAAAAACAATGAGAGGTTGTCCATGCAAGATACTTTGGCACTACCGGAAAATGGATAATTGCTACATGATGTATCTTGCTGAGAGTCACGGTACTTTTTCAGGGATGCACGCATTTCTGATTTAAGATCGCTTCTGTATGCGTTGTCACCATATGACAGACAGCGGTGCATCGGTATCTGTTTCACTTTGTGTACGTGTACGCATATGTACACGGCGGATGAGCACGTGTGTGCGTGTGCAGGCGAGCGAGTGTGTGCGTGTCCGCTGGGGATGCTCTCACCATCCCAGCTCCGTACTCTGCCTCTGTCTCCAGCGCGTCAGGAGCAGCTTACATAAGAACAGGGCAAAAATAGCAGCTGAGATAGGAGAGGAGGAGAGAGTTCTGCTGGCACGCACACTGTCGTAACGGGACCGCGGGGCACGGCACAAGCCTGAGTACCATCACACAGACGAGGGAGCACTGTAATTGTCAGGCATTATGCATGTTTTTGTGTACTTTCTTCCTAAGATAATAAACCAAATACAAATCAAGCTGCACTAAATGACTGTTTCTAGATCTTGGCATGGGTTCAATCCGGATTAATGCTCTTTGCAGACCTGATTGGGTTAATATTACTTTTAAGCGCGTGAAGATGAAGTGGGAAGGCAGCGCACTAGTGTGGTTGTTTAGGAAGGGCTCAGGTTTAGATACCAGCCACGGCCTTTCTATGGGGAGTTAGCATTTTCTCTAAACAAATCCAAAGCATGAAGAACAGTTCTGATTTAATAGTAGGAGTCTGCATAGTTACGTATGATAGATCCTGGAATGAACTGACAAGGGTGTCCACCTCTGGCCTGATGAAAGCTGGGATAAACTTTGTCAACTCAGGGAACTGGTACAGCAAGAGTGGATCTCCATAAGTGATAATCTGGCCCAGAAAGTGACAACCAGCAAGCCAGAGCATAATACAGAAGTTTTCAAGAAGAAGGGTCAACATTGTAAGTAATATTTCCTTGAATAAATTGTTTGTGTTTGTCAATAAAAGTCTTTGAAATTTATGAAATGCCTATACTTTTTTTTTTTTTTTTGGTATACCATGATCAAAAACACGATCAAAGAGTGCTGAAACAGCAAAGTTTGCAGAAACCAAATTTTGTATGACTGCTACTTGCGGCCATGACTACGGGAATAAAGAAACAGTATTAGATTGTTCATTGGTGGTCAATCTGCCTCAGTCTAACTGGAAGGTTACCGCCAAGTGCGATAATCCTGAGTTCACGTCAGATAGGTTTTTTTTTTCAGTCTCAGGATTATGGTGGAATAGTTTCGTATTTCATATGCTGTCAGTAGTTTGACTGTTCAAAGTCTTCTTTCTTCTTCATATCGTTTTTCTTTCTGCTTCATTTATTCATTTTGATTTCTTTTGTTTTACGTAGATTTCAATGCCAACTGCACTTCTGAAATACAGAGGTAGTAAAGGAGCTTGAAAAAAATAGAAATATTACACCAAATCAGTTCATGTCAGTAGAAGGGGGGGAAGTAACATTTCTTACATTATAAAAAAACAAAGCTATTCTTACATTACATTTATTTTGACTTCTATTTACTTGCAGACACTAGGAACCCAAGATATTCTGTTTGGTTTATTTTTTCTTGTCAGCCTAGTTTCACTGGTTAATATTGCATCCTTTTGGGCATTTAATTCCATCAAAACTTTCCAAAATTAGTTGGGACACTAAAGCTTTTACCACATTGTAATGTTAATTCTCTCAACACTAAGAAAAATGTTCTGGCAGTAAGAATATTAAGGAATGGGCAGTTTTGTATGTTTTTTTTCTTCCTGTTAATACATCTGAAGCTGTGCAGACAGAGTGTAGCATCATTGCTGTTTGTGTGTGTGTGTTTTAATTATTATTTCATAATCATAAACACATTCCCTATTGGAGACATGTTGACTGCAGGGAGGTAAAGTGTCCATGGCTTCTTCTTCCACAGCCATGCCTTTGTCATATTTAGAAAATAAGATTAATCTTTGGCTTGTTGAGAAATGCATGGACATTCATGGAAATTATTATTTTCAGTGCGGTATATGTTGCTTTAAAATCTCGGTGTATTTTTCTGCATTAATGCTGCCATCAAATAAGTCTAAGTGAACTTTAGCAGCTGATACAACCCCACACCATCAGAAAACCTTCTTCTTGTTCGATTTCTTCATGTTAACAAGAAGTCCAACAACCTACATGGTCCTCATCATCTTCTGTCCAGAATACACAATGGCTATGTTTTCCATAAACATCTAGAATACCGATTCACTTGACCCCAGCAGATGTTTCCACTGTCCGATGAGTCCGTCCCAGATGTCTGCAAACTCTGAAGTCGATGCAGCCTCTGGACAAGGTTAACCCAAAGCCTCTTTTTTCCATGGCAAAGTTTTAAGTGGCTTTTTTTTTCTTTTGTAATTGTGCTCAGTATTGTAGTCCTGGACAAAGGTTTTCCAAAGTAATCCCTTGATAAATGTAGTTATATCAGCTGCTGGTCTTGATGTGAGTCTTTCTGGGGGATCACCATCAAAATTGTTGAAAATGATTCAAACTGTCTGGAAAGAAATAAAGGTCAGAGCAAATGTAAAAACCACGGCGTTTGTTTATTTATTCATTTATTCACTGAGTTATGTATTCATTTTGCATATCATCTCATATTGTAGTTTTGTTCATAAAATAGTTGGGAGTTGAGGTCAGTTTCACCTTTCACACTCTTTCATGAATGGATGGATGTTGTGTAGAAAGCTGCCAAAGAGAACAAGTTGAGGTCAATTTACCAGCTTCATATACAGGACCTGAGGGGATGAACATGTTGAAGCACAAAAAATATCCATATAAAGCCCTAATTCTTTTCCAGACATTGATTTCTTCTCTTTTGCTCTTTCCCCATCTTACTTTTTCTTCAAAGACATCAGCAATATTTTATTCAGATTATGCTTTTAATGTTTCATGTTTTTTTTTTCTTTCTTGCGACTAAAAACCCGGGAATGCTTTATGCAAGCCGAGCAATCTCTCACGGTCCAACAAGTGCACATACATTCAGTATATGCAGATGTGGCGAACGGAGTAATAAATGGAATATGAAAGGAAATAAGTAAGCATGCAACAAGGCAGAAGCAAGAGAAGAAATTTGAATTAATGCAAATTACAGAAGCAAGTAGGGAAGGTAAAGCTGGAAGTGGGGGAAAAAAATGACAGGCTTTTATCCCCAACAGCCAACAGGGACAAGCTGAGTGCAGACATTTTTTTTTTCTGAGTAAGAGAAACATGGGAAGAGATTTTACAGAGTTGCAATAATTCCCAGCGGGTTTGAACACAGCATAAAGTGTATGAGTGTACACTTACGTCCGCAGGTTTGTGCATGAAAGTCTCTTTGAGAGAGTATCTACTCCCTCAGAGACTTAAGATACCCCACACCACCCTCCCGTTTTCTGGGACTTTGGCTTCAATTTGTGTTAAAGGGACTACATTAAGATTTTGCTTTTCGGGGAGGGGCAAATAATTAATATTTTCAACTTTGCGGGTGTAGGTCAGTGACCCCTGAAGGCAGTATGTGCATTTGTGTGCACATGTGTGACCCCTTCCCCCCCTCCTCCGTCCACCCCCATTACCCTCTGCTTTCAGAGGCAAGGCTCTCATGCATAATGCAGAGAGAACAGGGAGGCTCTCATTAATAATTACTGCCGCCTTTGATGGATGGAGAAAATAACGAAGGGAGCTGTTAAAAATGGAGAGAGCAAGACAGAGGCGGCAAAGGCGGGGAGGCGAGAACCAGAGTTTTTTGGGTGGTATTTCTTGCTCTTGTACTTCTGAGTGCTTGCTGGGACGGATTTGGGGTTAGTGTACTTGAAAGCTTGCCCCACATTGCAGATTGTGTTAATATTTTGATGAGGGCGTAACCCCTGTTCTGATGCTGGGTCAACTTAATTATGTTAGAAGAAGCTGCTACCATTCAGAGTGGCTGTCTCTCGCCGTTTCTTTGATACTCCTTATCATCACCCAGTTCTTTGTGATGAAATTCCTTTTTTCTCTCTCTTTCCTTCATATTTAGGATGTTAAACAGCTCTGTTGAGCTTCAAAATGGCTTCGGTGAAATTAAAGCAGTTGGAACTTCACGATATATGACTACTGGGCTTCTTTCTCAGAATTATGATGCACAGCTTGTCCATACATGAGCTCGCACATGCATATGCACGTAAAGCTGTGCGTGAGTGGGTTTGGGGTGGTCCGAACCACAGGTCAGCGTGGAAGGTCGGTTGAGCGGCAAAGTTACAATTCCCCTGCCAGCCGGCCAATAAGAGCACAGGCTCTGGTGGGCAGCCAATGGCAGAGTGACTTGCGACCTTTGATGGAGGCGCAACCGTTAGCTTCGTCACTGAACAACGGCGCTGGGGGCAAGATGGCCGACATCCAGCTCTGTAGAGATGGAGAGACAGAGGATGAGGCTAGAGATGGATGCAGAGACACAAGGGAGACAAATGGCTTTGAATAGTGGATGATAAAATGAAATTAAAGATGAAAGAAAGGAAATTAGGACAACGAGGGCTCATAAATGTACAGAATATGTTCATTCTGTTTGTTTAGATACCTTCTTGTAATGGAAAAGGTGACGAATGCATATCAGATATTTGTGAAATATTCTTATTTGGTGGTTGGTGATTTTGCTGCCTTTCGAGAAAGCTTGGTAAACTATTTACTTCACTTTAGCTTTTTTTTTTCCACTATGACTGGTTTAGAAGTAACAAAAAAGTTCAGGACATGAACTCTTGGTGAAATAAATTTTAGAAGAAAAGAATCCTCTTGAATCCTCTTCATGGCCTGAAGTTTTCTTGGACATGTTCTGCAAGAGCTGCTTGTGAAATTGTGAATGTTTGAAAGATTTGTGTGTCCCTTATTGCAAAATGTTGTGGATTCCCCTGCTGTGACGTGCATGAGTGGGTAAACAACTGTGGAGAAAGTCTCAACCTGAAACTTTTGCTGGATTATGCCTCTGAGTTGTCCCTCCCTACAGGCATCTGCATGTCATTTGCTTTTAAAAAGCAACAATACGGATGCCTTTATTTCAACAATATTTTCCCCATGACGGTTTCTAATCATCTTTGAACTCCGCAAGCATTTAATAATGCTGAGGAAAATTTCAGTGAAACAAATTCTCTGAGGCAGCAACATTAGTTATTGTGTGTGTGTGTGTGTGTGTGTGTGTGTG
>JAOWBL010000015.1:5736826-5747563 GCA_028564865.1 Zenarchopterus dispar
GGAAAATTTCAGTGAAACAAATTCTCTGAGGCAGCAACATTAGTTATTGTGTGTGTGTGTGTGTGTGTGTGTGTGTGCTCAGTGTGTGTGTTGGAGAGCGGGCGATCTCTGCTTGTCTGCTCTGATTTGAATGAAGGCTAGATGAATACTTATGGCCGTTATGCTTGAACAGGCAGTGTCGTAGATAGGTTGTGACACTCTGTGATGTCAGGTAACATTTCATCTAAAGAGAACAAGATATGCAGATCACTGTGTCAGGAAGATGTCTTGTCTGTACCGTCAGTGGAAACTGTTAGTCTCCCATGATGTAAATAGAAAGCCAACAAATGACTACTGATGACAAATGTCGCCGAGATGCCGACTTACAGAAAGCTGTCTGGGAAAATTATAAATATTTGAAAAGGTGCATGCACAACAAACCTCGTACGTAGGGAGAGAGCTTTACAGATTTTTTGTATGTAAAAAATGGATGTTGGAGTTTTGGATTCAGCTGCAGGGCATCTTGGGGTTTGTAGCCAAAAGTGATGTCAAAGGGATGCAGCTAAGAAGAAGCACTTTACACATCCACTAAGTAACTCCTGTCATTGAAATCAGCCCCAGCACTAATAATGTCTGAGTTTAAGTCTTAACATAATGACTGTTGTAGTATTTGGGCATTTTAACATGAGGTCTACAGGGACTGACACTTAATAGACAGGTCTCTGTGCAATGTCATCACAGGGGTGCTGGGACTGCTATGGGGCAAAAGGCAGTGTTTGTCAGAGCCAAAGTACCAAACAGAGATGACAAAGAGCTTTGTTGTGCATAAAACTATAGCAACGCCAGAAGGATAGATTAAAAATTGTTCAAAAATTCTAATGCGATCAGATCATTTTGCCAAAACCAGGAAAAGATTGTGGATTCAGGCTATTAAAAAGGGCAAATTAGCGTCCAGATGGCCCTGATGGCAGCAAAAGTCTCTGCAATGCCCAGATTACATCTAAAAATGCAAAACTCTCATCCCATCACTTAAACATAACGACAAATACCTTACACGTTCATGTGCACACACATTTTCCTTAAACACTGATTTTTTTCAGAAGTGTACCAGTGTAGTCTAGGGAATGTATAGATCCTGTAATTTCTTGGCTGTTTAAATGATTTGGCTGCTGATGTAATCTCCCGAGATGAGCTTCCACTTGTGTCGACTGCTGTCCCCCATTCATTTCCTGTTATATATTCTGTGGCGAATGTTTTACAGTAACGGTAATTGCTGCAAAATACAGCCGATCAAAAGGCAGATTTATTTTTAGTTCATTTTGCCTAATGATAACAATGCTGTCAGTTTGCTGCTGAATTTGTCAGACAAGAAGAGCATAAGCACATTTTGAGTTAGTCAACAATGCAGCGACACAGTTTATGATGATCTTGTGTCAGCAACTCTTTTACTGTTTGTGAGCAAGTAACCCATCTATAAATATACATGTTGCTATTTATTTCCCTCTCCTGTTTACCTCCACAAGGCTGATCGCTCAAGGCTCCACTTATCATTATTTTTACTTTCAAAAAAAAGAAATGGATCCAGAGTCACCGTTGGTGGAAGACCAACACGTAATTATCATCTGTGCTGCATAGAACTTAACGGTTTGGATTCGTCGTCACCGCTTTCATCAGCTTCATTTGTAGCGCCAGCATATGGCAGCAAAGGAAGCTCTGGGAGAAAATAAGTAAATAAAAAAATGAAAACCCAGCAAACTCAACCTGCCAGGCAGCACATAAGAAGGACACACAGTGAGCAGCTAGCTGGTGAACATAATGGAGCATTTAGTTAGTGAAAAGCCAGATATCTCCCTCAGGAGGTGGTTGATAGCAAAATAGGTTTAAAAAAAAAAATAAATAAAAAGATTAGCATTGAAACTCAAATTTGTTGCACTGGCACAAACACAGCTCCAAATGAATGCCAATGGTTCTCTGTGTTTGATGTATAAACAAACAGCTGATTGCCAATATGTTCACATATCAAGTTTATCAGGTGATTAGTTGTCACTGTTGTGTTTACAGCTTGTTTTCTGCCCTTAAGTATTTTGAAAATTAATTAATTTTTGGAAACTTAATGAGAAACTTAGTGAGACTGACATAAAATGCTGAAACGGCGGTGTGCAAAATGGTCGCAGGATTGAAATGTGTTGAACTTCTTTATTTTTCTTCCCTTTAAATATAACATTATACCCTTTGGGTTGTTAAGTTTTTATTGACTGGTAGCCAAAAACTGACCACCTCAGTGATGGTGGCTGGAAGGAAGGAAAAGCTGTAGTTGAAATGAACTAAGCTGCTGGCACTGCCAACGGGCTGAAAGGCATCTCTGTTACAGCCTCCAACAAACTCAGACACACACACACATGCACCACTGGCTCCGGTCCATAAAAAAATGGCCAGTGATGGAGAGAGACAAGGATTCAGAAAGATAAATGCGGAACAAAATGACACTCTTTAGCAAAGACCAGAAACAAACATGAGGGCGAAATGGAGAAAGATAATAACAGAGCGGCTGGATCTGCTAATAATTGTAGCATCTGAAAAAGCATTCAGGTTATGGCAGCTATCGGCCCTTTTAATCAATGAGCACTAGGAAGAGCTCCCTTAAAAACACTCACGTAAAGCTAATGAACATTTTGAAACTGCAGCGTTATTAACAGAAAAAGAATAACTGCATGTGCATGCTTGTGCACGTGTACCTACAAGTTGCAGGGCGTTCTGATCTGTGGGGATCTTTGAATTCATGTGGATTCATGTGATTGTGGCACTAATGCTTACATGTGGTGTATTCTTTAGGTATGAAGCAGCACAATGACCTCGGCACTCAGTATCGCTCAGTCATTTACACTTCCAACCCCACTCAACAGGAACTTGCATTGAAGAGTAAAGTGGCCTTCCAGCAGGTACGGTACTCCATACACACACATATCAGATTGCTTGGTTATTAAGTACTTAAGCATGGGTGTGCATTTAAACAGATGTATGCTATAAAGCAGTTGTGGTAGAGTATTTGTAGATAGTATGATAAAAGGTGAGAATAATGTCTAGCCATGTTTGTAATTTAGGGTTCAGTGTTAACAAGTATTAATTAAAAACATACTGGCAGGGATTTAGTGGGGTTTTTTTTAAACTGGTGAGTGAGTGTACACTTTTGTTTGGACTTATTCCAGTTGTTTAAATGACAATTAAAGCCTGGGTTAGAAACCACTTATGCTGTCTAGTTAAGCAAAAGCAGCTTTATTTAGATGACGTTACCCCATCCACTCAGTGAAATCTCCTCCTTAAGCTTAAAGAGAGGTAAAAGGTCGATAGGTCATCCTAACTGATTTCAGAAGCTCTCTCTTTCAGCAGCACACGCGTCGCTCTTTTGTTCTGTCAGTCCATCTGTCCATCCATCCGTTGATCCCCGCGTCTCTTTTACAAATTCTAATCATCGTGGTTCCTTGGGCCTCCTGGGGTCAGCAGTCACGGACCGCGGGGGCCGTTACGTTACTGCGGCAACAACCTCCCAACCTTGGCCTTGGGCTGGGGTCAGAGGTGAGGGAGGTATGGCAGCTGAGACCAAAGGGGTGATGAGGTGGGGAAGGAAATCAGGAAAACCAGAAGAAAAAAGATACTATATCAGAGATTGTAGTTGGCAGGAGTCAGCTGACCACGACCCAACGCCACATGCATACACTTAGGAGCACACGCCATCAAGGAAAAACGAAAGAGATCAGCAAGTGGCAGAGGGATGAGGAGTGAAACTTAAACAGGTTTTATGTGTAGCAGCAGTCCTGAAAGAAACTACGTGACACAACTCTAACGGGATCTATCCGTCTATCAATCTATCTTTCTATTTATAGCATCATATTTATGGCAAGTGATGAAACAGAATGTGCTTATGAGAAGATCATATTTGATCAACAAATTCAAGTGCAGATGCAAAAAAAACACAACCATGCACGCAAGAGATCAGGCCTCCATATGAGCAGAACCTGCTGAGCACACTCAGGACCTCTCCACGTGCGCAAGAGTTTCAACCTGGCCACTGCTAGAAGGCATGTTGCAGCCTCTTGAGGAACTTTGCTTTAGACGTTGATTTCTGTTTACTCAAGTCTTACTTTTAATCGTTTCGGAGATGGAGACCGTTGAGTTCATTGTCCAACTCGTGATTTGCCGCTCTCATTCTTCAAAATATGCTACAACTTTGGGAATCCTGGAATTATCCATCAATCAAAGACGAGGTGGACTTCAGTGTGGATTTGATCGCACGTGAAATGAGCAGTCAAGAGCTGTTCAGTGCATGCATTGGCCTCCAATGTGTAAACTTTAAAAAGTCAGTTGATTTGAGTGGGCAGTAATCAACTTCGAGAACAGAATTACCCGAGAGGACACGAGTGCCCTTCAGGCGTGTTTGGGAAGACTCTTGTGTGCACGAAGATGTCTGGAGTGCACAAGACAGGATCTCTTTTACATGTCTGGTTGTTGGTTTTTTTTTTTTTTTTTCATTTTTGCTCTTGTACTGTTGAACTCTGAAACTGGAAAAGATGACTTTGTCTGCGGGAATAATACAACTTACTCTTGAGCATGCTTTATCAAGTCCTCCACATTAAATTTAAAAGTGATGCCAGAGTTTTACAAATATAGACAGTTTGTGTGTCTTTGGGGTCATTGTCTGCACCACAGAGTCGACTAAGGAGAGAGTTGTCTGAGAAACACAGAAAGAAAATTATAGATCCACATGTGAAATGTAAAGGCTATAAGAATGATTTCTAGCAGCTTCATGTTCCTGTGACTCCAATTGGAAACATTATCAGCCTGATCTTCAAGGTCAAGATACGTCACCATCTGATCGCAACATCTATAATCTTTTAGACAATAATGGGCTCCATGGAAGAAAATGTTGACAAGCCCCAAAACAGCGTTTGTTAAGTCACATTAGTTTCAATGTTAACAGAGAGCTAAATTAAGCTTTTAAAGAAAGGAACACCATACCTACTGTGAAGCAGGGAGGAAACTTGGTTACTTTGCTACATCTGCAATGAAAGCTCAAGACGGTCAAGATATCCTGTCGGGAAGCTGGACTGCAGTCGTAGGTTACTGTCCTCAAAACAGGACTCAAAACATGCAGTTAGAAGCACCAATGAACGACTGATGAGAAAAAGGAAGAGAACTATACGGATATGCATAGGGATATACGCAGGACCCCTGATCCTAAATCTACTTAATAGTTCTTGCAAGTAAGGTTTGTGCAACATAACTATGTAAAATATTCAAATGAATCAAAATTCAGCACTGAATAAATAAAGATGCCTACCTTACCCTTTTGCATCTTTCAGAAGTAGTGGTAGTTGTTGTTGTTTTTTAATAAGATTAGAACAAATTCTCAGAAAAAAGGCAAATGTGAACCAGGAGCTGTGATTATTTGCCTGATTCTGAAAATATCAACAAAGGCAAGTCTTACGTGTCATATAGGTCGTAGTGGCATGAGTGTTTAGAGAAAGAAAACCAAAAGAAAAGAAAAATCTGCAGAAACATCCGAGGTTTCACAAGGATCATATTACAGCTTAAAAAGGGCTGTTACATTGAGCGTTATCTTTCTGTCATGTTCATGTCAGGCAAAGGCTGAGAACTTAAACCCACTTCACAGCAAAATCTCACCAAACACTTTTACAAACGACAATAAGTCAAACTGTTTCTCCCTGCCAACGCTGCTGACACCACCAATCTGTCAGAGGCACCCCAGTTTCATCTGAGGGCTCCTGGGACTCGCATCTTCTCAAAGCAGCTGACACACTCTGAACCAAAATGGCAGCCTGCTGCCCTGAAATGGTTTCCTCGCTGCAATGATGCCGAGTCCAAGGAGCGCCTGGTTGAAAGCTTCATCGCAACAGAGAAAGGCTTGCCTGCTGTGTGGGTCTGGCTTTTGCACGTGAGTTTGTGCGTTTTATCCTGAAAGGCCAACGCACTCTGGGAGAGCAGCGAGAGAAGTAAACGCATGTTCAGTAGAGTGACAAGAGAGGAGGCGGAGACGATCTGAGACGACCAGAGATAAGACAGGCATCACAAAATCCAGATTCCACCCCATTGCCAGCCCATGACTCACACCCGCTCGCACATACATGCGAGACACACACAGACATACATCTGGCACATACAGGCACAGCCCAATGAATAATTAACCCATATGAAGAGTCTCTTCTGCAGGGCTTTCAGTTTCTTAACTTCAGCATTGAGGGGGAGGTCTGGAGGGGATGGGGGGGGGGAGTGGAGAGTGAGGCAGAAAAGCTTGTTTAAGCGCGAGAGCGGAGAGGCGGGGGGGAGGCAAAGCAGAGAAGAGAAGGGGGTTCTCTTTAATGAAATTTGAAATTTGCAGAACATCAAAGGGTTTTGTAGCCAAGCCGCTGTGGCAGCAGAGCAGAGAGGAGAGCATCTCTTTCTCTGTCTCCCCCATCTCTCTTCTTCTCCTTCTCCCCTTCTCTCCATCCCTCCCTCTCTGTTGAAAAGTGTCTCCCTAGAGCTGGGTGGGGTGGAGGGTGAGAGAGAAGGGGATGGGAAGAGTTGATTAGGAGAAGGTTGGGGGTGGGGGTGGCTTAGAGATGGGTAAGGGGTTTGGAGAGAAAAATGGATCAACCGGGGCTTCTGCATATATGTGTGTGCGCCAATGTATGAACAATGGGTTTTTATCAAGCCAGCTTGAATATTGCGTGCATGCGCGTGTGTGTGTGTGTACGCGCACATGCATATGTGTAGGGCCTTGGAGGGGTGAGTGTGCCCTCTGATAAAGCATCCTAACTTAATGAGCTTGAAAAGGGGATGAAGAGGCGGGGTGCACAGAGGTTGGGATGATAGATTGAGGGGGGGGAAAGGCATTTGGGGTTAGAAGTGGTGAGAAGAACCCCGAGGGTTGTTAAAACGGGGCACAACATCAGCAGGTTTGTAATCAGACTTCTAGTCGCACAAGCTCATGCTTCCTATTTTGGAAAGTCTTCAAAAGTCACTTTTCTCCTTCCAAATGTTCCTCGGCTCTCCTGTTTATCTCGCCTGCCCGTGCTTTACGTCGAAGTCTTTAGAAAGTTGTTGCTGTGCGCTGAATTCATCAATAGTTCATAGGCGCCTTGCTTATGTTGCTGTAAAACCTTACTGGCTGCTCTGAAAAGAATCATGAAAAATGATTAGTTTATTGTTCACAAATAAGTTGCATAACTGCGAGAAGGTAAATGCCCAGTGGCACTCTGTCGACTCCATCGCCGCTTCGATACCGTAAAGTTGCAGCTTTTCAGCAGAATACGGGTTTGATCTTCTGCGTTTTCACATGCGGGGCTACTTGTTGTCTGCCTGGGAACGACGACGGCGAAAAATGAAAAAAAAATTAAAAAAATGTGGGAGCGTGCACCGCTTCACTCCGAGACTGAAGTGCTTGCAGCGTCTCTTCTCTCGAAATGTAGGAGTGTTGGCTTCCTCGCACACAAAATGTAGGAGGGCTCACTGAAGATTAGAGCCCAGCTAAAATGGATGCCCGACCCGCGCTGAGCGAGAGAGAGACAGATGAACAGAACAGGGCAGGGAAAAAAGAAAAAAAAAACCTCTTGATCCTCTCTGCATAGGCAGACCCAAACAGCCCATACCCATTCTTTTAGTTATAAAAATGATATTTTTGCCTTTTGCACTGGTTTCACCGTATTCTTCTATTTGTGTGACAAAACAAATTCCCTTGCGATATCGGTAAAGTTTCTGTATGATCCATGCGTCCTCAGTATTCATCTATGCTCCTGGATAAAAGCACGGTGAATGTTTTTCAGATTTGGCTTTTCACAGAACCTCGTGTAAACTAGATCTGTTAGACTTGTTTATTAGCACCACATCAAAGTCCGTGGTACTGCCTTCGACGTCTTTTGAATCCTTTACTTGGCTCTTCTCCGTCTCCGCGTCTCTCCCCATCTCTGTCCGTTTTCCTGCGTCGCTCCCACTCCGAGGTCATGGAGGGCAAGCGCGGCGCTGCGGACCAGCCAACGGGCATCGTGTCAGGCCGTTTCATGTGTTTTCAGGGAAAAGCCGCGCTCTCTTACCAGGACTTCAGCAGAGAGCCGCTTTGATGTCTGCAGTACTTAAAAGGTGTATTTACATTTTGAAGATGTTGAAGGGCTTTTTTCTGACCTCCGGAGTTCAGGTGCGCAGCTGTAGTCAACGCTTCGCTGTTTTTAAATCCGAGCAAAAGAGATCCAGGAGTGCAGCTGTCTTTTGTCTCCACATTTTGTGGTTCGATTTGTAAAGAGTAACGTATTCAGAAATGTTTCCACTTCAACATTTGCGGTTTGTCTTACTTTGTTTTTCTGCTTTGTAACAATATCATAAATGTACACCTAAAAGGTAGGCATTTTAACACAATTTTTTTACAATAAAGCCCACAATGCTATCTAAAGTATTTTAATTACAGCTGACACAATATTAAAGGCTGCTCATTCAGTAAGTCATCAATAATGGTAATTATAATCTGGAATACTGCAGAGCCGTGCTTTAAGACATAATCAGTATAGAATTACTGCCTGGTGCACAAATCTTTGTTTCTCATAAAATTCAAAGTTCATATATCTGGTTCAGAATGTGAGGAAAATCATTTTAATCTTCCTTCTCTTTTAACACCGGTAGGTGAACAGAATCCTCTGATTCGTGGGATTTTCTCCACTCTGGACGTGAGCTGTTACTGTCAAAGCAGGCGACGCGGGGTTCAGCGGTCCACGCTGAATCGGATCAGAATTTTAAACAGTAGCCGAAAATAATCGGAGGTTGCAGAGGTTGGGCTGCAGGCTGAAACCACACCTGACTGATCCTCCACGTCGAGCAGTTCTTCACTTCCCCAAACCATAACCGTTTATTTACTTCCCTGCTTTGACTGGTGAAGTTAACTGCTAATACTTTTTCATTTCTTAAGTGAAGTTTTAATGTGAGTGAGTCATGCAGCGATTTGTTCTCGAGGCCTTCAAAAAGGGGTCAGAGTGTCTTTTGAGCTGTGGTATTTACATTTATAACCTTGTGCAAAATGCTGTGCCAATAGCTTTTCTTAATTGCAGAGATGGAAATAATTTAGTATGAAAACTAAAGAAAACAGTAATTGACTCTGGGATAATTACATAAATGATCAAATCGAGGTCGCATCCCTCTTCAAATGTCTTCACCATGAGTCATCAGGTGTCACAAACTATGTCAGCGCATGTCTCTTCCCCACCACTCCGCCGCCGTGGGCCCTCCGAGGGAAGGCGACGCAGAGAGACAAGACTGCAGGGTGAAGCAGAGGAGGAGAGAGTGCACGTTCTTCCTCCTCTTCCTCTCCTTCTTCCTCCTCTGCCTCTACCCCTCTCTCGGGGTGTCACGTCTTATTTGTGTCCCAGGGTCGCCTCTCTGGCGATGGCGATGTCGCGAGGGGCTCTCTCGCTTGGCTGGCAAGCGGGGAGGACTTTGGTAGAAACGAAGCGGTGTACTGCGCTCGCACGGGAGAGAGAAAGCAGGAGAATCAGCAACAGAGGTGATGGAGAGTGTCAGATAGAAGGAGGAGGAGGAGGAGAGAGGCGCACCCATTCAGCCATGTCTTTGACATGGGAGTCTTTCCGACAGGCGTGAAGAGAGGCAGGGCCGACTGGGCTGAGTGAGCTTAGCCCTGGACACACAATCAAAACAAGAGGATTTAGGCTTTTTTTTTTTTTTTTAAACCTTTAAATTCAACATAATTAGTCCATATCACAGTCCGTCTCTGACCAAAAATCTCATCTTAACCCTGAACTCCAGCCTTGTGTTCATAATCAGGACACACGCTCCCGTTAGCGGCTTTGTGAAATGATTTCCTTCTCCACGAACTGAGTAGCACAAACACGTATGCTGATCTCTTCCTTTATAACCGCGCTTTCGCACCTACGTGCACGTAGATGCACAGTGCATGTCAGTTTCCATCCCTGTGTTCCATCATTATCAAAAACATCAAAATGCCTCGCTTAAAGCCATCTAGTATAGCCTTTATTTCGTCCGTTTTTGGCCATTTTTACCTTCCACATTCTTCCCTTTATTTCCATGCAGCTGCTGCAGAGGATGAGAGAGAGAGGAAGCCAAAGCCACATAAGGTTATACACAGTGGCGTGACGCCATGCATTCTGATTTATAGATCTAAAATGGCCGCCGTGTTGTGACTGCTGTAGAGGGCTGGATGGAGAGCGAGGGATCGGTGCGGGGGTGTCAGGGTGGAGGTGTGCCTTTACTCGGAGTGTCAGACCTCTCCTTGGACGTTGTGCTCTGTTCACTCAGAGCGTCCCATGCCCCGGAGGGCTCTCTACTTTTGCGGTTTGGTGATGATGACTGATTAATTAGGCCACGATGTACAAAGCTCCGTGCTTGAGTCGGCTGTTTTACCACAGAGCTGGTGCACGCAGTCGCCAAAAAGCAGGTTTTCTTTTGTCAGATTGTGTGCAGTTTGCAAATTGTCTCTCTTCCTGCGAGGCCTAAAGATAGTCTGCATTTTGGTGTCTTTAGGTTTTGTACAGGGTTGTTTCCCAAAGGGAGATGCGAGTCCGCACATTAAAGAGGCAGCCGCTGAGGAGTTAGAGGTCAGCTGCTGCCTCAGCCTCTCTGTGGGGCCCAAAGCTTTGATTTACAGACTCCACTGCATCAGCATCAGCTCTCTCTCTCTCTCTCTCTCTCTCTCTCTCTCTCTCTCTCTCTCTCTCTCTCTCTCTCTCTCACACACACACACAC
>JAOWBL010000015.1:5771798-5781819 GCA_028564865.1 Zenarchopterus dispar
GGTTAAAAGCAGAGGACAAGTTTCAGTGCATTTCGTAAGATATGTACTGACAATATGTGGATTATCCTTATCCTTATAACAGAAAATAGGAATTCTTATTTTAAAGATAATATGACTCGCTGTTTTGCTAATTGTACTGACAGATCACGACGAGCAGCTCTGTACTGGTCTGGAAGGATCTGAGGTTGAAGCTAAGCCTTGCCACCAACGAAAGGCCTAAGGCTGCTGGCCGGGGTAACCGCAGGACAACCCGGAGGCTCCTCCAGTTGAGCTACCTTTCAGGTTGACTTGCACCCTTCCAAGTTCACTAACTGAATTGCTAACCAGTGGTAGACTAGCAACCTTCACTCAGACCTGTGTTGGGACCTGGACTCTGCCAGGCTTATCAGGCTCAAAATTTACTTGTCAACAACCCACTGGAGGGTCCCTGAGTACTGGCAGAACTTAGTCAGAGCTCCAGAAGTTCTTATTTCAGATGTTTTTCAGCAGTAACATTTAAAATGAGGATGGATGGAAAGATTTGATCAAAATGGATGCAAGGGAATGTTAGCTAAGGGAATGTCAGCGTAAGCTAAACTAAGCTAAAATGGCTAGCTTATGGTGACTAAGGTTAGGTGAACAGCTGCCAGACTTGTTTAACCCACTCATTTTTTTTATTTTTGGATAGGTTAGGGTCAGCTCCTGCCAAAACGGCATCACCCAGAGTTCCAAAAAAACAGTCCTCTGAATGCCCAAAGGTGACATCACAGAGGGTTTGTCCAGGTCTTTTTACACACTCCGTCTACTCCTTTTCACCATTTAGAGGATTTTCCAAACAGGTTCCCAGACATTGGTACATGCATCCATCAGGCAGGACCTTTGTTAAACTCTAAATGCAGGATTACCCAAACAATCAGTGGGACAGCTCCAGCTCTTACACGCAAACAGTAATTTGATCATATTACTCCTGCACTGAAGTCACTTTACTGGCTCTATTTCAATAAGGAATCACGTTTGTCATCTTGATATGGCAAAAAGTACTTCATGGTGTGGCCTTCCACTACATCTCTGACTCATTCAGGGTCTATAAGTTGATCCAACGTCTCAGATCATGAAGGAAATCTAACTCAACCCAGAAATAGATTAATTACGTTTTATTTGACATGTGTTATTTCTCATGATTAATCAACATTAGTCTGTCAGCGTAAAACGCTGTGAGTTTATGTGTAATGAAATATCCTGCTCAAATTAAGTTGCTATCACTAAGTATCAGTCTTTATGCTTCTTCCCCTTTTTAAACTTAAGAGCTTTAGGTTTGTGAGAACTTGCTTCCAAATGTCGTTTTCCTCTTTTGGCCATCCTGGGAGATGAGAGGAAGCAACATTTTTAGAAATCTTGAGTGGCTTACATCGTCCACTTTGGTGAGACTCCTAACTTAGCGGAGCAAGGATATTTTCAGTAATTACACAGTAACCAGGGAATGTTAGCAGGAAATGTCCATAACACAATACACACAGGCCAGGCACAGCTAAACAGATATAGGAATTTCCTGGTAGTGCTGCTCTCTTTGGAAGTCACCCTTGCTTGTGTTGCTTCAGCCTTTATTCTCAGGAATAATAGACAGTAAAGATTTGAAAGCATTTTTTGGTTTCTGTGCGGTTAGAAGAGCAGTCATGGAGGTGCAAAGGGTCACAGAGTGGGAGGATGAACTCAAAATGGTTCACAGACAAAACCAATGATACGTTTGAAAATCCCACATTGTGAGTTTGAGATGGACTGGAATATTTTAAACTTGAAAAGGGGATGTTTTCTGTGATGGTTTCACACACAAAGCGCATTTATTCCTTCTAGTCTGACTGTGACAATAATCAGAGCTGACCAGATGGTGTTCACGTCACAGCATCCTGATTCAAGTGGCTCTGAAGGAACATGCTATGTTGATGTTTAGGATGGTGGGGGCGGGGGGGCAGGGGGAGTCTCTGCATACATTATATCCATATATGTGACATTTAGAATAAAAGAGTCCACTAGCAAGCCCAAAATGTGAATTTTGTGTTCAGTTATAGACCTCAGAAGTGTGTAGAAGGGGTTTTAATCAGGTCACAGAGAGCCCAGACCCCTCTTCTCCCACTCTGCCCCCTCTGTCTCGAGTGCTCTGCCAGGGGTGACCAAGAGGGACATCAGTGACCCAAATTAGGAAAGGGTAAGTGTGTGTGTTTGTATGGAGGGGGGGGTGTATTAGCTGTGTATCATGCCTCAGTCCGCACTGTTTCAGTTCATTAGTAGCAAAAAGAAGAGACACAAGAGAGACAAGGAGGGGTGCCAAGTGTGTGTGTGTGCGTGTGTGTTCTTGTGTGTGTGTGTTGGGAGATGCCAGGGGCAGAGAAAAGAAGAATACGTCAGTGACAGACGGAGAAAATCACTAGATTTCTGGGACCCTCTTGACCTAGAAACACATGACACACACACACACACACACACACAGGTGCAAAGATACTCACCAAGGACCTAACGGCCTCTGCGTCTCTGTGAAGCTGGACCAGCTGAACCCCTGCAGCAGCCACCACAGTGTGACACCTCTTTGCATCTTTCTTTCTCTCAATCCCTCCCTTTTATTCCCCCTAGTGAGTGTCTCTTTCTACTTTCCGTCATGTCCCCTCAAGTCTTACCCTCAGTCATTTTCCTTCTCACTTTTCTCTGAACATATTCTCCTCATTGGTCTCAGCTTCCCGATCATCCAAACTGATTTCCTGCTTTTATCTCTCCATCTTACTCGCACAGTCCGTGTCTCTCTTTCACAGAAGCGCATGCATGAATTTTGATTTTATATTTAGGTTTGTGTGGGGGGAAAAAGAGACGCTCAATGGCTCAACTTGTCTAAAAACATTCACTTGACTTCTTTCACCTCGGCATAATACACTGTTCTGTCTGATCAAATATGTTGAGGTCGGTTTATCTTCATTTGAGTCACCTCTTTAAACCGCGACTTGTTGGCTTCTCCTCCAGCTTGGATGTCTTTAAATGAGCGAAACCAGCTGCACTTTGGAAGCTGAGGTTTGAAGTATACCGGACCGGATTTGGATCCTACTTTCAAAGACTCTTTATTTACAAGCCATTCTGTGTGGGATCTTGCAAAGTGTAGATCCAGACAGGCCTTGTCCTTAAATGCAAGGTCAAAAATTCTTCTTCAGCTGAGTCAAAATTACCACAAAGACACAAAGGCCCCCTTGCAAAACAGCGAGAGAAGCTGCAATGACAAAAGTATATTTGTAATAATTGTTACATGGTCATCATCTGGTCTGTAGACACAAGTTTTGAGTTCTGAGATCAGTGAGGTTGATTTGGGCCTTATTAAATAACACTTGAATATAAAAACCTATTCCGAGCTGCTCGAGAGGAATTATGGAAGGTGTTGTGACTAAACAGATCACACTTGCCGCCACCAACCGGCTCCAACCGCAGTCACCAAGTCTGGCCTTGCTTACACAAAGCCAGATGTTTATCCTCATTGGATGGCTACAGCATAAACCATCTGTTCCAGTCACTTGACAAAAACGACAAAACAAAAGTGTGACCAGCACCTGGCAGCCTCTCTCTTGGTCTAATCACACTGAACACTATACTCAGCTTGTTTTGCCCCTATGTGGCGGCCATGGGTTTTATGTCCTTCTGTGGGCTGCGTCCCACCTGCTGTACGGCTCCACAGCCTCGTTTCTGTCCTGCATGGAGAGAACAGAAAAATCCTCTCACTCAAGGACACGGACAGGGCCACCTGTACACATGATAGCATCAACAATGCACTTCCCAGAACGGGCATCCCAAGTAGTGTAATATTGTCACCTTGTAACATATTTCTGTGTTTCTAAACTATAAAATGTTACTGCTGTATTTGTGTCAAGGTGTGTTTCATGTGCTGTTTTTCTTGCCATTGGATAACGTCATGATAACTGGTATTCTGGGAACTGCAAGTGGTCCTTTTAAACAATCTGTTAATATTTAGATACTCAGAAGAGAAACAGAAGTATATGAAGAAATGAGACTATTTATCAGATTAGATTTTTGGTGTGATTCCCGTACCTCCACACAGTCTTGCAGTCCCTCTGCGTAATTGCCTTATAACTTGTTTAAAACCTATACAGGACAGATGCAAAATAGTGGTCCTAATGTATAAAGTTCGCATTGCCTCACAGCCACGGAGGGCACATAGCTGACATGTGTGATCAGTAACACACATGTCAGCTAATTTGTTAGTTAGTTATCTCATCTAAAAATCGAGCGAAAATAAGTGAGTGGATGCTTGAACAAGAATTCCTAACAAAAACAACAAGAACCCAATACAAAACAACAATGTGCATGAAATGTTGTGTTGCTCCTCGGGTCACATGGAACAAAAGCTTGGGATCTGTAGGCTGTTCAAAGCTGACAGAGAAGACTGAAGCGTCTTTGATGAAGAGTATGAGTGAAAACACTGAGAGGAGGACGAGGAGGAGGAGGAGGAACCCTGCATGACACACATCCACCCTGCATTCAACGAATTAAGTTTCACTGTGTTTCTTGCTACTTAATTATCCCCCCCATGATGGGCTTGCAAATACTCTTTTGTTTCCATCACAGGCTCTCCCCATGACAATCTGGCTTTATCTCAGCTCACAAGATCGCCCTCTTATCTGCACATTCTGTCCATTTGTTACCAAATATAAGGATACACTTTATTTAGATTGAAACAAGGTGTTTTAGACACAGAGATGAGTGGAGGGGGGTGGCATTATCACACAAATAGTCATGGTTCATGAGTTGATGTTCGGGATTATTATTATCCTGGAATAGCATTTTCCAGTTTGGAAGTTAAGTGGTTGCAGATAAAATGTGGAGGGTTGAAATTTAATTGAGTGAGAGGGAGTGGGGGGGAGAGCAAAGAGAGGGGTGTTGCTACTTATGCGTGACGATTGTTGATGGCTTGATTGTCTGCGTCCAGCTGCACTGAGGAGCAGGGAGAGGGAGAGGGAGGGCGGGGAGAGAGGCAGACTCACTGACGCCGGCCTCGGAATTCTCCCATCCATTGAAAGAGAGACCCGATTGTGTCCGGGGCCTTTCCGACAAGCACCTGATCCCTGCCCAGACACACTAGCGCGTGTGTGTGTTTCACACTGGGAGCTCTGGAATCTGTACACAGGCGCTGGTAGCGGGGAAGCTACCACAGCAAAAATACTCTGTGAGACATATTTCTTATACAAATGGCTCATAACACAGTAGACAGACAGTTTATGAGCAGCCCTTTGTGAATCATCACATGCAAGTTGGTAACTTCTAATCCCAAATCGTTGTCCA
Organism: Zenarchopterus dispar; assembly: GCA_028564865.1. Taxonomy (NCBI): domain Eukaryota; kingdom Metazoa; phylum Chordata; class Actinopteri; order Beloniformes; family Zenarchopteridae; genus Zenarchopterus; species Zenarchopterus dispar. The sequence goes on from JAOWBL010000015.1 coordinate 5,777,106, forward strand.
CTCCGTGCCTCCTCCCCATTATAGTTTCGTCAGCAAAGTCAGAAAGTGTGATTATTTTCCCATCACATCTGGGAGGGTGGGTGAATGAAGCAATAATTGCCCTCCTCTTGACAAATTTAAGAAAGCTGTTTAAGGTCAAAGTCTTGTTTGGATACTTGGCGCCACTCACATAATATATCTTTAAAGCAGCGCTGGATCGAAGTCCCGTCTCGCAGTTCAATAATATGGTTTGTTTTAAAGTGAGGTCGCTGAGTGACTTGTCACACAAGGGTCAGCGCTTGTGGGGAGGAGGGAGAGCTGCCACAGTTGTGGCTCCAACATCTGTTAAACTTTTGCATAATTAGGAGGATATATCCAGCCGTGCGCTTTTACGCACACATGTGAACAGGCTGAAGATAGGAATACGACGCGTTTGTATTTGCACAGAGCTTACATTGTGTTATATTCCATCTTACACCTTTACCTGTGAGGCAACGCATTTAAATTGGCTGCCAGTTTCGCCATATTAAACCAAAGATTTCACAATAAAGAGGAATAGTTCACGCCCTCATTTCTGAGTGTGCGAGACTGTCAAGGTGGTTGCGACATCTAAAACTGTCTAAAAATCTGTCACGCACGGATCTTTGTACAACCACACTGCGCTACTGTATTCAGTCTCAACTGACAAGTTTTCCTAGATTTATTTGTCTTAATAACTTAATAACTAGATTGTTCAAAAGCTCCAGTCCTGCCATTTTTCATGAAAAGATTTGTGTGGATTAATCATTGGTAACGTTGTGGACTATTTGGAAAGTTTTTCCTCTTAATTTTACTGAGTAAAACTGCAGACCCAAGACGAAAAGCTCCGAGAGGGGTGGGTAGAGCCTTTACACGTGACTGACACGACCTGTGAGCCAATCAGATGTCTGAGCGCCTCTGCTTCTCTCCCCTCTGACGGTTCACGGGGGAGGGCGGGCCGTCTGCCAGAGAGGGGAGTGCGAGTTGGGGTGAATGGATGACGTCGGGAGGCTGGCGCCAGCAAGTCTGGGACTGGCGCGTTAGATCAACACAGCTGGGCCGGGATAGGACACACAGCTGGCTAGGGCCTGCATTCCTTCACAAAACAGGATTGTGAGAAAAGGGGAAAATAAGACCCAAATAGGAGCAGAACGGGACGTGCTTTCATGTAAACTAAAAGGGAGCAACAGTTGGAATTGTTCAAATGTAACTTTTGTGACAGTTTCACACAGAAGAGCTTAGATTTTAGCAGCAAGACCCTTATCAGGTTAAGCTCATATAGTTTACATATTATACCCACATGCAATGAGGATGGATGAAAGTCCAAGTTCCTTTAATACTCAAACAACATACTAATTGTTGTAACCATATACAATTTTAAAATAAACTAAATAATAATAGTAGTGATTTATATTATACCTGTAAGCTATTGCAGATGTTTTTCTTATGTTCTCTCTGAGTTCACATATGTTAAAAAGTGCCTCCTAACCTATAATTTAGCAAACTTTACACACAATGAACTGCAGTGATATATCCTAAAGAAATGAGAAAATAAATATTGATATCATATTTAGACTAGAGGTGCCTATATCTATCTACAAACGTGAGGTATTTTCGGGATATGCAGTGAAACATGTCTCAGGATAGCAGACTTGACAGTAATTAGTCAAAGTTGGATAAAAGTAAGTAATAGCTATAACTCTAATTGCTGTTGTTTCTAGAGAGCAGCCGTTTAAAACTAACAGTAATCCTCTTTTACTTTTACATTTCTATGGTGCCCTACTTTGGAAACTTAAATACCATCATCTGAAAAAGATAGTTTGCCAGTTGATTGACATTGCCCTTCGGGCATCTCATTCTAATTTCATCATTCTTTCCAGCCCTTCAATAAGGTGACATCAGCCAATAAGATCGGACTTGTGTTTTATACCAGCCAATCAGAATACGATGCGAAAAAAGGGGGCGTGGACAGTCGCGCTGCGTATAAAACGTGTAAAACTGTACGGAGCTGTCACAGCGCTGTTGCTGCTCAGGATAGTGAGTTACATCTAACCAGCCGATCGCGTGTTTTGCCGTCGTTTCACTCGTGATTTCTTATCATGAAAGCCATCAGTCCCGTCCGCTCGGTGAGGAGCTGCTACAAGGCCGTGTGCTGCATCTCGGAGCAGAGTCTCGCCATCAGCCGGAATAAACACTCGTGTTTGGAGGAGCCGGTGAGCGCCCTGTGCGACATGAACGACTGCTACTCCAAGCTGAAGGAGCTGGTTCCGAGCATCCCGCAGAACAAGTCCGTCAGTCAGGTGGAGATCCTGCAGCACGTCATCGACTACATCTTTGACCTCCAGATCGCCCTGGAGACGGAGGACACAGCCACGCCGGAGATGGTTTTGTCAATAAAAGTGAGTTGGAGATGTGCGCTTATGCTTGTCCCTGAACATCTACAGACAAAAACGTTTACCCAGACAATTCTGATTTGGCTGAGCATGCCACATAGTTTTTTGTTTATTGATCATATTTGGTTTAAACTAAAGTCCACGTCTGGTAAAGTTTGCTTTACACAATAACCTGCTTCTACACAAACACCGGTGTTCTATTTTAAACTTTTGTGGTACAGAGGCTGATAATGATCTCTGATATTACACTTCCTATGTACCCTGATATTTACGCTTTTATATATATCAATAGGAAAGCTGTCATTTTCAGCTATTAATACTTGTTTCTGTTCTTTGTTCAGACTTCAGACATCACTCGGAATTTCTCCACAGAAGATGGGCGGTTGTGCCATTAGGATGAGGATGACACATTGTGGTACGTATTTATCCATCATTTTTTAATCTCCCTGATGTAAAAAAAAAAATGTCATGGTAAATCTATAAATCAGCATACATCTGAGCAACTCTTCTCATGGAAACCCACACCAGACAGACACTGTTTTAAAATTGGCTGTTTTAGTGTGGTTTTGACTTTTAAAGTAAAAGAAATAGAAATAAAACTTATTTGTTTAAAAAAAATGAAAGAAGAAGCTCCCCCCCTTTGCTCCACATTCTCCATACTGCCAATTAGACAGGCCAGTGATTGTGAAGCGGATTCATTGCTATCTGCCTGGGGTTAATGAAAGTTCCATGGTAGGCGCCAGTCTGTCTGCTCCCTGCTGCAGGGAGGGAGGGAGGGAGGGCGAGAGGGAGAGATCTGACTTCACTTTTCTTCCTTTCTCTCCATGCAGGTGCAGGGAAACACATGTCTCCACTTCACTCCGGGCAAGAGGACAAGAGGGGCAGAAAGGGTGGGATAGGTATTTGGGAAAGAAGGAGAAGACAGAGGAGGAGGTGCAATTTTTAAAGAAGGAGGAAAACGCCGTCTGTTTCCTAGATGAGTGGGGATCAACAGTAGTGCATGAACAAGAAAACAGAGACTCATTCTTTTGGCTCCTGGACAGACAAATCAACACACCAAAGCAGAGGCCAGGAATGCACTGAACTGAAAGCAACCAACTGTGTATGTCTTCCTCGCAAAGCTGGGATTCCTTATAGATAGAAGTAAAAACATTCCTACATTGTCTGAGTATTTTATTTTAATTTTGTTTAACATTCCACACACAGTTTTCACAGACTGATCTCCACCCCACACCAAGTCTCATATCACGTAATTATTACCCCAAAAACAAGATTTTCTAGTGATCTGGAGTCTGTTAAACTTCAAGACATGTGCATCTATCTGCTGTGTGTATGTATGGTGTGAGTCATTTTGGATGTATGTAATTTTTTTATGGAAGTTTTCTTTGGTATAATCCAAACTCTATACTAGAGTTAATTATAAGTGTTTGTGGGGATTGTGTAATTTCTACAGACAACATGCTATGAGTTTCATAAACTCCTTATAATAAAGTTTGCTTTGTATGTATGTTATGTCAACAAATAAAAGGTTATGTGACTGATTTTTGACAGCTGTGAAGTTTTTTTTGTATGAAATGATGAATGAGTGTTCTTCAGAGGACTGAGATGATGCTGACGTGAGTTTTAGGCCTTGGATGACGATGAAATGCTGATACAACAGGATGTGTTCAGATGAATCTTGAGGTTGTGTGGCTGGAAATCACACCAAGGGAGTTTCCTGTAAGTTGTTCTAATTTTCCAATACAAAAGGTATCTATTAAGCAGTTGAGCTTCCTACATGGTAAAAAGGAAAACTCAATCTGCCTGATGATTCACAAATTATGTTATTATGAGTTATGGCACAGACCTGCGTGAGAACTACAGGACCCTGACCATACAGGCTGAATAACATCATCTCAAAATGACAGAAAAAAAACTACCTGTGACAACTTCCTTTTTTCACAAGAGTGTAAATTTCAAGGTATTGACTTAAAGTTTAGAATCAATTATCAAAAAATACATGGACAAATAAATAACTTATGGTAGTAGTCTTCAAAGTAGAGCATCATCCGAAATAATGGAGGCATTGTATGTCACATATTGTGTATGGATATTAGCTACCCTGAAGATGTGTTTTTGGTTTTACTGATCCTTTTTTTAATACCTACCGAAACTAAAGGGAAGCCAACAAATACAAAGTTCATTCTCATGAATCTAGAAGAGAAATGTATTCTAGCAGACCTTCTTGCATAATATTACAATTGCAGCATCATCTAGTGGTCAAAACCGGTTATGACCGTCGCAGTCATTCAGTGCAACTTTATACTGTATCTTCTAATTTTCCA
>JAOWBL010000015.1:5783610-5812241 GCA_028564865.1 Zenarchopterus dispar
TATATATATATATATATATATATATAATATATATATATATATATATATATATATATATATATATAATATACAATAATAGATACTTTTTGTAATGGAAAATTAGAAGATACAGTATAAAGTTGCACTGAATGACTGCGACGGTCATAACCGGTTTTGACCACTAGATGATAAAAGGTTATGTGTATATATATACACACACACACATATACATGCACATCCATTGAGATTGTGGAGGAAGAAGATGCGGAGGAAGAACTGTTATGAAAAGAGAAGCTGATGCACGCATGTACCATCAACAGATCGAAGAAGTGTCTGACATTGAGAATTCCTGCCAGTGACAGGAAAAGGCTGGTCTGAAGGACAGCACAGAGGCATTAATCATTAAACAGGCCTTGAACACAAGAGGGATAGAAGTCAGGGTCTTCCACACCAGACAGGACCCCAGCTGCAGACTGTGCAAAGATGCCCCAGATACAAATCCAACACAGATTAGCAGTATACAAGATGCTGGCAGGAACACCACGACAGGAACACTACGACTAAATAGATATATATATTGTACTGAAACACCTGCACTGAGTATGGATTGAAAGTCCCAAACGCAATCCCGAATGACAGCGATATCATGAAAAGGAACACGGGAAATTGGAGAAGTATCAGGGGTTGAAGAAAGAGATGGAGAAGATGTGGAAGGTGAAGACAGCAGTGGTGCCAGTAGTAGTTGGGGCATTTGGAGCTATGACCTCCAAGCTGGGAGAGTGTCTTCAGATCAGCAGATCCAAGTAACAACATCAGAGATCTCAGTCCAGAAGTGTGTAGGAACAGAAAACTGAAACTTCAATCTCCCAGGCTTCTGGTGGAGGACCTCAATTTGAAGAGGCCAACACACAGTGGAGTTTTTATAATCTATATATTTATATGTATGTGTGTGTGTGTGTGTGTATACAAAGTCTCTTTCTAGTGATAGTGTAGGCAAAAAGAGTTGTTCAGCAGCATCAGAAAGGCTATGATTACTAAGAAAATCTGAAGTCTGATTCAATAATCAGGTATTTATATATCCCTCTTTCAATGTTTGTTGCAGTAAAGATGCTTCTAGAATCTGTCAAAAAGAAAACAATTGGAGGAAAAAAAAATAATCAAAGTTCATTGCAAAGACAGCTCAAGAACTTCAGACTGACCTGGAAGAATCAAACCAAATAAGCCTTAAATATTGAAGGTCAATGAAACACAGTTTTTAAAAGTTCCCTGCAAATTTGGAGCTTAAACACACAGCAAATGAAGCACTTAAGAAAAATCCTTGCAGCAGGTGGTAATCTTATATGTAATTAAAAATGGATGGTGAGATTTAAATTGTATTAGACGTCTACTTACTGCTTCAAAAGTTTTAAGCCAAAACAAATTCTTTAGACTCAAAGTAAAATGATCACATTTCTGTGTGCGCCACAAGATGGGGGTGTTGGATGAGAATACAACAAATATGCTGCACTGACGTCTCAGGAATGCAAAATCATTAAACACAAGATAAGGTCATTGCTTTAAAGGTTGGAATGAATTCCTGCGGGGGAAATGCAAAGGAACCCACTGAACTGTTCAAGCTGTGTTTTCGTAGAAATGACTGTGTTTGAAAGAAGTCATTCTAGCCAATATGTCACTTTTTATTGCAGTAAAAAGACTTCTGTTAAAATATAATCAGTCACGTGAGTTTCATGTAACTGACTTCATATTGAAGTGGGATACCACAAACAAACATATCCTACAGAATTTAACATTATGAACATCTTGATACGTGTGTAAACACACATGTTTACACACTTATCTTCTGTGTAGTTGTCTTTGGTTGTTTTACTGTTAAATACTAAGTCAAACGGAAAAATGTGTGCATAAAAAAAACCCCTTCAGATTCCTAAAAGGGTTTGGCTGTGCCTTTGTCCTCACACCAGCATTCCCTTGTTGCTCATATTTTGCACTTTCAACAGGAAATAGTTGTTACTTGATTATGAGAACAATATACTGTGAGTTTTGCTCCAATTTAGAATACAGCGTTGCATGAAAAGTAAAACTATGGTCTGTAAAGTTTTTCCTGTGGAGTATTACAGTGGGAATGACAACAAACAAGGAAGGAAGGAGTCAAGATTGTTTTAAACAACGTACTGTACACTGTGACTAACTGAGATCAGTGCAACATCCTGGTTTTACAATCTGAAGACGCATCTGAAACCCCTTTTATTCTGACTTATGAAAGACAAGAAATGTTCTGTTCAGCAGGCTGCAGTATGAAAGAGGAAGAAAAATGGAGGGTGGAGAGAATTTAGGATCTAGTCATACTCAGTGTTTCTTGTTGCCAACTTCTCCTTACTGTAGCAATAATACGTCAGGAGCAAAGTCAGTAATTTTTTATAACTGACAAATAAGAATTATCTTCCCATCTAATCCAGAGTAATAAGCAGACAACTGTGTCAGCTATTCCCCTCGTCCTCCTGTCATGAAATATTCAGTGTCATATCTATAATTGTAAGTTCATAAAAGCACAATTGTATATCAAAACCTTTGAACATTTTGACGGATTTCTTTGAAACACACTTCAGATTGAGACACAACAACAGGTCTGCTGAGGCTCCAGTCTACTTTGTCTTGTGTCTTGTCCGATGGGGGTCAGGTCATATGGCTTGGGTTTGGTCGCTGTGCATGGGGGAGGGGGTGTTTTCTTTCAATATCTCTGGTGAGCCAATAAGCAAGTATGGTGAATCCAATTATCATTTACAGACAGTCCACAAACAACACCTTGTTGCAGACTTCAGTCCACTTTCAAAACATAAAAATGTGGATTACAATTTAAAGAATAAATTATCTCTGCTGAGTGTTCCGGGAAAAAGGTTCTGAACATATACATTATATATATTTTAATAAACCTAGCTATATTAAAACACTTTTTTTCTGACTAAATTCCTAAATGTACCTTAGACTTTACTTAATGTCTTGTTTTTAAAACTTGTTGAGGAAATAGATCATCTTTATAACACATTTTAAGAAATATTAAGTTAAATATCAAAACATAAACATATATTGCAACATAAAGTATTTTCATATTGTACGTTTGTGCTGTATTTAAATTAATCTGTTGGTCATTCATGTCCACATAGCATTATAGGATAATTAAATAAGAGACAAGTCATTGAAGTTTCGGGAGTTTATAATACTAGGCATAGCTCAAATTGTTGTTTATCACGGGATGTGATAAACAGAAAAGAAATGAGGTAACAACAGAGCTACAGCCCTATAATGTATATAATTATTACATGGTTTGGGCTGCGCATTGTCTTCAACAAAATGATGACACTGGCCCTTTAAGACGACAAGTCCCCGCCCTGTACAACTGTTTTATGTAAATATGACAAGCCGAACGTGCCGACAGCCAATCAGAGGCGATTCCCAACCGCGGGAGATCTAAATTTCGCGGGATGAAGTTTCGCGCTAAAAAGACTGTTCTTCCCCAGCTCCTCTTGTCTCTTGTATGGGGAGAGAGTAGCCGTGAGGAGGACGGAGTCAACATCACAGAAGTCCGCACTCGAAAACGATCCCAGACACATCCAGAAGCTCCCAGTGTTGGACTTGAAAAGTGCTGGATGGTCAAAACAATTTGTTTATTTATTTAGACGACATTTCCTTGTAACTGGTAAGGCAGGTTTCCTTTTTGAAAATGACAAAAGATAACATAAACTAGTCTGCTGATTGTATTAACGAACTTTATCCGACAAAGCACCCGCACTGCACGTACAACTCGTGCACTTTTGGATTTAATAGGTCTTTTTTTTTTTTTTTTTTGTAGCTGTATGTGTTGCCCTTTGTTCTCTGTTATTGTATAGACGTGCTGGTTATTTTCAAGGGATCTCGGCAGCCGGAGCAGCTTCCTAATAAAAGAACGATAGTGCACGTCTTCCCTCGCTTGACCAATCCGGTTAAATTCAGTTTTACTCAGGAAAATGATGCGGATGCCAAAAGGCGTCTCTCCGGCATCGGCTCGGCCGGCAGTGGGGCTCTCCTGCTCTCAGCAGAAGATGAAGGTTCTGTCCGGCGGAGGAGCGAAGAGCGACTTCTTCAGCACCGGCCTGTCCAGTCCGCCCATGCACACGGTACCGGCCGGGTATTTCACGCAGATCTGCAACACCGCAGCTGCCGAACAAAGAGCCAACAGCCTGTACTCGACCCCCCACGGACCCGAGGCTAAACCCATCAGATCATCCTCCGGGCGCTTGCCGGTAAAGACGCAAACACTCATGCAAAGCAATGTTTTTACGCACCGATCATAAGCGGGTCGTTGTGTGCGTGATGTGGGTGGAATAATGCTTGATTTCCATTGGTATGCGCGCTCTAGCAGGGCGCATACAAATATGTTTTGACGTGATAAGCCACAGTGGGGCCACTGTGACTGCTGCTGTTGCTGCTGCAGCTCTTTCATGAATGCTGTGCTCTTTTTTTTTTTTTTTTTTTTCTCCCCCGTGAAACTCTGTGACATCTTTTCCCGCAGTCCAGCTGTAGCTGGAGAACACCAGACGCCATGTGTGCATAGATGAGGGAGCAAAGGGGGGGTCAATAGATAGTACTTGCGGGGCCCCTTTTCCTCTGAAAAAGTAGGATGAGTGCCCCCACAGTGGAGTAAGGATTGCTTATACACAACCAGATAATGCAGGGGCATGACCGGGCTGGTTGGAAACACCAAGCGCAAACACATCATTTCTTAACAGTTGCATTTGGTGATTATACACCCACAGACAGCTGCTCCATCCGCACCTGTCATTAACCAGCGGAGGACCTGTGTAACCTGTTCCTGCAACTGTAGGAAGGAGGTGCAGGTTGGAGGTCGTCACCAAACAACTGGTGTGTTTCCCAGAGACCTTTACTGTTTTGAAAACTAAAAATGTCACCCGATGAGTAAGAAAATGCTATTTATGTTCGTGTCAACATTGTGCTCCCTGTTCCCGAACAACTGGTTAAAAATACCACTTGTTGGATTTGTAATGACAGTCCTTTAAAGTTTTGTGTTATGCATTAAGACTGCAGTGTGTGCAGGGTCTCCAGATCTCATGTTAACCCCCTGCCCTCAGAGCATGTCCACTAATAGGCCCTTGAAGAGGATTACTTGGGCAGTTAGAACTAGGCTGCCACCTGGCTTATCAGATGCTAAGGTGAATGCACTGATCAAGTCTGTACTCTTGGATTTAGACAAGTCATTTAGCAAAACTGGAACTTTTATTCAGACATGAAGCTGTTATTCCCCCCTTATACACTATTCAAACTAAATTATGTGTCAGAAACTCTAAATACAACCATTCCAGACGTTTACAGGGACTATATTGGCTTAGTTATACTTTGATTGTTGTCACAGTGCTCTCTGTGGTGCGTTCGTTCCCTGTACCACACTCCTGTGTTTGGATGTGTTGCAATCCCATTTATTTCTCTATTTAAGTGATTCAGAGGGAAATAAATATTTTTGAGCTATTGCATATTGTAAGGGCTTTATTTGCTTTGAAACAAATAAAGACAGAGAGAAGGGATCAAATGTATAAACTTCTTCTGCACGTTTCACTAAATTCCCTTACTTTTAGGAAAGATGCCACCTTAAATTTAACAAAACCCATATTATACAATATTTAGATGATGGATTGTCTGTTTCACGTGTCCCAAAAGAATTCAAAAGCATGGTTCCTAATCCTTTTTGATCCCAGTGCATAAGATAAGATTTCCATCCTTATCTTGAATTGAAAAAAAAGATAATATAGACACAAAGATCAAGGTTGGTAATGGGTTAGTTTGGCTGAGTCATAACATTAGATGGATGGGATTTTCGTTTAATTGTATTTGTGTTTAGATTAATAGATGAAAGTAAATAAAGAGTTTCTCAGGCTTTTTCAGTACATGTTTACAGACTGCTGGAGTTGGAGGATGCAGTATTTAAATTCATCGCTCATTTTGAAAATAGTGGGGTATGTGTCATGGACTTGGTGTCAGCCAGCGGCAGCTTCGGTGCATCTTCAGTAATAGGTTTTATGCTTACAGGAAAGGGTTGCCTTGTTCACATACTGCTCACTTCCTTTGACTTGACACTAAAACTACCACTTCTTAGTTTTTGTCTCATTATTATCCAGAGGCTTAAGTTTAAGCTTGAAGCGCCAGCTTTCTAAAAACACAGTGAAGTCGATGTTACTGTCAGCTGCAGATATCTTGCATTAAGCGTCATAAAAAGGCAGTGTATCAGTGATGAGCATGCGAATTTTAACCAGGGTGTGTAGGTTGTTGATAATGTTGTGACAGTGTTTCCTTCAGGCTTGACAGTGATGTAAATGTGTTACAGCATTCAGGCCTCCATTCAAAGTCCAGGAAATCCCTTTTTTTATTTGTAATGACTGCTTTCACATTAAAGCCAATACTCTCCAGTACCATCGACAGATGTATGTGTCTGTTTAAGATGAAGTCATCAATGTTCATTACAACCAAACGTACTTACCAGAAACAGTGTCTTAGAAACGTGTTTCTAACACATGTGCAGTGATGGATAATCTACTACAACTGCTACAACACCAGGACTGGTTACTGTTATTAGCCTTTGGATTTGGTTAAAAAAAAAAAATCCACTTCTACCGTGAGGTTTCCTATAACTTCTGATGATACCTTGAATCACTTCCTTTCAGCTCGTGTGGTTGAGTTCCCCACACTGGTGCCAGGGTGTGGCACCGATTGTACTCCCACCTATGTGCAGTGCAAACTCTTCCTACGAATGATCTTGTTTTAGTTTAGGAGCTTTATCTCCTCAATTAGGGGCAGTTTAGTATTTTTTTTTTTTAAAAAAAGCTTGCCCCCCTTCCCCATTAGCAGCCCACCCTTCACTCGAGAGACGTGCTGACAGTCAGCAAGGCACTGCAGCTTATTTTCACCTTTCGGTGCCCAAAGCTATTTTGTACAGAAACTTTGGTATTTGTAGACATACTGTAACATGCCCTTGACTTATATGGAATCTGATTGCTCTGCAGCCTGACTTTCAGGGTTTGTTGGTTTGAGGAGAGGCCCAGCTGCATAAATCCTTCACGTGACTGTGTGTGAAGTGCCAAAGTGGAGATTTCACATCGTAGCAGTGGTGGAGGGAATTAGTGAAAGAATGCACAGCCAACAGAGGAAGCCACGTGTGGCGCTTTGGGCGTAAATAGGTGAGCAAACGGGGTGAGGTTACGTGCAATGCGAGCGAATTGGTACTGGAGTTTGGGAGCTAAGGAGGAATGCAGTTCAATCTTTCTAACAGTTGCAGTTTATTCTCAGTGAGTTGGAAGGAAGACAGATTAGTTGTCTTTCCTGTAGCTGAGGTGATGTTTGTGTAAGATGGTTGACTCACCAGAAAAATCCCTCATGCAAAAAAATGGAGAAACCAAACCCCCACCCTAGCCCGTACAGCTGCATGGTGAAACCGTTGTTGCTTTTCTTGCAACATCTCACCTGCTTGTGGCTCTGACTCAGATTATAAATGTATCATTCTGAAAAGGTCAACCTGGTGCAGCTTTTTTTGTACGTTCAGGTTGTTTTTGTACTTTTTTACATTTTAGTCTTTTTTTAATGCATTGACACCTGGGATTGGAAGGTCAACTGATGCGTCGCAGATCTCCCCTCTGTTTAACTCTGCACAGCTGTCACCGCTCGGAGACACTTCAGCAAACATGGGCTGAGGCCTCGCTGCGGCTGCTGGTGTGTGACATCTACTGTTGCATTTCTGGAGATGCACCAACTGCAATAGTCTTGTTTGACTCAGTTCTTTAGCATAACAGGTTTTCATTCTCTCTAAAGCAGCGGGACACTAAAAAATATTCACCCTCACTCAGTAAATTCAAATAAAATAATGTTCTAAGTGTGCTGGATAAAAGTATATGTTTAAAATCCCCCAAAAGTGAATTACAGCAAGGTTTTATTTTATTGCATCAGAGAACAGAGCAAATGTTTTATAAATCAGAAACGGGAAACTTAAAGCGTTTCATTTGTAGTTTAGCACATGAAAACGTGCACCAGGCAGTAAAAACCGAGCAGTCAGACTTAACTTTAACATCAAGGTGACGATAGAAGTTCAAACATCTCCTTTTAAAAATGATTCTTGTGATGGTTTTGGCTTTGAACAGGTTGAGTGTGCAGCAGGGGACGACTTCAACTGTTCTGATACAGCAACACTAGAGAAGTTTCTCCATATCTGTGTTGTATATTTTGGGCTAAGGTGATTTTTCTGAAACCTCTACCCTTAGCCAAAGTAAATGAGCCACCTTCCAGGAATTTCCCGATTTTCCCACGTATTGGCTTAACTTTCTCTTTTGCCTCTTTAGATATTTTGAACTTGCATTTCATGATGCATTCGCTGACTAAAAAACTTTTTGTTTGCAATCCGCTAGCCTCTAGTCAAAGCTGTTCAACCTAAAAAATCAAGTGATTCAGGTCACCGAGTAAGCGATTGGAGCATCGTTAGGATCACTGCACATTTGGCCTTCGCTGGAAATGCTCCTGGAAAGCATTTTCTTCCAAAGTAGCCGCTCACGTCCTGTTGTCTGTATCTTGCTGAGGTTCCTTCATGGCTGTGAGGCTGTATCTGTAGAGCGTAAAATCCACCCACCAGCAGCGCGTACGCTGGCGGCGCTGCTGCAGATGTCACCAGTCAAACAGGTGGACGTGTCATGCAGCACATGTGGACAAAGGCAGCGTTCTTTAGTCCCTTCTCTCACATAAGCGCATCCACACATGGTTGATTGAATTCAAAACTTTTCTAATCTCTGAAGAAGTCAGTTGCCTAAACCTGTTAGCTAAATCAGCTCACTAGTCTCATGTGTGCCCGTGCGACAAAGCGGTCTTTGTTGCTGAGTGTTTGGAGGAGGGTGTGAGACTACACAGAGAGGTGAGGTCCCAACCAGACAGAACAGATTACCCATTAAATTCTTGAGCTGGAGTCTCACACCTTGTTACCTTTCACAACATGGTGTTTTCGTGAGGCTACGTTGTGTGGGGAAGGATTGACAAGCTTTCCCCTCATCTGTGAGGCTTTGTTTGTGCCATTGATTCTCTGGTAGGAATTCTAAGGGTCCTCCAGTTTTCACCACAATTTGGTGTTTCCTCCAACCTTGTGACTTTCACTTTTGCTGTTTGGGCCATTTTAAGAAAAAAAAAAGCAATGGTGGATTGTTTATTTGTATTTGCAGTCCAAAGGTTATGCTTCAAAGTGCACGCTTTGAAGTCCACGATGCAGTGCAGCTACAGCCAGGTAATCCCGCGCTTGTTTGGAGGACTCGAGTGCTAAGCTGTGGAACGAAAGAGGCAAAGAGATGGGCGGCTTGAGAGGGGGAGGAGAGGTCATTGAGTGATTTCAGGGACTTCCTGGCGCTTGGCAGGCAGCGGGCCGAGAACCAATCAGCCTCCACTCCTATTCGCCCACACACAATCAAGCCCCTCTTTGAGTACTTGGGAAAGTGTGAGGGGGGTGCTTTGTTCCTGCACTTGAGGATTGTTGGCACATTTACGACACGGGAGGTTTCAACAAACACTCATTCACCCCATTTTGCTAGCATTTGTTTCACAGCCTTGGCTTGCCCTTTACAATACATTAGAACAAATCATATGGATGGGCTGAATAGGTACGATGATGCAGTGGGCGGAATAGGAGAGGAATTCCACAGCTAATATTAGAACTAAGACATGCCTTTTTTTTTCTAATTTACACAAAACGTTTACTCTCCAGGCCAAAAGGAAGCTGGATCTAGAAGACCCTCTATACCTGCCGGAGTTCCGCACACCTAAAGGCAAAGGTGGCATCGCAGCGAGGATACCGAGCCCACTGAGTGAGTAGGCTTAACGGATCGAGCGTGGGGAGAAGGTTTATTGTTGTGAGTTTCACTGGTAGTCGAGGTGAGCAGAATACGGTCAACAGTTACTCCAACTTCAGAGGAACTGATAAAATAAGTGATACTGAACCATAGTAGTGAGTCAGAGGGAAGCGAGGTGAAGGATAGGTCAGGTGTGTTCAGGCGATATGATAGGGCCTCAGTGGGATATGACTACAGAAGGTTGAGGTGTCTTTAAAGGATGCCCAGCAGCTCCCAGACCCAGAGAGGAAACCATCACGCGATTCTTTTAGACAGTGTTTCAGAAATCTTTTGTTCTTGCCGTGAGTGTACATCTGCACACTGGCAGGACTGTCACTGCTTTGAGATTGAAATACCTTGATTTATATCCGTAGAACTGATATCGAGAGGACAAAATATTGGTGCTTGAAAGATTAGTTTGATATTGTGATTAAGATGCCAATTGTAAAATTACTCACATTCAGCTTCAAACAACTGTCACTGACACATACTGCATCATTTTAATTTTAATATTAGACTCTTGTCAAGAGCCTGGATGACTAATTCAAGAAGTGTTTGTGTCAATATCAGATGATCAGCTGAATGAATATGAAAATTACTGGATGAAAATGAGAACTGTGTGAATGAACTGTATGTCTGTATGTTTTGGGGTTTTTTTTCTGTTTTTATGAGCTAATTGTGCGTATCCCTGCTCCCAGCTCCAAAGTCTCCTGGTGAGAGGACGCGGTACGACACCTCACTGGGCCTGTTGACAAAAAAATTTGTGGGACTCATTGCCGAGTCTCCTGACGGAGTTCTCGATCTGAACTGGGCCACTGAAGTTCTGGAAGTCCAGAAGAGACGCATCTACGACATCACAAATGTCCTCGAGGGAGTGCAGCTCATTCGAAAGAAGTCCAAGAACAACATCCAGTGGCTGTAAGTCCAAACACAGAACGGCAAAGGAAACGGGAGGAATGGTATTAGTTTTGGGAAAAGGTTTGTGAAAAAAAGTTAACATATAGCTTTAAGTGTCTTGCAAGTTACATTTTAATTACCAAAAGCTTTTTTCTGTTTTTTTTTTTTTTTTAAACAAACCCCTGTGCACTTGCTTTACTGAGCTAAAATACTAGGACACAATGTGAAACGAACAAACTATCACTATACAGGCTTAGATAACATGACTTATTTCATTTACTGTTAAATCTTGCACAAATGCCAAGTATCACATGCACATCATGGCTCTACACCACAGAGACAGTCGTCCTGGATAATGGAGCATCACCAGATAAACCAGACAAACAGAATAGACAACCACCTCCAAAAATACACAAATAAATACGTTTAAAATACAGCTGTAGCAGTAATCCAAAGGAGCAGACCGTGCAGCATGGATGAGACCTACAGAGCGAATCCTACTAAATGACTCAACGGACAATTCACTACTTGCACAATTTAGCTACAAAAAAATAGTGCCAAGAGTTTGAGTTGGTACAGGGCAAACTTGTGCAACTTTCTCAGATTACTTTAACAGTTTCTGTGAAAGATTGAATGTTGGGAAGTACATTGCATAATATCCACAGCTATGAATAAAAAAAAAAAAACCTCTTTGAGACAAAGCATGAAACTACTTTTTTGAAAGAAAAAAAAAAGAGACAGAAAGAAACATGTATTTAGATTATTCAAGCGATAGACGAGACAAGGTCAAGATAGACTTAAAAAGGTGGGAGTGTAATGATGTAGGTCTGCATGAATATTCATGATCCAAAGCCTGCTGCAAAAAATCGAACAAGTATTTCTAGTTGTGACAAATGTTAAAACTATGACCTGGTCAAGTATGTTTCTTTACTTGTATCTAGTAGAGCATCAATGTGGGGTATTTTAAAGATAGAGAAAGAGTAATCCAACCCTTTCAGTAAAGAGGGCTGGAAAAAGAAAAAAAAGTTTTTGAAGAATGACTGAACATCCCTTCAGGAATTGCAACATCGTTGGTGTGAAGATCTGACTGTGGTTAATGAGAAAAGTGTCATATGGAGTTCCTGCTGCAGGGCCTGAACGTCACACAGGATGTTTGTCAGTTTCTAATGTAAACGAAATGCAGTGCATTCACACATATAGAGTTTTATTTCCAGTCTAAAGTATTTCATTTTAGCACCACTGTGGTCTGATGTTACATCAGAGACAATAAAAAATTTGAGTTAAGTCTGGAGTTTATGTGGAGGGTTTATATTTGAACTGTGGACAAGTTAAAACAGTTGATGGTGTTTTTGCAGCGTGGGAGATGTGTTTGAAGGTGGTGCCAGTGGAGGAGAGAAAGCCTGTGCCCTGAGGAGAGAGCTGGGAGAGCTGGAACGAGCAGAGAGATCTCTGGATGACCTGATTCAGTCCAGCACCACTCAGCTCAAACAGCTCACCGAGTACAAGGACAACCAGAGATATCCTTCACAGCTCTGTGGCTGTCCACGTGATTTTTTTGCTTGTCTTCCGTGTGTAGTTAAACATCCACCCACGCGCACGGTTCATTTCACCTTGACCCCAAAACTGTACATTGGGCTATGTGACGTACCAGGATATCCGCTCCATCGGCAGTCTAAGAGACCAGACGGTGATTGCTGTTAAGGCCCCTGCAGAGACGAAGCTGGAGGTGCCAGACACTGTGGGGGTGAGACTGTCAGAATTTAAATAGTCTTGTTTCCTGCTCTTTCTGTTGAGTCTATTGTATCATTTTATGAAAACATTTTCCACTTGTATGATTTAAAACTGATGCCGGACAAAGAATTTTGGCAGCTGACTGATCTTTGGTCTCTTCTCTTACAGCAGGGCTCGTTACAGATTTATCTGAAGAGTAGAAATGGGCCCATAGAAGTCTACTTATGTCCAGAGGAAGGACTTGAAGACGCTAGCCCCGTTAAGAGCCTCGTCACCCCGAAGAAGGAATGCCCCGAAAATGTCGACCCACCGTCGGCAACCTTACTGGCACAGCAGAGCTACAGCATCAAAAAGGAGACAGTTGAATGTAAGCTTGTGATTCTTCAGTAGGGCTATCAGGGTTATGTTCTGCACCGTAGGCTCTTGACTTCCTTTTATACACAGGAAATGTGTAACCAGCTGTCAGGACCTCTCATGCCCTCTGAGTTGTCTGATCTCAAATAGACACTTGTGTGTTCACATTTTCCTCTAAAATGTGACTCCAGATGCCGACAGAGGGCTTGTGATCAGATATGAGCCATCTTTTCAATTTGGAAACGAACACGTAGCCTTCATCACACAGCCAGCTGTCTACTGAGTAACATACAGGACGTCAGCAGGTCTGCTGATGCTTATTTAAAAATCACAAATGTGTTCACTGATCGAAACTGTGTCATTTTTCAGACTGGGGTTTAACAGGGCTGGAAATTTTACCATAAATGTTTGAGAAAGTTGCTCAAAATAGTCCAGTTTGGAGTCAAACAGCGTATGTAACATTGTTCTGTTGAAAACTATGATGTGGCCATCAGATTACTTTTTTTTTTCTTTTTTTTAAACTTTGGTTTGTGTTCAGTAGTGCTATTTTCACTCTCGGCCAAACATCGCACCACAAGCCACTTGACAGCAGTCAGTCATTAGCAAGTCTAATGTTTCCATGACAACTTGCCTGAAGTGACAAGTGACTTTCTTTATTGTTTTTTTTTGTTGTTTTTTTTTGTACCACTCGAAGCAAACTATACAGTTTGTAAATGAAGCATGACTGTAGCTGGAAGTCATTTACCCACAATGGATACTGTTACTTCCTTTTGCCCTGTTTATTTATGTGCTCCTACAGAGGCCTTTTTAGCTCAAACACACCCAGTACACCCCGTAGTTGGGTTGGATCGAGATTGCGGCACTTTCACACCATTAATGACTGCATCAAAAATCACTGCTAGCCATACCGAGACCACCTCTTCCAGGAAGTCTCGGTTGAGTGTGGTTGCTGTGTTCACACTGAAAAAAGTGAACCACACTTATGCCCTGATTTCCTTTGGACTGACCTAAACCATGGCAGTGAAAGGCTCCTAAAAGAAAAAGACACGCAGACATATACACAGTTACAGCTGGGATATTCTGGACTGGTTAAAATCATTTACATTTGATGGCTTAGGCTCGATGAGTAGATGAGCTTTCCTCGGGCAGCGTGTTAAATCAAACTTCAAACAACAGTCATTTCTGAATGAAAACAAAACTAGAAGTAAAAAGAAACAGCATCACATTACTGAAGTAACACCATCTTTCATTTAACAGTTAAACTTTATTGTTGTAGATCAATTTTATTCCTTGGACACAAATCGTGAGGCCTCAGTAGTCCAGATGAAATGTGCAGGATTCTAATAATTAACTGTCCAGTAGAGTGAGGAGTCCAGAGAGTAAATCTTCGAAGACGTAAAGGCAGAATGAGGAAAAATAATTGTATGTAAAGTTTAAGAACTTTGGTAAGTAAAGACACAAACTCAAACTTTTTAAATTTTTACTGGTCTTTAAAGGAAAGCCTGAGAACATGCTCACAATAACAACTTTATTGCTTGTCCAGGGGGACATGTCCAACTAGACACTCACATGGCCCCAGTCCACCGTGCTTTTATATTTAAAAAATAGAGATGTGATCCTTTAGTCTCTGCAGAACTCAACATATAAGAAAAAAGGTTTTCAGTGAATGATAAATCAAGTTAACTTAGATTCTCCTTTTTTTTCTATCTCGAGCAAAAAGAAAAGAAAAGAAAACATTCCACTGAAAAGCTAAACCATATATGGTTAGTGTAGCCCAGGACACAACAGTGTTCAAATGTTCTCTTTTCTAAATGAAACCTTAGTGATCAGATCTGAAAGTATTGCTCCGCTGCCCACTTGTGATTGTATCTTTCAGCATGCACCTTGCACCAGATCTGGATATGGCCTTATTTTAATTGTACCTACGCAGTGATCTGCCAGTGAGTTTCCCTCATTAGGTGGTAATTTTGTGAGCATTCAGCCAATGAAATCAATTGTTCTGCAATAAACAATACCATGAAATAGCATTTTATAGGATCCAAGACAAAGAGAGGTGGCAATAAACAGATCATTACCACATGCAATCTTCTAAAGAGCTGAAGCAAGGAGGTGATTAGTTTAGTTTTATATGAAGACTGGAGGCAAAGGTTAACCACTCTCCTCGCCTCTGTGCAAAGGTCAGAAATGTGCCTAACGGCACCACTGAAGCATAATGTCCAAATTACTTTTTGATGTTTTATGAGAAGCCTTATTGGATCAAGATGAATCCCTGGCTGGGTTGTAAGAGTGGCATCACAACTACTGCTACATTTCTGTTTGTGCATGTACATCTGAGTTAGACATCTGGGCAGGCACACGCTGTTTCAAATTTAAATTCACTTTTTTTTTCCTTTTTTGTTACTTCTTTAAACACAGCCAGCATATCCGCATCAGCTCCAGCCACCACCTCAACCTCCGGCTCCTCTCTGCTCGACGTCGAAGGTCTGCTGGGTTTGCCCCCCAGCCTGCTGCAGATCACTGAGGACCAGCTCCCCGGCACCTCCTTCTCCTCTGACCCCAACACCCCTTTCGTCAGTTTCTCTCCACCCCTGGACCATGACGATTACCTCTGGAGTCTGGAGGATGGCGAGGGGGTGTCAGATTTCTTTGACTCCTATGACCTTGGAGATTTGTTGAAAAGCTGAGGAATACAGGGAGGGGGGAGAAAATGCACAGAGAAAAATGGGAAATATTTAAATTAATGCCTTCTTGGGACAGTAGATATTACACTATTAAGCCATCACATGTTTTTACCATGTTTGCGGGAGGCTTGCCTTCTTTGTTTATATTAGTATTGTATAAATAATTTGTAATTTGTACATGTTGTAAAGATGATGTGATCTTTAGGAAACAAGTTTGCTTAGAGTTGGAGGTGGGTTATCTCCAAGAACTAGGAAATACTGTTTTAAACAGCAGGGTTGTTTTTTTTTTTTTTTGTTTTTTTTTTGTAATGGATGTTTGTGTCACATTTTCACTCAGTGTTGCAAAAATTAATAAAAAAAACTTGTCTCCATATATCATCAGTAAAAAAAAAAAAAAACTAAACTAATACATATGGATACAAGGCGGTGTTTACTGTGATCAACTCAGGACATTTTTTTCTCCTCATTTCCAAAGTCGAAATTGATCGTATCCCTCTACGGCCTGTAGGGGGCGGCATTGTATCGTCTTAGCTTTAACTGCCATGCAGCTTTGCAGCGTTCAATCACTGGATGAGAGTAAGCTAAAAGCCATAGAAAAACATAGAATTTGTGCTAAAAAAAAATCTATTTTTTACTGCTGACCTATTGAAGCTGTTTTAACTGTCTTTGTTACAGCTTGGGTGCACAATAGCACGTGTATGAAATGTCTCTGAAATACTGTTGAGGTAATTTTGAAGGTGCTCATGTTGCTTCTGTCTGATCAGATTTATTCTTTCCTGCCTTAAGCTTCGTGCCAGACGTTCTACCTGTTCAGTCCAGCATTCTGTGCCAAAAATGAGCCGGTTGAGGCCCGAGCGCAGAGTTAATGATGGATAATGGCTACTTTGTGAAAATCTTTGACTTGGCAGCTTTGTTTAAAATCCAGTTGCTTCCCTGTTGATTTGTGTTTAGTAGTTTATTTTATTGGATGTTTTTGAGTTGTGTAGTAGTACAAAACTACTATTGTATTTCTTAGGAAATAATAGGGTATAATTTAAATGCAGCATCTGTGTTGCAGCTGTTGGGGGAATGGGGATTTTGGGGGGGTTAATTGAAAGAGTTTCTTTCTCCTTTGGATTTGAAATGAAAGAAATACGTTGTTTAGAAGAAGGATAACCAAGGATAAACCATTTCTGTTCAGGTTATAGGCCTATGGTTGCTTTCTCACATGTTGTGGTGGAACAGAGCAGCTCTTTTTTTAAATCTGTTAAACGTTTTTGCAAATGTTCTCGAGATTTGAAATTTTAAAGTTTCATGATGAAGTTGGTTTTTTTTTTTTTTTTGGCTTTCCCTCTACACTTCAGAGATAAGCTAACTGTCCTGTCCTAACAAAACTTGAAAATGCGTGTGCTGTGTGTGTGTATTTGACAGCTTGGTAAGTGGGTGTCATGGTGTGCTTGTGTGTGTGTGTGTTTTTATAATGTAGAATAGGGAATGTCAATTCAGATTGTGTAGTTTTTTTTTTTCAATGAGCATTATTTTTGGTATTTGTACAGAAATTGTATTTATACCTATTTTTTCCAGAATTTTTTTGTACTGTTTTGTATAACTTGCAGCACTTAATATTTTGTAATATTGTGTGGTCTGTTTGAAGTTATTAAATAAATACTGAAGTCAATTTTTACACTTGGATGCACCAAATTATTTACATCAATGTCAAAACAGATGTAGTCCTGTCTGTTTTAGCTCAAATGTACTCTTTTAAATGACCTTAGTGTTGCTATAGAGTCTATAGCTTTATTAAAACAACAAAAGTAATTTGTGTTAAGCTAAACACAAATTATTTTTTCCCTTTTTGTCTGAAAACTGCAAGTGCGAAGGCACTGACTGATCTAATTAAAAGTGACATTCCCAGAGGAGGGATAATAGGTTGACAAGAGGAGTGACAATGAAACTAAATGATTTATCAACGCGTTCGGACAGGCTGACATAAAACTCCCATCATGCTTCCTGAGCCGGTTGCTCTAGAAACCTGCTCACAAAAGGAAGAGGACAATAGGAGGTCAAAGTTCAGTGGGTCAGGGCGGAAGTGCATGGATGCTTTCAAGGGAAAAAAAGAAGTACAAAAAAGAATGTTGCCAATTTAATGATTATTAGTTGTTTTTTTTAAAGCACTGAGTATATTTCATATTCTTTCAAATGAGCATTCTAAATGTTTTCAAGCTCAATAAAGTTGTTGAGTTCTTTTGCATGTATTTTTTACACACCAACTAAGATATCGTCCTTAAAAATGTAGAGGTCGTGCATGTAAGAATAGTAAACAGTGTTCACCTACAGACACCTATATCAACTCTTTTTGGCGTCTGTGCTTCTGAGCCAAAATTAAGTGTCTGTTAAATGTCTTTGAACAAATGTTGCACTCAACAGCTCCCACTTTTAACAAGAGCTCATAAACTGAAACAGCTGAAATTGCACATACACACGGCCTTGACTGTAAGGTTTATATGTTATTGAGAGAGCAGAGCAGGGCAGCTGATTTGTTCCACCGCACTTTGACACAAGCCACTTCCAAATTGGCCAGATTATAAAACTTCCAAAAGAGGGAAACCTTTCTTTGTGTTCCACACATAAACAAGGTGACAGCAGCAACCAGTGCCCAAACTACTCCATGGTGAGATAATGGCTGTTATTTTTAAGGTGAGGCAGTAGTTCAGTAATCATTGACTGTGATAGAGCTTTGAACTGATGTACGCAAAATTTGATTATAGATGAGTAAACATGGTGAATTTGCATGAACAGATTTGTGTGTGCATGCGTGTTTTTGGACTATCAGTTTAAAGGATACTAAATTTTGTCATGCGTTAACGCTGAACAGCTCAGGGGCCACTGTAACATCACAGATTCGAAGAAATAAAAGATTTATATGAATCACAAAACAAGTTTCAAAACCTGTTTCTGGTTTAGACAACGTTTTGTTGCCATACCAACTGCACTTAAGAGTCAGTTTCTGTCTGAGGGTGAGGTTGAAAGGCGGGTATGGTATCTTGCCAACTAAGAAACCATGCCACAACCGACGTGCATGGCGCTAGATCCAAGTGACACCGCTCAAAGCAGTGAGTCAGGGATGACGCATTTTTTTCCAAAACAGAAGATGTTAAGTCAGAGCTGCTTATACCTGCATTTGAAGCAGATACGTGTACATTACACATGAAGAAACTACAGTACTGTGTTTTATGTCTATATATATATATATATATATATATATATATATATATATATATATATATATCAGAATCAGAATCAGAATTACTTTATTGCCATTGCCAGTAAACAGGTTTATAGACTAGGAAATTGCTCTGATGTAACGATGCAGGTAAAACATGGAATAATGTGAAGTAAAATAGAATTAAATAAATACGTGAATAAGCAGATAAAACAAAAAAAGGAGAAAAAAATCTACATAAATACATAAGTAGCAGGAGAATAGTCTGTTCTGCGAGTTGAACAGTGTATATATGTATATGTATATATATACATATACATATATATGTATATGTACATATTTACATATACATATATATGTATATGTATATATTTACATATAAATGAAAACCCTCTTTTTGTCTTCAATCCTTCTATTTTCAGTCATCTGTGTTGACCAGAAGAAAGGGGATTTTCGCAGTAAGCCTGGGCCTCCTGCTTTGACATTGGTAGTAAATTGATAGCAGGACTAGTGGAGCTGAGTCAACAAGCAAAAGAAATGAGTTGTTTTTTTCTTTCTTTTTTATTGAGGGGGGCAGGGGTTCGGGGGGGACCATGTGCTATTCCACCGAGCTGCTGGGAAGCTGCAAGGAAATCCTGGCAGCTCTAATCTTTACTGGAAGACGATGGTGTAAACTCTATGGCCTGTGTGCGTCAGAGAAAGAGAGAAGCTGTATTTAGTGAACCTCACTTCCTCAAAGCCAAAACCCTGAGTCCTCACAGGCTTGGAGCAGGGAGAGAAATTACAAATGGAGTGGCAGGAGAGAGTTTGGTGATATGGCAAATGACAGTTTAGATATGTGTAGTGTTAAGAGAGGAAAAGGGTGGAGCCAGGGGGAGGAGGGAGGGCAATGACACAGTCACCACAGTTTGTGTGCACAAACAACACAAGCAATGAAATCTGTCTGTCATTCCAACTTTGTCTTCCTCCATGCATGGCTCATCCACCCCCACCTCATTCTCCCGGTTGCAGGAAACACTTTCGATTTCTGTCTTTCAATCTCTCTTTTTTCTCCTCCTGCTCCTTTTCCTTGGAGTTTTCTTGTTAACTATATCTTCATTCACTGCCTGAGCAAACCGGTTTGCTCAATTTCACAATAGCACCCAAGCTCAAAGGCTGGCAGGCGCACAAAGGCTCTGCTTCTCTATAAGGGGCCGCAAAGAAACTGAAGGAGGGTATTGTTGGGACATAGCAATCCCCTGCATTACATCAGCCCAGAAATACATTTGAAAAAAAAAAAAGGGTGCATATAAAATAAACATCCAAATATATGTCAAACATAAAAGAAATGCATCCTTGCAAGTTGCATGCTTATGAAAACTAATGGTTGCATAAACATGCATAAGACACCTATTTATTTGTTAGTTGCATCTTTCGACTTCCTTATTTGAGCAGGAAGTTTTAATGATTTAATCATTAATGGGTTAAGCAGGGACTTTCACAGTGTTTTTCCTGTGGAAACTTTAGTCCATTTTTTAAAAATGTGTCAGTGTTTGAACCTCTGTGGAAACACACAAGATTTGTGTTTGTTTGGTCTCCCAGGGAATTTTCACGTTGAGCGTCCAGTGGAACATGTTCGAATACCTCTTCTGTAAGCTTTCAGCTTAAAAACTATGCAGGTGAGTGTGTAAAATGCCACAATGCCGTAAAATGCTGTGCATGTGCACTGTGGTGTGCCTTGAAGTAACTGTATATACTAAATGAACTGAAATGCATCAGAAAATCCACTTTATCCTATCTTTATAAACATAAACACAGCTCCACTGTTAGTGCACACAGTTAAGACACAGCATCCATTCTGCACTGCTTACTGAGTGGCATTATATGTGGAAACAGAGAATAAATAAAACCATTTAACCACAATATGAGCCTTTTTTTCCAAGGATGGACATGAGCAAGATAACCT
Source organism: Zenarchopterus dispar (assembly GCA_028564865.1). NCBI lineage: Eukaryota > Metazoa > Chordata > Actinopteri > Beloniformes > Zenarchopteridae > Zenarchopterus > Zenarchopterus dispar. The sequence continues at coordinate 5,804,296 of JAOWBL010000015.1, forward strand.
CAAGCTGCCTTAAGAAATGTGCCTAATTCAGTGTTTTCTCCGTTCTATCATTTACTTATTGTAGGAAAATGTGGCTTTGTGGTAAAGAGAGCCACTGTGGCTTCCTAAAATCACCCATCTGCACTTCATAGTGTATTATATCAGTGCTCACCCTGAGGCAAAGTTCAGTGATACACCTCTTTTCTTTGAGCTGACAGGCTTGACAATGTCAGGCATGCAGGACTTATGTTGTATGCAAGTCTTAGACCCCCCTTCCTCTCCCCTCTGCAACCACCACCTCTCTAAAAACTGTGTTTCATTTTGTCAGATCATTTCTTGAAATGTCGCTGCAAGAGAACTGTTGGTGGGGAGAAGAGTGTTATAGAAATCGTCTCTCAAAAAAAAAAAAAGAGTAAAGCTTTGTCTCAGCCAAGAGGATCAAGGTGAGAAGGCTCAAAGAGGTATAACATGCCCAATACATGTGCATTAAATGTACTAAAATCGTTTAGCTCTAGAGTTGAGGACTGCAGTGTAGGTGCATAATTTAGGTCTTTTTTAATGTGTGTTCAGCATAAAAACACGCTCATCAACCATCATACTCGTCCTATAAAAGTTCGTAAGTATAGTTGGCTGCAGCCCTGTGAAGCCCCTCAACTCAGTCATTAAAATTCCTCTCCTTCAGTGTAGTCCGTGAAGGAGGCATTTTGCATTTCCATCACATTTCCATGGCGACTGAGCTCCAGACCACGGCGTTTGGATGGAGATGAGAGGTATTAATGAAAGAGACGCATACACTTTTCTTTCCCCTCTCTCCTTCGAGTGCCAGAAAAGCACAAACATTCCCACGTGACAGCAGACTTCGATCCCGCCCTCACTGGACTCACAATAGCGCGCGAGCGCACCTCCACGCGCACGCACTCGCCGAGCTGAATCCAGACTGGCTCCAACGAAAAGTCTGGCTTTAGTTAACTTCAGCTGCATTAAAGACGTCGTTTAAGGCGACCCACATCTTGTTCCCTTTTCGACTCAAGGAATGGAGACAGAAACCGTTTCGTCTTCAAATGGGAATTACATGCGCGCGTGAAACTTTCTTTCACTTTTCTGCCCAGTGAAAATCGGACTCCTCTTTGTGGAAACATGCCGGAGCGAATAAGCATTTCGGACTTTGTGGTGCTGACAAACGAGGACTTGTCTTCTCCCGGGACTTCTAGTTTTCAGTCCAAGATGAGCGACTGTCGGAACACAGTTTTAACCGTTGAGGAGGTGAGAGAGGCGGCTGCGGCGGCGGCTGTGGCGCGGGGGGGGGGGGGGATTCACCGCAACACGCAGCCTTTATGTCTGTTTACCTGTCCACGTAAAGTAGCCGTGTTTGGATCTGAAGGAAGATGCGCCCCTACGAGGCTTCTTAAACCTTATACCACAGCTTTACTGCTATTTGAAGCATTGTTTTTTTGTAAGGATACACCGCAGGTTAGAAACCGTTTTAACAAGCAGGTGTAAGGCCAAATTCTGTGACCCCTGAGATTTAGTGACTTGACAGTGATTGATGGCTACGCCATTTTTTTTCATATTATATTAAAAGCTTCTCCCAAACACTTTAATATAAGTAATTTGAAAGTCTATGTCTCAGCAAAATGCAGCTAGTGTTTACAAGTGAGTTGTTAGCGCTGCATTAAAGCAGTTACAGCTTTATAATAAACGTGTTAAATAACAATGGGGATTCCCAATTGGGTCACATTTTGGAATATGACATGAAGACTGCCAGAAGTCCATTTTGGAGGACGTCCTCCTTTTATGGACAATTTAAAACTGTGGTTCATTACTGTTCGACTTTACAGTTGTTTATATTTTTATTTTAGGTTTTCTCACCATTATGTTCACATTTGTACGTGGTTTTTGGTTTGTATTGCCTCAGCTTGAGTGTTTTCTGCACGAAATCAATCCTGTACTTGCACAGCAATCAGGAAATCAAGGCTGGATGTTGGCATTCACTGTGGAGTGGTCTTATTCAGCAGAAAAGCAAAGGTTGCATGAGGTAACGTGGCCTGTGAAGAGTTTACTTGGTGTTGGATTCTGTCTCTTGAGAGTCAAAGTAAAGGTGGGATCAAAACAGAGCACACACGCCACCTATCACTTGCCAGAAAGAAGTGTGACCCTTTCATCAAATGTAGTATTAGGTTTAGTATTAGGCAAGCTTGTATGTGAAGGTCAGTTTGTGGCTTTTCTTGAGTGCGTTTAAACTGATACTTTGGCTCAAGGCATGTTTGAGGTCTTTGTGTGCATTTCGATTTGTTTGAAACTTGAAATATCCCCTCCCAAAGCTCCTCAGGCAAAGGGAAGAAACAGAGGGAGGCTGCCATGAACTCTGCCATAAAGCAAATAATCTAACTGCACACACAAGCCAACCCTTCTTTGTCTGTCTTCTGTGGATCTGTGTTCTGCTGTTGCCAGAGACGGCTGTATGGTTTTGGTTGGGTGGGCACATCAGTTTGAATTGCCATGGATTTTATAAATTGTAAAATTGTAATCGTGTTTGAATGAGAGACACTGCTTTTCCAGAAAGAAAGGAGAAAGCTCTTGAAAAACTTTGGATGTATGCAAATGTTTTATAGACTTTAAACAATGGAGTCTTGTCATGCTTTCCCTGCAGAGATGGATCTGTATCAACGGCGTGAGATGGATGAAAGACGTTCTTTAGGAGTTTTCTGGCATGAAGCTGTGACAACCAAACTGACAACCAAACATAGAACGATACTGCACCATCCAACAATCCAGGTTTTATAAAGGCGGCAGCTTTAGGCAGCTATCTTGGTCTAATGTCCTTTTTTTTATGGACTGGACACAGTGGAAAATTCATAGCTGAAATAACTGTTTGGGGAGCGTCATGCTGGAATCCTACATATGTGCACTCAAACAGATGCACTGTAAGTGCAACAAACTCTTTATAGATAGATATGGTTATAATGTTTAGTCTGCTTAGTAAGCAGTAGCTTGATTAATGGGTACGGTTATGTATGGGCATGTGTGTGGTTTAGGGCTGCAAACAAGGGGACAGAGACACCATTTAACCCCCCACACACACTCAGCTGCTTGTTACTTATTTCTCCTGATTAGAGGCAATGATACAGGAAGATATACAGCAATAGAGATTTATTTCTACATCTGTATGCTTTAGGCTTTATGAACATATTTGAAACTTGTGTTGTCATATAATAGTTAAAGTTTTCCATTTTAGAGGCATGCCAAGTTTAAGCAGAGCATACAGCTCACATGTCAGTTCGTCGTGAAATATTAAACTGTGCTACCAGCATCAGTTGTGCACAGACATCGACACACCCTCACAGCAGGTATACACAAGCCCACATGCAGAAGCAAATGGGCGCTGATAAAGACGCCGCAGCTTCTCTGCATAAGCACTCTTACAGGTGGAGCTCCGTAGTGGGATTGTTCTTTGAAATCCTGTCTGGCTTAGCAAATGGGATCCTGTCTGTCTGCGTGCTCTAGTGCCCAAGTGCAGTCCATAAATTCAGCAGACATAACCTGTTTCATTGACGGGCAATATATCAGGCAGAAGAAACTGAAGACGCACGCGCTGCCCTTGAGAAGCTTCGGCCTCCACGAAATCACTTTCCCATTCGCTTGACTGTGGCGTCACACGGCCCGATATTTACTCTGCCTTTTAATTAACGATCTAGCAGCCAGGGAGAGGACTTGACTGGGAAAGACTCGGGTGAGAAAACAACACGTAACAAGGCACAGCCTGTGTTAAGTCTAATTTGCTGGCTCATTAAAAGCTGTTTCTGGTGCCACATGGGTGGAGTGTCCACGTGGCAGCCCCTTTGAGGAGAGCAGAGATAATTTAGTTTCAAACAAGAGTTTTTGGAATATTGTTTGCATACAAATGAAGGCATTTGACACTGACATAGACTTGTATGACAAATTGTTGTCTCAACCTTAAGTGTGTTGACAGCACTCTGGATGAAACTTGTCTTAGTCATACACCGTGGGAAAAATCAAGCACAGACGATTTCTCAGTTGGATTTCTAAAGAATTACAGTATTGCTTCATTTAAGAATTACCACCAATCTGTTCAACCAGACATTCAATTCACTCCTCATTTTCACTTCCATATCTTCGTGTCTGCATGTAATTGCAGTGTCTGGAGACGGACAACACAACGCTGCAGAGGATGAAGAAAATGATCAAAGCTATACACACCTCTGGACTTTGTAAGTGTTTCTATGTAATATACTACTGTCTCATTCTGTTGATGTGGACAAAAACTCTGACATCTGCTTTCAAACTACTATTAACAAAAAAAAAGAACTTCCACACTATAGCATTTGCAAATATTTTAGATCAATAGATCAATACACATTACTTTACACTACAGCATCTGCAAGGGAAGTCTGCTTAGTCAGGAGGTTGTTTCCAGATGAAGGTCAGCTTTTGTTATGGTAAGATAAGCTTTTCAGTCCAAGAGGGAGCCTCCACTTAATTTCTTGAACGACACTGGTCCAGATGACATCATTAGGCATGAGTGGGCAGCAGTGTTTACGAGAGAGGCCCCTTGTTATGGTACCAGGGTTTAAGAGATGATGGTGATTGTGTTTATATAAAATACAGAAAGTGCAGTTTTGAAGTTTCTGCGTTAAGCTAAATGGCATGTGTGGTTTCGGCAACAACGATTGAGTGACCTAGAAGTCCACGGGTCAAATTGTTCTCTGACTTTGAGTGCGTCACGCAGATATGTGTCACCATAATCTGCCATAAATATTTCACATCTGAGCGTTCACCTCAAAAATGTATGAGAGAGGAAGGGGGCTGCACGATGCATTTTCAAGCTGTTTTTCCGGACCTTTTTTATAAGCCTACCTCCAATTTTGAGCCATAGTTTTGATTAAAAAAGAGTCATTGAAGCAGCTGCAAAGAATTAGGCAACCCATTCAGCAGTGCTACAGCATCTCCAGAAAAGTGCTTCATCATTACTTCCATTTTGCTCCCCTACTTTACCTCTTCCTCTGCACATAAGTAGAATCATATGGGTTAGTTCCAGTAATGTGGCAATGGGAGGCCCATTCCCCACTCCCTCATTATGTTTCTCGATCCCTTAATCAGATGACGGACAGTCTGACTCACGATTTAAATAGAGTCGTACGCCCACTCCTCCCCCTGTTCTCGTCTTATGGCCTGAAACTGTGTCACACATGCAAAAACACACACAAAAAGATATCCTATCTTTTTGTTTTCCGTTCCCACAAACTCCAAGTACAAGTTTTCTTCCAAGATGCTGCTGCCCGTGAGTATGCATGTGATCTGGCAGCGCAGTCAAAGAGTAGAGTTTCTCTGGTGGCATCTGGCAGTTAAAGGTCAGCTGTAAAACCATCCTCTGGCCTGTCCGTGACTCAGCTGCTTCTTGTTCGAGTGCTAGATGCATGTTGTTGTTGTAGCACTTTAAAAAACAAATACTAAGTAGTTGCAATTGTTTAGGTTTTCTGTCTTCCCAGGAGATTTTTATTCTGCATCCTCCAATGTGTGTGCATTCCTATCTAAATCATGACTTTGCTGTCATACTAGATTATTTGTTAGCACAAGGTTATCAATCTGTCAACCCTCTACAGTCAGCTTACAGTTTATATTTGTCTTGAGGTGGAAATTGGAACAGATGCCTTTTTTTTGTTTTAGTCTGTTTTGTGTTATTAGTCCACTAATAACTCCTACTTTGAATTACAAATCCAGATTTCCTGATTCGACTGGCAACTTTCTTTCTCCTCATTTAAATAGATATAGTCCATATTATTCTCCATCAGGCTATTTCCACATAAGTACATACTGGGAGCCCACTAAGGTCACGACCCTTGGTAAAAAGATCTAAAAGCCCACAGAAACAGTTTGTTTTGAATAAATCTCCAAGGAAAAACAGGATAAGTCTGTCAGCCTTCTTTACATTTTCTGCCCTTTTAGCTAAAATCTGACTAATTTTTATTGTTCTGAATTAATAATCACACTCTATCTATTTGTGTATTATTTTTCAGCACATGTGGAAAACAAAGAGCAATATACTGAGGTGCTGGAGAATCTGGGGAATAGCCACTTGACCCAAGACAACAATGAAATCTCCACAGGCTTCCTCAACTTGGCTGTGTTTACAAGGGAGGTCACAGCTCTCTTCAAAAATCTGGTGAGGGAAAGAAAAGGCAAAGAGAAAGAATACCTTTCCTTAAATTACTACCTTTTTTTTTCACAGAAATCAGTCCATGTACATAAGACATATGAAGCATTACTGATATTCACAATGCAAACTCAAATCATAGTATAATCTGAAGAAGCAAGATGTATCAATGTAACAGATTTTCAGCAGCCCCACAGTTAGGCTTATGGACTTGGACAGTCTGGAACCTTTCCACTTATAGTCTCTATGGTGATGATAATTCATCCCAGACCTCTATGTGCGAGGAAACACACGTACACAATCACCATACGTCTCACACACTCCCTCCCATGCATCAAACAGGGCCTCACAGCGGAGACTAGGCCTTACAGATGTGAAAACTGGTCCCAGAAGGCTAAAGGAGCAGTGATTTAAGGAGGTCTACTACAATATGAGCCTTGTCCATTGCAGGGTGCACATAATCATATGTGTATTGATCTTCTGTCATGTGTTAGCACTTAGATCTAGCATTTCCCTATTTTAGAAGCCCATGTATTATCTGCTAGTTACCTCAGTGCGTGGATGCCAACCAAAACAATCCCACCAGTCTCCAGGCCTCTGTGTCAATACAGCAATGTTAGCTCTGCAGTCAGCTCACGGAAGTGGTTGCACATTATTTATGTCAAGTACAGCGAGCAGCTCGGTTTTAATTCACTAGAAACCACGGAAAGACTGCAGTGACATTTACAAATATACTGTAAATGCAGACTGTGGTTGACCAGAGACACATTGAAACGAAGAATTTTTGTATGCATCAAATCTGCATGCCAAAATAACCACATGATTTACTTCCAGTGGGAAGGTTAATTAGCAGTAATTGTGTATTTCTCTAAAGTGCAACCTGTTAGTGACATTCTGGTTTTTTGTGATTCATTCTTCCCAAAAACACTATTGAGTTCATGTCATCACCATCCACTTCTGAAATGAATCTCAACTTGAGCTGTACTCAGACTAAAAACACATTAAAGGGATTGTGTATTATGTCCACTTAATTTGAAGGATTGCGGTGGTGCAGGTGATTGTCCTGTATTTTTATTTGATGACTCACCATTTAAAAGTGTCTGCATCACTGTTTTTTGGGGGGTTGTTCAGTTTCATTCCCAGAAACGTAGGTCCACTGGGAAATACAGTAAGTGTGCAGAACTGTGTTTGTGCGTGTGTGGGATTACTCACACATCAGTTAGATAAGTTCCAGCTGTGACGTTGGTTGGACTGCTTTAACTCTCTCCTCTCAAATGCTCTTATCTCACACGATTCAGGTGCAAAACCTCAACAACATTATGGCGTTTCCACTGGAAAATGTGCTGAAATCAGAAGTCCGGGACAGCAGATTAGTGAGTCTGGATTTTATCATAATTCTTTATAAACTCTCTTCTGAAAATATTAAAGATAATGTTTTGTCTGTGGTTGTCTGTTGTTGAGAGACAGTGACTCAGAGAAACTGAACAAACTGATAGATAAGGCTGACTCAGGACTTGGGGCTTCTGGAGCTCCTGGAGATGATGGTACACAGACGAATAAGTTGCAAAACATAATGGACAACAATGCAAACCTCTCCTCAACACAGTGACAAAACAACCTAAACAAGTCAGTCTTGTTTAGGTTTGCTGTTATATACGGATCATTACAGGAGACCAGAAGGACCTCTGAAAACTCTTTAGTGACTTTATAATATTGATATAAGATAAGATAAGATAAGATATCCTTTATTTGTCCCACAATGGGGAAATTCCAGTGTTGCAACGCACATTTTAAG
>JAOWBL010000015.1:5816693-5832461 GCA_028564865.1 Zenarchopterus dispar
TTTAAAGTGAAGTCCTGAATATTTGTTTCTGTCTCAGGAGTACCTTAACAGGAAAAACTCTGGGAATGGGTACAGCATCCACCAACCACAGGGAAACAAGAAGTATGGGACAGAGAAATCTGGCTTCCTGCTAAAGAAGAGCGATGGGTGTGTGGAAGCAATAAGTTATTGAGCAGCTTTAAGAGGCATTTTGTTTTAACAGTGTGCACAAAGAGGACAAGACGTGTGTTTCCCTTGTAGCCGTTGCTGAAGATGAGAGCAGAATCTAGCAGCAGAAACAGAGCAGTAAAATGCACTGTGACTCATTGATAGCTGTGTCACTGATAAACATTTATATTAATAGATGAATTTCCTGTGCGTATTTTAACATTTCAAATTGATAAACAAAGCTCTCAGGAGGTAGAAGTGGTCAAAGACAGTGAAGAGCAAGAAGTGCAACATGTAGAGGGAAGGGCAATGTCAAGCTTTGTCTGGCCCAGCTGGTCTTCATTATAGCGAGATGAAGATTCAATCAGGGGCCCCTCCTGTGGAATTTATTGGCAGACTGGCGAGCTGAGCAGATCCAACTTTTGCATCATGCGTACACACAAACACACATACAAATGCTGCTAGATTCCTTTGTGATAAGAAAGGGGATGTAGTTCAGTTGGAGAATAAAGAGACATGAGGAAAGCAAACTCTCCTCATGCCCTTGACCCAAGACAGATGCAAAACAAAGCATTTTCTTTGCCATTTTCCCTAATTCAGTCAAAGTGAATAACAAAAATCTAAAAACAAACCACTGCTACGGTTTACATTCTTTTTTTCTTTAATTTCACAGTGATTTGCTTACAAATCAATAAGAGAGGTTACAATGGCTCACTCTATTTTCTCTTAAGCATAACCTTTTTCTTTTATGTCAAATTGTGCAGGATTCGAAAGGTTTGGCAGAAGAGGAAGTGTGGCGTTAAATTTGGATACCTGACGATTTCCCACAGTACGGTGAGGACAAGCACTTGATGCATTCCAGGAGGGCTAAACTTTTGACCAAGCAACACATGCTGACAAAGTCGTGCTCACTTTCAGATCAATCGGCCGCCAGCAAAGTTGAACCTACTGACCTGCCAGGTTCGACCGGACCCAGAGGACAGGAGGACCTTTGACCTGGTCACCCGTAGGTTCATTCCTAACCTTTTTTTAATACTTCAATCTTCCCCTCATCTTTTTGGTGTTAAATTGCTTAAACATTTATCTGCACAACAGCTATCTAGAAGCTCTCTGAGTTGCATGACAGTAGAAAATTAGTATCTTAGGCTTTTTAATGTAATGTAAACATGTGGGGTTAATTACAAGAGAAGCGGCTGTGTGTTTGAGTTTTTTTCTAGGACAGGTTGAGATATGCAAACATTGTTTCTGGCATCCTGTTATCATTTAGACCTTTTTTTAACTCCTGCTACTAGTGAGTGATGTATTCTGTAAATATCGGCTAACAATATTTACCTTTTTTTTGGTCCCTTTGCAGATAACCGGACGTATCATTTTCAGGCCGAAGATGAGCAGGAATGTGTGATGTAAGCACTGGAACCTGTGATACCGCCTTTTCATCTCATATTTTCTCTCTTTGAAAAACAAGTCTTTACATGTCTCACCGCGTAAGTCGACGAAGCTCTGCCATGTACACATAGACATGACCATAATGAGCTTTGCAGAAAAAGGCATGTTTTCAAACGTATGAGTTATAATTTTGTTGTCAAAGATGTAAATACTATAATTTCCAGTCAACAAGCAAAGCTGCAAGATTCAAAGAGAGAGAAAATAAAGGATGGTAGAAGATGAAAAATCTGTCCTTTTGGACCTTGTGCTGCAGCTGGTCCTGGGTGGGACTTTTCTTTCTTGCTACAGACAGAAAGTGAGGGAGCTTTGTGTGTTGTGATGTGGTTTTTAGATGGGGGTGCATCTGTCCCCTTCTCTTCCTTGTGTGTGGGCCTCCAGGAATATCCTTTGATGTGACATGTTCTGTGAGTTTAGGGGCCAAACAGAAATAAAAATGATGTGTGGGGAAAAGTACTGAAGCTTCAGAAAGAAAGATGTGTGACTTATTATGAGTCTTGATCTCAGTAAAACTGGGAAAGTGAAAGTGATGATGACTTCTCAGTAAAAAACTGACAACATATGCACAGCACATGGTTTAGGGGTTCTCTGCTTTCCCATGGTTCCACCGCTCGCATTAGCCATTATAAAATGTGGCAATTCGGATAACTTGTGGAGACTGTTTCATGTGTATTTGTATCTGCACTTTTAGTTGGGTGTCAGTACTGCAGAATAGTAAGGAGGAGGCCCTGAACACGGCGCTGGGAGATCAACTTCAGCTCCAGGATAGTGGGCTCCAGGAGCTCTCCCAAACCATAATTGCAGAGCTTCGTCACATGCCAGGAAATGAAGCATGTGCAGACTGTGGAGCTCCAGGTTGGTTATCATTATCATGATTGATGATTACAAAAGAAATGATGAAAATACAACATAATAAATAACTCTGTCCTAGTAATAATTGCTCTTGAAGTTCATCTGGATTGCTCTCTTTTTTTTTGTTGTGTGGATCTCAGATCCCACATGGTTGTCCACCAACCTCGGCATCCTGACGTGTATAGAGTGCTCTGGCATCCATCGAGATTTGGGAGTCCATTACTCGAGGATTCAGTCACTCACGCTCGACTTGCTGAGCACCTCTGAACTACTGGTACCAAAATACACTCATGGAGACACAGACACAGTCACAGTGGATTCTCCACTGTCATGATTTCATAATTACAGACATTATGTAACCGTCTGCCTTCCTTGACATACCTTTTTGTCACCTCTGCATTGTTTTCACTCTAGTTGGCCGTCAACATTGGCAACACCAGATTCAATGACATCATGGAGGCAGGCCTTCCAAATGACTCCGTCAAACCCTTACCGCAAAGTGACATGTGAGTTCCTGAGCTTCTTTCAACCATCATAATTGTTTGAAAGACGTATAATAAATGAGAGTTTGATTCATGTTCTCTTTACAGGAATGCCAGGAAGGAGTACATCGTGGCAAAGTACACTGAACGTCGGTACGTCCTACGGAAAGAAGAGGCAGCTCCGGGGCGGCTGTATGATGCAGTGAAAACTCGTGACCTCACTTCGCTTCTGCAGCTCTACGCCGAGGGAGCAGACCTGACCAAGCCACTCACAATCCCCGACAGACAGGTGACGATAACTTGCAGCCATGAGTGGATTTTCACACCCACATTTCTTCCTAGGAGTGGTCCTGCTCTTGTTTGAAGGCTTGTAATAAACCCATGTTTTCCTGTGACAAAATTAAACACCGGCACTCCCACAGATGTCTTGCATTTAGTGTGAATGACAAAAACATCCTGACAAGTCCACCCACAGAGTTTGTTTAAAGCTGTACACTCTGTTTGTGAGATGTTTCAAATGTTCATAGCTTGTTACTTTCACCCGTAACTGTGGAGCGGTTGACATAAATATTTAAAAATGTCATGTTTTGAAAAAAAAAATAGATACAGGTCATACTTTTAGATATACGCATCGTTCATGTGGGTGGTAAGTGAGAGGCCATAATGCAATTTTTCCTTCCCTCACCCTCTCATTTTGTTTTCCCCTCGTCTGCTGTCCTTCTCTAACGTGTTATTGTCTTCTCTTTAATCATGCCGTAACCTCCTCTTAGGCACTTCCTGGTCAGCTTGAACTGTGTGTCGTGTGTGGGTTACTGCACCCTCTGTGTGTGATTATTTGTTTGTGTTGGTTGGCTTTCATTTATTATTTCAGCTTTTAGGTCAAGAGCTCATGTCTCCAGAGAGCAAATAAGGCAGGCTTATTGAATTACACAGTCACTTCTGCCCTTCCTTTTATACACTTCGCATAAATGGATAATCCTTGAAGTCACTTCCACTCTTGAACATACAAATAAAGTGGAGTTGTTGCACCATCAGCTTCTAACATAAGCTTCAGTAGTGAAATATATGTGTGTGTGTGTCTATATATGTATAGGTCTTTTTTTTTTGTCTTCTTAGATACTTTACAGAAGCTCTAAAATAATAAATATTGTCTACACATCTTATCAAGGGTCACGAAATTTGCATCATCTGTTGCTTTTTCATTTTCTTAAAGGGGATTAAAGAGACGGCGCTCCATCTAGCTGTTCGTCTGGAGGAAAGAAGCTCTCTGGCGCTGGTGGATTTCCTCTGCCAGAACAGGTTAGACAAGTCTTGTTTTTTGTTAATTGCTGTGTCTAAGTGCTGAAAGGTTGCTCAGTCCACTTCAGCAAAGTTTAGCGGCATGTGTCTGTTTTCTGTTCACTGAGCAGCAACTGTTTAGAGAAGAAAACGGCAGAAGGCAACACGGCTCTTCACTACAGTGTCCTGTATCACAAACCTGAATCTCTCAAGCTGCTGCTCAAGGCAAAGGCAGCCCTTCACCCAGGTACCTTCTACTCTGTCGATTATTTTCTTCTGTCACCTACAACACAAAATGAGAACCTTTTTTTTTGTTTATTTTTCTTTTACCTATAGTGAATTCAAATGGAGAAATGGCTATAGATGCTGCAAAGAGGCTGCAGCACACACACTGCGTTGAACTGGTGAGTCTTTACTTTCTTTGTGACTTTTTTTTTAAGGTGTTTATTTAAATGGTCAAAGAGCGCACACTTTCAGGAATCAAGTTCATTTAGAGAATCAAGTTACAACATAAAAATACCTACTAGAGAGTCAACTCCAGAAATGAAACAACACAACTTCCACAGCTTGAAATACTACCTTGAAATAACTCCCCGTGCAGCCCGGCCCAGCAACAGAGTCACTTCCAGAACAAGGAGCCCTATCTCCATCAAGCCCCAGTGTGTAGCATTTATAAACTGGTTTTATTTTCTTACCGGCCATCTGTCCTGCTTAGTCAGACCTACCCTATGCAATATCCTGTGTGATTGTGAGTAACCGTATTTTACAATGTTTCATTGAAATGGGGTATGAGACGTGCAAGGCAGTTTCTTTTTATTTTATTCTTGTTTTTTATTTGTTCCTTTATTTCCAAATGTGCTTTTGTATATTTTAAAGCATGTAATGATCGCAGTGTCACATTTTTACACTTAGAAGCCAACAGTTAATCTACACTGAAAAAAACCCAAAAGGTTTATTTCATCCAAAGTTGAGAAGCAAAAACAAGAGAAGATGTGCAGTTAAGCCCATCAGTGGAAAAATGTAGATGTGAAAAAGCCCAATGAGATTAGTTTTATTACTACAATTCCAATTATTTACAGCTACATGTGACTCAGTGAAAATGAATGTGTGATTTTCTTGTGTACTTTTATTTTTGCATTTTAGTTGGAATTGGCCCAGAATGGGAAATTCAACTCTCAAATTCACGTGGATTTCATGTGGGAGTCACAATCTCAGGAGTTTTATGACAGCGAGGATGACCTAGATGAAAGGGTACTACACTCCTACACACACACGCACACACACACACACACACACACACACACACACACATACTTCTAGCCAGTGTCATTTTTGACTTTACCTTTTAGCCAAAGAATCTTGTGAATTTTTTTTTTAGATTTATATTCACATGATCTTCAGGTTAAAAAAAAAAAAAAAGATTATTTCAAAATTCAAAGATGACATCTAATTTTGTTCTTCCTCCAGGTGAGTCCTTTACCCAAAAGCCGCTCATCTCCATTATCAAACGGCGGATCTGCCTTTGCCCGCTGGAGTGGAAGTAATGGTGCTAGTACATGTAGTAAGCCATGCCAGAATTATGAAAATCTAGACTTCTTATATAGAAGTCCCCCGGCCAATAGCGCCCCCTCTGGAGCATCAATGCCACCGCCACTGCCTGCTAAATCCATCCAAAGAGGTAACCCACTTTATTAACTAAAGTGGGACAAAGTAACAGGAGTTATGTCATATTATCTTACATGAACTACTATTTAGCTTATGTTTTTCTGACAGAAATGTTTCTCTTTCTGCTCATCTTCATAGGTCGCTCTGAACCCCAGATATCAGTCATATCACAGGAAGGAAATCACGCTTCACGACTGTCCTTAAACCAAGCCTCCCACTCATCCAGTCCTCAGGCACAGACGAGACACAGTTTTTCCCCCAACTCTGAGAACCAAGGTCAGAGTGGGAGACCCCCTCGGTCCCCACTTGGACAAGGATGTTTACAAAGACCACACAGGCAAACTTCTGAGGGCCAAAACAGTTCTAGTTCAGGGTCTCAAAGTAGCATTTCACCAACATCGTCTCAGAATCACATAGGACCTGTCAGGTGAGGGGAATAAAAGCTGATGCCATGCCTAAATATGAAAATGTATGTTCATGTGGTGAACTTTCATATTACTCGGATGAAAATTACTATCCTGCCAAACAGAGTCCATGTTTTTTATCAGTGACTCCATTTGATAAAGCTACATAATCAATGTAAGTTTCATGTTATTTCTGTGTCATTTTCCAGTTCAGAGAAGACCATGTCATATCGTCGCACCAGCAGTGGGGGAGGCAGTCAGGGAAAGTGTAGCTCTTTGTCTCCAAGCTGTGTGGGAAGCCAAGAGGAGCTGTACTGCAGTTTAGTGGGAAATAGTACAGGTCTCCTCCCAGGTCCTGCTCCGGCTCCATCATCCTCACCTCCTGTAACCTGCGCGCCACGATCACGTAAAAACGCAATGGTACAGAAACCTCTTTGTGTTGCATTCATCCTGCAGACCTGGGTCTTTAGTCTCAGTGCATAAAAAAAAAAAAGACAGACTTGTGAGATTTCACAGTCAATATGAATTTGCTAGTGGCACATTGAGACTTATATTGCATGTCTCTTCCAGGTTTCTGGCACCAGGCCGCAGAACCGTGTCAAGGCTCTGGTGGACTGCAGGGCTGTCAGCTCCGAGCAGCTGGCTTTTTTCAAAGATGAAGTCATTGTGGTCACGGCCACTAATGACCCCCACTGGTGGGTAAGTGCAACTGCAGATTTTTTTTATCCATAACAGACACAGGTCTATGTGGACACTTTTCACTCACTTATAAAATGAAATCTTGTGGTCGAAATCAGCCAGTTGTTCCATAGTTATCATTTTTATTGAGTCAACTGTTTTGCTGTGTCTCTTGTTTTTTATGTCACTGTTGAAGTCTGAATTTTGTAAATGTGCACAATTTGATACTTAAAGTAAAAATTGGCACCCTAAAACTTGGTTTTACTCCTGAACACGGACTCATGTGTTCACATTTATAACACATAACTAATGCATTCATCTTTTTTCTGCAGGTTGGTCACATAGAGGGGGAGCCATCCAGGAGCGGGACCTTTCCTGTCAACTATGTGCAGAAGCTAAAAGACTGAGGAGGGGGTACTTTTGTACTTTTGAACCTTTGGACCTTCTCGCAAAGTGGAATTTATCAAAAAGGACAAAACCCGTGGATTTGATTCAAACTTGAGGGTCAGAGCAAATCTGAAGAAGCAAATGAACTTTTTAGGGGTTCATTCCCCTTTGAACATTTACTCACGGAGGGAACTAACAAAGAAACTGAAAGCTTTTTTCTGTTCTCATAAACACTGAAAATCAGTTCAAAGGTGCAAAGGTGAAGTATTGTTGGCACGCTATAACGTGCTGTAAATTCCCTTTTAACAATTAATCAGAAAATGGGCAGAGCAGGTTTTTAAGTTGTTTGTACTGAGCTACGAGTTGTAAACAAAGGGAAAAACTTACCTGCAGGGCAAAGAAAAACCCCTTAAGGCACTTTAAACTCAGAGGAATCGTCTGAGGAGTCAGCAGAGCTGAAAATGTCTGCTAAAGAGGGATGTAGCTGCTCTTTGATCTGAATGGTCATCACGGTATAACGTGACTTATGAGACCCGAACCGGCTCAGTGTTTGCTGCAGTCTGCCCAGAAATGTGCCTGCCAGTCTGTCTCCAAGAAATCACCAGAGTGTCTGCAGCCCGCGGGGTCTTCTGCCGTCATAACCCTGGGTATAACTCACAGACTGCAGGGAGGCTGGATGCTGCAGTTTTATCTGCCTCCAGGGATCACCTCCTGGAAAATGTGGATCAGCCTGGACGGCCTGTTAGAGGAAAGAAGAGACCCACTCTCTCTTACCAGACATTTTGTTCAGTGAACACAATCTGAAATCCATATTTTTCCTTTCAGATATGGATGAACACCGTGACAGCGTGCACACAGAATGGGACAAAGTTAAAAACAAAATGAAACAATGAGTAAAGGGCAGAAATAAATGGATAATACGGTTTCACTACTATTATACACAGTTTGTAAATACTTGTTGAAAATTCCTGTACACTCATGTATATTATCTCACTTGTCTTCACACATGTATCGTAAAGGACAGTGGTTTTTTTTTATTGATGAGGTTTGAATTGAGTTCACATTTCCTCTGTTTTAAGTAGAAATAGAGAAAATATAAGGCAATACACACAGATGCATGTTTTCAGAGAGGATTTTTTTTTTCTCACTCAGCAGAGATGTGCTCACAGGACCCACAAAGGTGGGCAGGTGTACTTCCTTGTAATCATGTATAAATGTAAACAAACCTATAAGGAGTCCAGTTGCTTGTCAGCGTTTTCTGTTAGTATTGCTTGGTCACAGTGTTGTTGATTAAGCAGAGAAGTCGCGAGGCATGTGGCTGAGCAGATGTGCGAGGCATCACATGACCGCATCAGACTGTCAGTAGGAACTAGGATGTTAGTAGCAGATCAGCACTTTTTTGTGACTATATTTGTTCTGTTGCTGGAATAGTCAAAAACAAGGCAGATCTGCAGTTGGCTTCAAGAAAACTCTCAGCCATTTATTCGCTTTCACTCTGGTTGCTAGGCAACCACAGAACACTAACTTATACACTGCTCGGCCCTGACTCTTAAAGGGGCAGTGACTAATTCACCAAGGTGAATCAGATTATCAGTCTTAAAAGCCCACTACACCATACGCATTAAACTTAAGTGTTGCATCATGTTTTCAAACAAAAATGTTGTTTCGCACATTTTTCTTTTATTTAGTTAGTGCAGACAAATTATTTAAAGGATTTTGTTCTAATGTTTAATTCATTTTGTACATCTGTATTGCATAAAGTATAACCTTTGATCATCAGTCAAAAGGATGAAAACAAAGCGGCCAGTAATTTTCAAAGGTGTAATTTATAATTCTTAAAATGCCACAATAGATTGCAAGAGCTAGACGAGTTGTAAAAGCAATCTAATATTCCTTTAAATGAAAGTGAAGCTTTTTGAAAGTAAGATAGTTTAACATTAAAATACCTTTTTCACACTTAAATATCCTATATAACACAATATCCTATAATTAGAAAACTGTAAACTAAGTATCAAATATCTTTCAGTTTAGATATTAACTCAGATGAAAATAAATTATATTTTTCAATCAAAGTACAACATTTGAGCAGCCTCCAGTTAAAGTCCTTTTATGGCCTGAAAAAGTACTTTTTAAGGAGACTTATGTTCTGACAAGAAGAAAAAAAAGTCATAATTGAGACCAAATTTGAATTTACTTTGACCTCTTATTTTATTTTTTTAAAAAAGGTGATACTGCTGATGCCGTTTCTGTGAAATGCCTTTGCGTGGATGTTATCTCAGAAGCCCGAACATTTTTGGATACTAGTTACTGTGCTCCATATGCTAGCTGCTTTATCCTACAGCAGCAGAATTCCAGCGGGACAACTATGGCCCCCCACAAAAACAGCCCAGGAAGGAACAGGAAAAAAAACTTTAGTGTTCACCTGGCCTCCAAACTCCCCAAACACCAATCTGATGGCCTCTGTGGGAAGCCAACTCAATCCACAGAGACCTATGTCTCGATTCCAGCCACTCCAGGACCCCTTCAGATATTCTTTGTCTTTCCACTGATTGCTCAGAGCTTTTTTAGGTTTTGTAGCTGCATGAGGAGGACCTACTCAATATTGTGCAGATGTTTGTAATTCTACGGTTGATTGGTCTTTAACATATAAATCTCCCCGGCTGCTCCCTTGGCATGTTTCCGTGCAGCTTCTTTGGCCTTCCAGCTTCTTAAGTCTCCATCTGGATGCTACTTCGCCCTGACCTTCTGTCCCAGATCCAAGATGATGAAATTCCGACCTGCTACTTACATAATCAGCCAAATCACAAACAGACGTAGTAAAGCATTATGCTACAGCCTTTTCTGTTGCGGCAACTGAACAACCCATGAAAATAACCATAAATCAGGCCTGTATGACTATACTGACTCTTCACAGTGTTACTTCTAATAAAACCTACATTATAAAATCACACATTCACTCATGCATGTGTCCATTTTAACTTTATTCAGTCAAGCACAGTTACTATGCAGAAATACGATTTATATTAGTAATCCACAAGATGCAGAATAAGCCTGAGTAATCTCCGGGTTTATATGATTCCCAAGCGGGAGACAAGTATGGCTTAGGTTTATTTGTATTTCTTGTACAAGTGTCAAGTTTCTATGGGTGTAGATTGGTAATCTATCAATGAAAGTAATTTAAGTTACACAAACTGATATCTGTATGCATAAAAGATCTGCATTGCAATTCTTTTTACAGAGCAAGA
The DNA here is from genome assembly GCA_028564865.1 of Zenarchopterus dispar. NCBI lineage: Eukaryota > Metazoa > Chordata > Actinopteri > Beloniformes > Zenarchopteridae > Zenarchopterus > Zenarchopterus dispar. Next base: position 5,827,275 of record JAOWBL010000015.1, read on the forward strand.
AACAGCAAAAACATCAGCTTAATGGATTTTCATTAATCCAAGCTTGTGGTAAAGAGCTCTTGGAAACTGCTAATATTTCCAGTTTTTCCTCCCTTTCCAGCTAAGTTCTATATTACATAACATCAATTTAAACAAATAATCAGCTGAGAAACAAATGACTGGGTGCAAAGTAAAGCTTGGTAGATTTCTGTGCCTGATCAGGCTTTTTCCGGTTTGTTTCCTCCTGGCTTGCAGAATTTTGTTCCCTTTAAGAGCGGTTTTCTGCTGACCAGGCCCAGCGTTGCTGTGGGCTGCTGCAGGGTGTCCCGAGTCATCTGTGCGCTTCGCACTCAACTGCAAAAACATGCAAAAACTCAGCCTTTTACATTTCCAATCCCCAGATGGATTATTAAGGATACTGTCTAACCTGAGATGAGGAAAAAAAATCTTTGCAACATTTAATTTAGTACATTTATTTATATTGTGGGCTATCTTACAAAATAAATGAAATTAAACAGCTTAGAATGCAATTTTGTGGCATTTACAGGTCTTATACATTGTAACTTTGTGCTAAGTGTCAAGAAAACAAAGTGGAGACAAGTTTAAGCATAAAACAGCAGAACATTCACTGTTTCACTAAAGCGTTTTTCTCAAATGCAGGGCAACAACATCAGGTACATAAAGGTTTGTCGCTGAATAGTGTAAATAGTTGTCTTTAAGCTGTCTAACATTTATAAATAAAAGAATATCAGCGTCAAACCTGCAGTTACTTAGAATCATTGTGCATCATTTTGCTTATCATTCATACTAGAGCAGAGCTCCGCATCAAAAAATATCACTGTGAATAAAAGGTATTAAAGGGAAAACATACATTACATTATAGATTAAAAACATTCAAATGTTACATATACATCAAAAAAGTGTTATTGAACCTGTGGTTGGCCAGCATGTAAGAACTACAGGTATAGTAAGAATTTTCAGTTCCTCAAATATTTGCTAAATGAAATTGCTCCATTAGAAAGTTAGCCAACCTAAAATGTCATCCCAGGAATAAATAAATATATTAACATTTATTGCCAACCACAGGTTCAAACAACGAATCAGTGCTCAGGTAAACTATAGCAAGAGTTGTGTAGCAATCAACATTACATTCATTCTGCAAGTGGGCCCAGAGATCTTTGGGGAATGTCTTTTTTTTTTTTTTTCATTCATAGAAAACACAAAAGGTGCAGTCCCAAAACTGTGCATGACTCAAGACTCAATTGTTTGTTTTTTTCCAGCTAAGAAAAAAAAAGCATGAGAGTCAGAAGTCCGTCATCTCCTTAATCACGGCTGTCATTACCATGGTTACGGTAAACGCCGATGCAGTTTTACGTGAGGCGTATTAGGCCGTCTGTATTTACAAGTCTGTGTGTAAGTATGTACGCAAAGATGGAAACATGTTTATGGTCTTCAAGACCCTTCATCCCACAAAAGCATTCTGCTAGCAGCTGTCTTACCAGAGTTTTGTTTGGTATAGATGTGCACAAAGATGGCAAGCGGTGGTTACCTTGGCAACGTGGAATTCTTATATAATTGGTCAACATTCAAGGAAGAAGTCCTCATGGCTATTAGTAGCTCTTTTGATTAAAGATACACTCCAGCAATACGCTAAGCTTCTCCATCTCATCAATACAATTTGCTTTAAAACCATGTACTTATTTGTAGCAGCTTGTGTTAGTTGGTAGAGTGCCCCTTCAACTGTGCTTCTAAGCAGCTTAGAGAAACTGATCGTTTAAGCCCTTAAAGTCAAACTTTGAAACTACTCGACCTTAACTGTGACCTATTTCTCATTGATTTGACCAAACTCATGCTCTAAGTCATGCTTCTGCTGCTTCTACTCCTTTAGATTGCATGGTCTCTGACACAGGAAGCCTAAACTCAGAGTAGCTCCAGTGTGTTCTAACAGATACTTTTAACACATCATGCACATCCATGCAAGCTGGCAAAAAAAAGAAAAAAAAAAAAATCACAAATGGAATATCTAAACGGGGACAAGGATTTTATGTAAACTGAAACTATGTGGTTTTACAATCAAATCATAAGCCTCCCTTGTAAACAGCCTTGCTCTTTTGTTCTTATTTATGACAGGAGAGCCAGCAAAGCACCATCGGGGACTGCGCACTGACAGAAATCCCTGTTCACTCCTTTGAAGGGTAGCACACTTAGACACTTTTTATGCACTTAAATGTCTGTTCATTCCCCAACATGGGTGCTCAGATCGTATCCCTGCATCCCTGCCTCGACCTTCAAGCTCTCAAAATAGATATCCCCGGTGTATTAGCTGTGGATTTTGCACTACCCAGCGCAGTTGAAGCAAGAGAGCAGTGGAACAAAATGCAAGACTTAGTCATCGTCTCTTAGACTGAGAAAATGTAAGGGAACAGATGAGGAAATTGGGTCAAAACAAAACTAAAAAAAAAAAAAAAAAAAAAAAAGGGAAGAGATGTATGTGAAAAAATTAGGTCACGTCATCCAGATGGGGCAAAGACCTTCTGATGTCGAACAACGCTGACAGAACTTTCAAATTGACAAAAAAGAGGAAATGTTCATGGATAACACACAAAAACACTGATGTACATTCTTAATTTTCACTATATATGCATAAAACATAACATGATGCCTTCTTGTGCACTCTAAGAAGCAAGGTTGCAACTCTTATTTGCTTATCACATTCAACACCGAGACAAAATAATCAAATAGAGATGGCCTAGATTTTCTTGCCGTTGCACGCACAATTTAATGTAACTAACCCTTAATCATCATCTAAAATGGACAGCATTAATGACAATCCTCCATTTATAATATGTTTGACTTAATCCCTCAGAGTGTCTCAACAGCTGTCACATAACGTTGTAGTTACACCGCCCAGCTGGATACATTCTGTATGTTTGTAGAAGCAGATTTAGGATGGAAGGATGAGTGGTTGCTAGGTGACTGGATAAAAAGAGGCCACAGGTGGAACTGACCCAGCATGAATTCATTTCCTGCTGCCTGGCTTTTCCTTGTTTATGCTGCCAGAACAGATGCCATGGTCGGTGAGGAGTGGTGTCAGAGAAGCCAAGGCACGTTTTTTAAACAATACAGATCCAAAATTACACTTTCTATTTCTGTACCTTAGTTTTAAATAGCGCTGCAGCAGCCAATTAAACAGACCTCTCATCTTTGTTAACTGTCCCTAACTCCACTTTTATTAAGCCTGAAAAGGCAGAAATGTTCATTTATCCTCATTTTTTCCCCCCAACTTCCCTTGTGGGGAAAAAATGTTTTTTTTTGTTTTTTTTTTTTCCTTCCTTGAAGATGTTAATATTATATAACCTGCACTGCTGCATGAGTTACCTGGAGTAGAGCGAAGCTCCCCAAACCGCACAGAACCTCTCCTCCCACGTCACCTGACTCATCCAAGCACCGTGGAGTTTATCTGAATCCCGCCTAAGCAAGTGCAAAGCAGCAAAAACATTTGCAAGAAAACAAAGAGGACATAATGACATTTTGTACGCATTTCACCTGTGCAAGCTTGACTGGTTTCCTAGCCAGATGATTTCCTCAGAAATACACCGAACAGGAAGCTGTTTGCAAGCATCTGTGATGTTTGTAGGCACTCTAAAGCCCATGAGGACCAGCCTCAGGATACAAGAGCAGAAAGGTTTAAACATGAGAGTAGCCATGTCAATGAGTGATAGCTAAAGAGCTGAGGTCTGTCCTCACAGTAATGTAAAGCACATTTTTAAAGAGATGCATGAAATTGCAGGCCTCTATTGTCTCATTTGAGCTTTACAGGCCAGGGGAGGCATGTGCGAAGTCCAAGCATGGAGGAAAAGATGATGGTGGGTCGATGTTTCTTGAACCTCGGACCTTTTTTTAGGCGTTGGCTGTTCTCTGCCACGTACAGCTCCCCTTGTTGGGCTGCGCCAGATATCCGTGACACCAGCTCCCCGTGGACCACCACCTGCTGCTCCGAGCGCACAAACATCTCCCGAAGCTCCTCCAGCCTCCGCTCCATCTCTCTGATGACACGCTGACGCTCCTCCACCTCCAGGAGGCGCCGCCGAGCTGCCTCAAACTCCATGCTGGAGCTGGGGGTGACGAGCCTGGAGGAGGGGGCCGTGGCAGAGGTAGATGGGGGGTCAGAACCAGCTAGCAGAGCCCCCGTGACCCTGCGAAAGTCTCCCATGGAAATTGAGCGTCTGGTGGCCGGAGATGCCAGGGCCAGGAGAGCGGAGGCAGATCCAGAAGGTGGCATGGCTGATGGAGGAGCAGGGGAGCAAGATGATGATGACGGCGGGGATGAATCCGGTGGGTGGAGGTCAGAGTGTGAGTCCGTGTTCTTAATAGCGGCTGGCGCGTCCTCGGCTGCGCCCTCATCCCGGGCTTCTGTTTTCCTTTGTCGTCCCTTCATAGCCGGCGTTCAGCTCTCCCAACTGCGGCCGTCGCTGCTGGAGTCGTGTTTCCGTCCTCCCGTGGTGGATGAGAGAGCAGCCGGGCGGAGAGCGCGGAGATGTGCGGCGATGCAGCCTGGGAACGGCTCCATTCATTGAGAAGACATCCGAGACGGGATTGTGCGCTCTCTGCAGCTGAATGGTTTTCGCTGAGGAGGACGGCTGCTGGCGTTTCATTGGCTGTTGCGCTGGTGAGCACGTCGGCTGCTGATTGGGCAGCTTTCCTCTCTGCTGCTGATGCTGGCAGGCTGACGTGCGCTCGGATCGACTGTTCTGCATCACTGTCATCATTTGGAGCTCTGCTTTGATCAGTCAAGTCAAGACATGCTGAAGTATCAGGTCAATCTCTCCGTGACGCTGCTGCGTTACTTTCTGCTCTCCTGGCCTCTCTGCTGCCATCCCACTTACCATCTGGTCTCTACTTTTTCCTTTTTTTAAAACAAAATTGCTCATATGGTTGCCCCTAGCAACACTGCCTCGATATCAAAAGGCAATAGTAGGAGGGAGGGGCGATGTTCCACTTTTCTCTCTCCATTTATCACCTTGCAGCTCCTCATGGTCAAAGTCACTGCTTCTTTCACACATTTGACCGACTGCAGCTTTCCCTTAAATTTGACACAATTGTTGGCACTCGAGTTAAAAAAAAAAAGGAATAACCTCATAGATAAAAACAAAGTTCATCTATCATCTTGTTTTTCTTAAAGTTATTGAAGAACAGCAATGTCAAAAG
>JAOWBL010000015.1:5854152-5879367 GCA_028564865.1 Zenarchopterus dispar
ACACACACACACACACAAGTGGGTACAAGAAAGCATGACAGTGGCAGTTGCCATATTACTGACAGGAAACTTCTCTTCCCTCCTAGTTTTTGCTTCCTCTTTTCTTGAGGCAATCAAACTTCCTTCCTGTTCGATAAAGTCGACACTCTCGCACCAGTGAAACAGAGTTTCCCGGTATAACCGCGCAGATCTCACAACGAGATTTTGCATTTCACTGAATACAAAATGGCACTAATCGCACATGAACATGCTGACGTTGTTGAGCAATGTGCGTATTTTTGAAAATGCAGCAACGAGGCTGCCGCCACAGTTAAACTGAAATGAACTCGGTGTTTTATGGCCTTGGCAGAGTTGTGGCGGTTTGGCGAGCGATTTCAGTGTCATTTCGCTGAGGGGACCAATGATTTATGCTGGATTATGCTCACACACTACAAAAAACAAACAAAACAAGAAAAGCTTCAGCTTTTTAAATGTTTAAAAAGGTGGACGAAGCCTTTAATTTCACAGCTGAGAGGTTGTCAAACCTCACAACCACCTTCACACAAAAAAACCCTTCCTCTCCTCCCGAAATATCACACCGCAGCCACACAGCTGCCAAAAAGACTCCGACAAACCCCCTCGTTCCCCAGAAAACTATTGGGCCGACACCACCCACTCACACCCACGCACACAGACGCATGCTTCACATCAAATGTTGGTCATTATTAAGAGCGCATGAGAAAATGCAGCCACTTGCCTCTGGTGCACGGCTTCTGGTGCGGAATAAGAGCCTCCACATGTCTGGGTGCAGATATTTCCATGTCACTGATGCTGTCGCGGGTGACACTGACTCTCAACCGGGTTCTGTCTCAGTTGGCCAACTCTTTCTGTATGCAATACCACAAGAGATACCATCTGCACACGCACACACTCATGACCCAAAATGGGAAGTGAAGCTCTGAAGAGGAGCAAGAGCAACAGCCCGACTCGTTGAGGATGGCGTGAGAGAAAGAAAGTTACACGTGAAAGCTTTTCTTCTTTACGGAAAAAGAAACAAGGACATGGAGTGACGGAGTAAGTCCTGTAAAAATATGACTCAAAACACACACAATAAGACCCAATTCGTGCATTTAGAAGGAGAATGGAGAAAAATGGCTGCAAACTTAAGAGGTTCTAGTGAACATGACAATCCTGCTTGAGGCTTGCAATTTCCCTTGGCTTCCCTGCTGGGTAATCACCGACTAACACTCAAGCGATGGCAAGGAAAAAAATCTTCAAATTACATGTTTTCACTGTGAAATCAAAGAAAACTAATCAAAAGTGTTCATAGCAAAATCTGAAATCATACTTGAGTCAACACCTGTTTCTTCATATTTACTCCTCCTCCCCCCTTTGACTGCCAGAAAGCAGATGTGTCGCGTCTGAGGCCGCCGTGGTGTAATGCTCTCAGCTAAACACAAGGGGCCAGTGCAGGTTTGCAGCCGGTCCAGAAGAAACCCCTCCAAATATGACAGATCTAACCAAGTAAGGGCATGTTCACGTTGCATGCCACAGAAAAATCCAAGTGTTGGCTCAGCCATCAGCTACACAGAGGGAGATGTGAAGTGGGACAGAAGAGGAGGACGATGACGCAGGCAGGGGCCAGTCTAGAGTCCAACCGCAGCAGCGAAGGTCATGCAGGTTTAAGCCCGTCTTGATGTTCCTCAGAGCAACAGCTCGGACCTACTCCATCTGATGGAAGGGCAGAATTATAAAATGAAGGAGCTCACTCAGGCTGCGAGCGACTGGTCAACCTGAGAAACTCGGGGCAGTAACAGCCGTGTCTGGGCCGCTCTGTGTAGTTGATCCTCCTTCCTGGAAAACACAGCTGGAGCACCTGCACGTTTTCAAATGCATGACAGCTCTGCTTGTTCAAACAGAGAGCGCCTGCTGGGGAAAAGGAAGGCGTAGACGGCAAGTTTATATGCATAAGTCAGAGAAGTCTAAACATTCATGCAACTACACTTAATTCACTCTCATTACTGTAAAACCAAGGATCCCACAACAGACTTGAGCTGCTGGAAGTATATACGCAAGAATAAAACAAAGCCAACGCAATCTCCACAAGCAGGAGACTTGTACCAAAGGAAGCATCTGAAACAATTACTAAACATCAAAAATGTGGAACTGTTGATTTTATTCATGGTTTTGCTGACAGCATCACATTTTTCAGGGATGTGATAGAGGCAAAAGACAAAAGATTTCCCAGCACAAGAACAAATAAAGTAAGACATTTCAAAATGATTCATTTTACTCTCAAGAGTTCAAATTTGATTTAAACTGTAATATACTCAGTTTTCAGGCCATTTTGCTTTCATTTTAAGTGCCTACTAAGCAGTAAATGAAAGAGCAGGTATACTAGAAGCTTCCACAATTTCGTTTCTTCTCAAAACAACTTTCTCTTCATAGGAAGCAGAATTTGCACATGAAAAATGATCATGTTAACTCCTAGCTAAGATCCAGTGCAAAAAAAAGAAACATCCTCCAATTGCTTCTGTGACCCGTGACTGGCAGTAACGCGTCTTATTTGTTTGGGAAATTAACCAGTAACAAAAGAGTAAAGGGGGATGAGGGAAGAGGGAAGCCCAAGCAGCATGCTCACAGAGAACACAGAAAGAGAAGAGTCCTTGTTTCATGATCAAAGTCAAGCTCCACTGTACTGCTCAAATGATAGGAATCAAAATTGTATTATATAAGACCTTTAGATAATCAATAAACTGACTTATTTTAGTTCTATAACTTAATGGATCTTAATGAGAACAGATTTAAGGGGGGGAAAAAAGCTCTCTCTTGTGCTGTAAGTTCACCTCCAGATATGTTCTGAAGTTCAAATATAGGTTAATTAGAATGAATGAAATATCCATCCATCCATCCATCCTCATTCATTCCCATTCAGGGTCATGCGGGTCTGCTGGAGCCCATCTCAGCTGTCTTCAGATGACAGGCAGGCTGCATCTTGGACAGATAGCAAGTCCATCGCAGGGTTGAAGGAAATTTGGTTATTAAATAGTATCTAAAATCTCAGACAGTAAAATGTCAAATTTGATAAGAGGTCTAGAGGTACATCTCAGTGCTACAAGAAGAAAATAAAAACCTACATACAATGTAATACACCTGGTTTACTGTTATGTAATACTGGTGTTACTGCTGGCATTGCAAATCTTCGTATAATAGAAAACTTTGGTGATATTCATTTTCTTTCTTATGGGTAACTTATGCTCCTACATTGATTTAAAGATAATCTCTGCTGCAGTTTGAGGTTAAAAAAAAAAACACCAGAAATATAACTATGTGTTGGGTTTATGTAGACTGCAGAAAAAGTGCGACTGGTCTGCTTGGCGGTATTGCATTTCCTTCTGTGTATTTCCTGCCCTGTGTGGCCCTGTGAGGGGCTGGCAACCTGTCTAGGACGTAACCTTGACCTTCACCCACAGAACTGGGACAGGTTTCGGCAGATCCAGATCCATGTGACCCTGAACAGGAATAAGTGGGTATAGATAATGGATGGATGGCATTACTGGCTACTAATTCTCGATCAGTTTAAAGCAAGATAGAAAAATAGATTGCTGTGATGAAGTAAAAGTTACCATTACTCTTCATGCATCAGGGCCAACTTACAAAATATGCTTCGTTTGCTTTGTTGCAATGACTCAGATACAAAAAGGGAAGTAAACAAAGAAAAGCTCAGCACATCGATACACAGAAGAAGTCACACCACCGCTCAGTGTTTGGCAGTATTATATTACAGGGCAACACAATCTGCAACACAAAAGTATAAACTCCAACTATGATGAGGGGCCTACAGATATGATACATGTGTGCCATGCAGAAGCATAAATCCAGCTGATATAAAAGTCTCTGGATCCGGTTGGCCCATTACAGCCTTAAAAAGTACCACCATTTAAATAGGGGGTCCATTATGCTAATTTTCAGTTCTTTAATTTCCCACTGGAAGTCCACCAGAATGCCGTCACATGAGCTGCAGTTGACTGGCTAATAACAAAAATGTGCAATTGTCTCTGAGGAGTCCTTTATAGAGCAAACTGCTTAAAGGTTCTCCTTTCACCTCAGACGTGATATTTATTCTAAATCTCAAAGCTGGTGAGTCAGCTGCTGCTTTTATTCAAAGCTTTCAGCCAGTTTTAAACTATTAAGGTTTGTTAGTCATTAATAATTCCAGTAATTATGTTCAATTGAGTCAGTGTGATAGAAAACTAGAGAAAAAAAACCCCACTGAGGATTGTTTTACAGCTCCACAGAATGACGATGCACATTTCATTATGTAGGAATTTCAAGAGTCCCAAAAGTGGTTTCTGTTTTTGTGTTCTTGCAGTGGAATGTCCAGACATGTCTGCAGCGAGACGCTCTGATCTTTCAGGTGGGAGACGGGAATGTCTGTTTCTGTTTTAATCAGCCCGAAACCTTTAAATATTTGAAACGAGAAACCGAAGACTGGCACACACCTTCCCTCTCCCTCCACTCAAAGCTCTCTGTCCTTCATTTTTCCCACTCCACTCTCCCTGTCACTGCCATCATCTCTCCGGGTCTCCTTCTGCCCTCCAGCAACACCAACGGGGACGTAAGAGAAAAGAGATTTAAGTAGGGAAGGCTGGAGATGAAACCATCTCATCCTCACGGCGCTTTAGATGCAGCTTACCCCAGAACAGACTTCAATAATCACATGGAAAAGGATCAAAAAGCAGAAAGAAAAAAAAAAGTTTAGGTTGAAGATGGTAGAGTGCCCAAAGGCTTGGAGAGTACAGAAGTAGCAGCGAATGATTAGAGTCCTAATCCGCAACTGCTTAATGTGATCATCTTAGTCTTTCTCAGCGTGGCAGCTGCTTTCCAACGTAAAGATAGAAGACAAATGCTCCATCCACAGAGCAGCATTCAGAAGAAAAAGGCCTAAAAGAGATTTCTTAGAAGGAATACAACAGAAACAGAAAAATGAAGGTGGTTTGCATGGCAGCATGTTTTGACCGGGTGGAGTTCACCTTTGAGGTTAATACTCATTCTTTAGCAGACTGTGCCATCTGTCCCATCTGCTCACACACAAATACACTTATGCACTTTGTAAACAACCACATCTGCAGCAGATAAATCGAGCTTCACTCGACAAAAGTCTCGCTGAGCGGCTACGGCAAACGTCCGACATCTCCACCAGGCACAGATGGAGGTATGTTGCGTAAACAAGAGGAAGGTGGATGCTACAGGAAGCGTTCCAGAGGTAGAACGGGATTAGCACCGAAGCTACAGGAAATCCTGCGCTGGCATCTGTAATATTAATAGCAGCAGCAAGGATGGCAGTAAGATGATAGGCAGCTCAGCGCCAGGGCCAGCTGACAAGAGGCCTGGCGGCCTTGCGTAATAGCCACGGTGGCAGCCCTGGAGGAGAAACAAAAACAAAACAAAACAAAAAAAAGAGACGAACCAAAATAGAAGGAAGAAGTGAGGGAACAACTGAGGTGGAAGACAGATGAGAGAAGAAAGAGTGGATGCTAGTAATAAAAATACAAGTCAGAGGAAGTGTGCAACTCTGAGCTCTGCAGACAGAAACACCTGCGTGTGGAGAGTCTGACGCAGAGAGTCCCACACATTAAGATCACTTGAGCTTTTAATCACATCTTTAATGTCACCACTTAGCTTTTCCCACTCTGGTTCTAAACTATTCACAGCAGTCGGAGCGGTTTCAAATAGCTTACTTCATAGATCAGTAAGTATTACCTGGTTCTTCTCGTCTTACTTTACTGACAAGCACATCTAAAGATAGGCTTTTCTGTGGCTCATTCAGATTTCAGATCCTTTAAAAGTCTGGCCAGATGACTTTGATTTTCTGTCTCTCTAAGAACTGTACCGAGCCTGGTCAGTAGCACTTCCTCTTCAACAGAAAGAATTGGTCTGGTTCCTCTGGATCCAGCTTTGATTTCTGTGAGGCACGACCAGCGGACGCAGGAGAAACTGTCTGGGTGACACTGGATAGGCAAACAACAATCACACTAATAAAACATGACAGCAGCCATCTCGCTGGTTTATATTTACTTGTATATTAAGAGATGTGTAAGGGTCAAGTAGCTAAAATCCTGTGTTTACAGAGGGATATGCTATAATTCCTTTTATGTTCAAGTTTATTTGCACAGATACTTCTGTGTAGTAAACTGTGGCAACATCTCTTCAAGTGTTAGTGGGACAACTTTTTAGAAAACTCATTTATAGTTCTGTAAACAAACCAAAAAATATCAGCTAAAAACAACTTTTTGCCTAACTTTTTTTTCCTATGGAAGAAAACTACTGTAAGGAGAAAAAAAAAACAACTTTTCCTGCATTCCAACAAATGGTCTCTTTTGGGTTAATGAGGTCTTTTTGCTTCAACTTGGAACCAAAATGTGAACCGCAGTGAAGCTTTCGTGGTCAGATCTGGAAATATGACAACTAAACCACAAACATCAACAGATGCTCAGTGAAAAACGCATGCAGTTGGAAGGTAAGCAAGATAAGCAAATGATGCCATTAAACACTCGCAGGACTAAAGCATTTTAAAAAAAAAAATCATTATTCAGCTGAAGGAAAACAGACCTGACAATTATGCAAAATGGATGGTATCAGTTTGGATAATTGCAGTCTGGCAATTGTGTAATAAATGTGAGTGTCCTGAGGCAGTTTGATTGCACGGGGGGGGGGGGGGATATATCATGAGGCTGAATTGTCTAGGCTATACGCCTTAAAAAACAGAACTGTGACCTGGAATAAGCCATTAACTGAGACAGTCAAATTGCAAGTAGATGGACACCCATCTAACCCACATTTAAGACACAAAAAAGACACAAAAGCATTTTTTTCCTCTTAAAAAGGTCAATATTATCACAAAAAAACTTAGACTGAAGATGGAGTCTGTTTTCCTCAGACACACAGAAAAAAAACAATGAGAGTAAACAAAATTTGCACCGATATATTGATTGGCAGATAAAACTTTGGTTGTATCATAGTCCTTCTAAAGTCAGTGATTCTCCAAAGGATTTGCATACATACAATCACTGCAAGAAGTAAATAACCAATTGTTTATCTTTGACGATCAAGAGATAGAATTACATGAGATGATCAAAGATCGACATAAAAGTGGAGGGAGTGAAGGCTGCTTCGCTTCACTCGCACAACAGACTTTGGTTTGTGGTTTTACTGCCGCATATGGTAAAACTGACTGCGCAATATGTTGCTTTAAGTGAAACTTTGCATTTCCTTTAGTACATATGCAACTGCTGTCATGGCAACAAGGGCAAAAGGTTACGTGCTCTTGGGTGCAACATTTCAAAACTGTTGAAAAACAGATACAGAAAGAATGGGGGCAGGAGGGGAGGCATAATAGAAGCAGACAGAGAGATTCATGGCCAACTTAAAACTAACAGGGGAGGATGCAACTGATGTTAAGTTAAATCAGGAGACAAAGAAAGAAAAGGGAATAAACACCATCAGCATCCATATTAATGAGAGCCATAAATGAAGAGAGGGAATGGTCGGAACATTTCCCTTAATCAACCTTGAAAGGGGAAGCGTGAAACTATGGCAACTGTGTTTTCTCTCCGTCTCCCAGCTTCCTCTTTGTAAAATAAGAGGTGCTGCGAAAGCCAAGGCCATGCACGCAGAGGAAACCTTTTTTAGATGATGCTTCCAGGTAACATTTGCCAGCCTCTATCTTTACAAATGGAGCACTTGTGTGCCTTCACACTCCACTTCAGTGTGCAACGAGATGCCAGAATCTTCTCCTTCACATCCTCCGTGCTGCAGGAGAATGGATTTTTCTGTACATTCTGGAGGTAATATATTATGATGGCATTTAAGGGTTGGCAATGCAGCTTGGGAATCTAATACCCAAGACCTTTCGGAATACACAGACTTATCTGTAACACACTGCAGACACACACTTTAGATGATTAATGTTGCCGAGTTTCTGTCAAAGCTTCCCCGTGTGCCAACATCATGTCTGTATGTGAAGGAGGAAAATAAGAATTTGTTTGCGTGCATGCGCCTTTCAAGCCAGACGGATACATGAATGAACATTCCTGCCAGTTGACCAATAATATATCAGGATCCCCCGTTTGTTTGCAAAAAGATCTCGTCTCTATTTGTGTTATCATGAACTGCTTTCCTCCTAGCAGCACAACTTACAAGCAAGGCTTAGTGATGCTGAGGGTATAGTAACCATGACAACTAGGCCAATAGCAACTATGAATGGATGGAGGATGGGATTGAAAGAATGGATGGATCTATCATGTATCTGTGGGCATGTGGGTCAAATCTAGTAGGTTTTTTAATCTGTTTTGTCATTCATAGATAACAGTACGAGTGGGAGAAACAACATCAGCAGACAGATGGCCAACCCTGCGGTTAGGCTTATTTGAAAGAGAAATGCATAATTATTATCTGAACCATATCACTTAGAAGTTAAAAGCTGATAGTCTGATTAAACTTCAACCTATTTCCTTTACTGAGACTTTCTGGACTCAGAGTTGTCTTCTGTAGTGATATCCAGCTTGGGACCGCCTATTGCTGCTGACATTGGTTCAAAGGTTAAGAGTCCCCGATTTGGGCAACTGATTCATGCCTGATAGTCTCAGTGTTTAGATTTTTCCTCCCACTTAAGTTTCAGTTAAAGGTCAACCGGTTCATCTGTTTGGGCAATTAATTAGCAGCATAATTTTGCAGACTTTTGGCCAACCTCCGCTCTCTTAAGCCTTTGAAGGTTTTTCCAACGCCACGGACAACTCATTCTGTACGATACTTGCATGGACTTCTCAAATGCTACGAAGACAATCAATTACAATCCGTCACTACTTCAAACCTTCAATCTTGACAAATCAATTTGGCTTGGCGTTTTCTTTAAGCCAACAAAAGTTAATGTTCAGTGAAGTTAGTCACTGTGTACAGACTCTAGAGGAGCGAGTACGTTACATATTACACCAGTACTGGACAGAACTGAAACCAAAATCCAGGAACAGTGTGTGGAAAAACTGAATCAACCTTTAAGCTCATTCAGAACGAGTTCTAAGGGCTCGCTAGTGTTATTCTATGGAAGGATATATCTCAATGGGGTTTTTTTTGTCTTTTAAATTATATTTACTCAGATAGGAAAGACAAAGTGATGGAATACTCTGTTCTGGGTTTTTTGTTGCGTTTCACTTAAATGCTTCACTGATGTTCCCATCCAATGCATTTTAAGTTTTAAGATTCTAACATTATGCATTGCTCCACATGACACTTCCTACCAAGCTTTACAGTCTTTCTAATGCCAAGTTGTGCATTCAACCAGTGAACCACTATCCACTTGTCTGGACCTGCCACCACGACTGCTGCACAGACAGGAAGATGATTTTCTAAAGTAATAACCAGTACAAAAGCTGCTTTTCCTGCCTTTAGAGAGACTAGTTGTTGTTTTTTAAATGCATTTAACTAACCATCAAACTATTACGACTTCAAGATTTGGTTTAACAGCATTCCAAGGAGAAAAAAAAGAAAAAAGAAAAACGGTAACATCAACTTTATAGCTGACGGGCAAAAAGACGAAGAGGGTATATTGTGTGGAAAAGGATCCAAAGATTTAGAGGCCCCTTCTGCCTGAGAGGTAGGCTGGGTAATTGGACTATAAACCATATCTAGCAGTATCTGGGTGTGCGTTTTGTGCACCCACAGATCAGCACACTAAGCCACCTTAGTTGCTAAACTGCCATTAACATCAGCTCATCTGATGACAAACTCTGATAAGATGCTGTGTGACAGATGCTTTTTCGCAAACCACACAACACAACTCATTTACTTCCACTCAGATGTGGACGTGCGCTCACGTACTCTCACACATCCCTCCTGGGTCTACAGAGCCAACAACAGGGTCTGTTAGCTGTTGCGAGGGATAAGGAGCCATTTTATTTGTGTTAAGCCCTTCTGGAGAGCATCAATTAACCCGCCACGTAAACACAACTCTGACTCGCACTCAATGTGACGTGAATAATTGTGTGGGTACGTTTTTGTCTGCGTGCGCCTGCTCCTGGATGAGCTTTGTTAATAGGTTCTTCTTATTTGTACCTGGAAGATTGCACTTGAGGTTTTGTGTGTCTCTGAAGTTGCATAACGGAGCTCATTTTCCATTGCACACTTTTGTTCACCGTCCAACTTGCCATAAGAGTTGTTTATACGTAACAGGGCGTCAGACATTCACCAAATGCTATTCATCGTCCCGACACCACTCAATCAGGCGCCACTGTGTCTTTGAGTGACCTCATTTTCAATGATTAAATATAATAAAGCTTTACAGTTTGACTACAGCTTTCCAGGCTGTTGAATTTGACGCTGCGCTTGCTTTTTGAGTGACTAACTTCTCATAAAAGATGACAAGTCCAGAAAAGAGAGTTTGCAACAACAGAAAGAAAAAAAAAACAGGACAGAGCAGTCAAGGACACCTGCTTAACAAATTGTTAAATGGCTTGGCTTTATCGGGTCTGCAAGACATAATGATGAATTAGACCATGGGAAGGAGAGCTCAGGAGCTGTGATGGAAGATAAAGCAGTCAGGGGCGAAGCATCAGAATCTACAAAGTAAAATAATGAGAGACAGCGAGGGGGAGATGAGAAAAGAGGGCATCTTCAAGCTTGGGTGCCTTTTCTAATTCATGTGTGCGCATCTTCGTCGCTTCCTTCGTCTCACTGTGCAAAGTGTTGCTGCCCCACCAAAGTCCACTCAGGAGGCTGCAACTGGGAGGCCTGGTTGTTCATCGTCAGTCTGTTGGTAAAATAATAATCAAATGAAGCAGAGCTCGCTGCATTTGAAACTGACGCATGCAATCTCATTATTGTGTGTAATGTAAGAAGACGGAGAGGCGAAGAGATCCACGCTAAAGCCGACTGAAAGCACGAGAGAGAAGAGGCTGTAGACATGCACTGGCTTCCAAAAGTTTGGATACCCACGGGCACCAAAAAAATTGCTTAGTATGAACGACAAATAGTGAATAAACTAATTTCCTTTATTCTTATTTTATTTTTAAATTTATGACCTGCTAATTGAAATTTTTGCTGATTCTGATTCCCAGAGCTGCAATCAGCCACAATGACTAACATAATAGGCCGGTAGGTCTGTGCATTTCCTAGAAAAAAAATAGCCTATAACTGTCATAATCGTTCCCATTTCATACATCAATCATTTCAATTTTTATCTTCATTTCCGTTAGACTTCCTCCACTGTGTGTTCATGTACTGTTCCCTTAAAAACAGTCTTGACAGCTGAACATGAACACCACCAACCCTTATCAACACTTGCACGGCAGTCGCATTTCTGTAAATGGTTTTAAAAAAATAAATTGAGGCAGTGTCTGAAGTCAGCCCGTATTCACCGAGTATTTCACTATAATCTGAAAATGTGGCCAGAATCGTTTTCGTTTTTCATTTCCTTTTTTCATTAAAATTAAAAGTGTGAAACTTTAACAAGTTGTTTTAATTTCAAGTGATGCAGGATTTGGTTTCAGTTTGAAATAAATGACCAAAAAGAGTTCATCTATATGCACTTACCTTCACTTATTAAAAAAAAAAAAAAAAAAAAAAAAAAAAAAAAAAAATCACTTCAAATACACATCCCAGTTGGAATTTACTAGAGAAAACCTCGTCAGCGATCAATGAAAGCAGGAAATGACAAAACTAAAATAGCTGCTCATGAATCATAATCAAAGAGGAAATTTCAATGAGTTTTTATATAGATTTGAGATTACATAACCAAGCCGTATAAAACTAGTGCAAAAGCTGAAATCTGTGTCCTCCATTAGCTTCATTCATTCATTTTTTAAGTTTCTCATCTTTTATTAGCTTCGAGCAGGCTCAGTGCTCTTACTGAATCATTTTTACTGTCAGAAACATTTCAGTTGTTGTTGTTCCTCCACCGGTTTAATTTTATCTTACAATCTGTGCAAACAGTTATTTTTGGGTGTTTAGAGCTCAAGAGTGAAAAAGTCCCACCATGAAGCCCAGCTTCCTGCCAACTGAGTCAGCATCAGCAACTTACTGACTCACTGAAATCTGATAGCACAGTAATATACGCTGAAGCATTCACCGAAGACGATACAAAAGAAATCCAATTCATTTGTCTTACGATGTACCGATCTTCTGGCCAAACAAAGCAAACGGGAAAAAAAACCAAAAAAAAAAACCAGACAATTCCAGTCACCCACTGATCAATTAGTGCATCTCGAATATTTTCTGCATTGGTGAATGTAACCTGCTGCATCATAGAAGCTACTTTGATGTAAAGACATTAAGAGCACATAAACTGAATTTTTCTCCAGCTGTGACCCTGGGAAAAAAAAAAAAAAAAAAAAGTTCTCAGCGCTGCCGTTTCATGAGCCAGTCTGTACTATAACCTACAAGAAAACATGATAACAAAACTGCTCACCATTTTAATGCACTCCTCCTGTAAACATCAGCTCGAATACACTAGTTACAGCTCCAAAAGCAGGGAAAAAAAAAAAAAAAAAACGTATTCTGCTGAATTCAGCGGTAATCAGATAAAATGGATGAGAACAAGGTGCTGAGACAAACAGCAGTCACAATAAAGCTTTAATTCTGGCTCTTTTATCATTATCAAGTCATGTGGTTTGAAAATAAAGAATCTTCCGCTGCTTTTATTACCATGCTGATGCACAGCATCTCTTAAAAGGTTTAATATCAAACTTTGAGATCAGCTTCCAGGATGTGGCTCACTTTCAGCTCGGCTGTTTCACAGAACGACCCATTATCACATCCAGCCTCGTCAAGACGTTTCACGTGCCGAGTCATCTCTCTTATCGTTTCTAAAATCGTGTAGCGATGAGCATATTTGGGGGGGAAAACATGGAGGTTTTACAGTTTGCCAGAGGAGACTACCCCCACAATGATTTGTAAAGGAAGTCAGATTTGGTTTTCACATAACGGTGCATCCCCTGTGGGTTTTTTTTGTTGTCCTCTAAAGCATAGCGTGCAATTATGATTCCACTCAGATAGATGCCACTCATTTCCGTCTAGATTAACATCTCATATTTATTCACTGCTGACTAGATCATTTTAATTTCTTGCATGTTCCATGCTGATGTTGTCACAATTCTCAGTATCATGCTTTTTTAGTTTAATTTTCTGTTTATTGCCATGTAAGCAGGCTCTTACCATGTTAAAAATTATTTAAAAAAAAAAAAAATTCAGACCCAAACACCAGAACAGTAAAGCCATTTTGAGAAGCTTTGACAGAATTTTGTATTTTTATGTCACACCAGCACTTACGACACAACAGATGATGTTAAATCGGTGCACGTCATGCAGACAGAAAATAGCAGCCTGCATCAAGTTTCACTAAAGTTTCACATATTAACGAACTCTGCAGCCCTCCCATCATCTCTCCCTGATGCTATTTATAGAACACTTTTTAATTAGTTTTGCAATGTCAACACGTGCTGCATTTTCATTCCTCATTTATCGGAGGCCAAGAATAACTTCCACTGATTCCAGTGAGAGCAAAGTTAACAGCCCATCTAATTAAAGGGTGTGTGGAGTGGAGCACCATTTTGGAGAAAACTGTTTGGTGCACACACACATATAAATAGAAACATTCACAGTCAATGTCCTATTCAGCCACAGCAATAAAACATCTAATATTTTATATGACCTCTTTGTGGCAACCCAAACAGTTCTTGTGCATATTTATCATGGTTATAAAACATTAGATGCTCAGTGCTTTCTAAAGAACTTAAGCTGAAATGCAAAAAACAAAAAAAAAAACAAAAAGAAAACAAAAAAAAAAAACCCAACTCAAAAACATTTCATGCTTTTTTAAATATTAGTCAGGCTGGTTGGTATCTCTTTACACTATTTAGTTTTTGCAAACCCCCCTCTGCGTCTTCCACATCGAAGTCCCTTAATGGGGCTCACGATGTTTTGGTTCGTCACAAAAATCCTGTCCCTCGCTCCTAATGTCAGCGGTTCTTGTCTTGCATTAAAGCCCAGCAGAAGTTTGAGGCCCGCGTAGCGCCACTTTTAGTGGCTCTGAACTGGTGCTTTCTTCGTGGTTGGCCGATTCCAGGTTACGCAGTGGTTCACCACTGGAACCGCTTTGGTGGAAAAGCCCTTTAAGTTTCAAATTTAAAGCAAACTAGGAACTCTTAAAAAGATCAGCACTGATTTGCACAATATAGCAGTCTCCCCATTTTCTCCCTTTTTTTTTGTTGTTGTTGTTATTGGACCACCCCAATCCCATTTTCCCAAGTGCAATGACACTGCAGCTCGACACAGCCTCAGCACACCTGTGGCTTTGGACCTTTGCCGCCGTTGTGCCAACAAGACTTAGTTTAATTGTGGAGTAAAACATTTTGACACGTCTGATCTGACTTTGGGGTCTACAGCTGCGTTTTCGCTTGGTCAAACTGCACTATGACCCATTTCTAGAGATAAAACGATGCATCACTCTAATGAAGACTGATAATATTAACTATCATATGAATGTGATGAAGTGTGTTAAAGCTTATTTTTGTGTAGAAGTGGCCCACAGAGTGTCTGCATCCACAGTGTAACAACTATTATACTCACTACTTGGACACATCCTAAATTTTCTGTTTTTCTATTGATTGATGTAAGATTAGAGGCTCAGATTTGTCAAGAGACGGGCAGGGAGACAAGTGGTGAAAAAAAAAAAAAGAACATTAGATTGAAGGAGCCAAATGGAGGTCAATGGTTCATTGCTGAAATACAAAGAACATTAAGGCTTGTGAACTGTGAGGCCGACATAAATATGCTCAAGGGATTTAGCCGTCTGAATAACGTATGAGTGGAAAGATGGCAGACTGCAACTCATCAAGGATGAGAAGGGATGAGGAGTCCGACGGAAACAAACAAAAAGAATAAAATATTCATGCTTCAGAGGCAGACAGGCACAAACGCCACGTCTGTGCCATGTCTGGGGCCTGTGCACGTGTGTGGTAGCAGTCAGAATTTATAAGACGGATATACACATTTATACGTGCTCATATGACACATTTGTCACATTTGTCAGAAAGTGTTCTCATACTACTGAATGATATAATGGCAGAGCTGTCACAAAAACACAAACCCTTTATCTCAAACATTGCTCTGGCTGTCAGAGCCTATGCATGTTATCTTTTTTTTTTTCTTTTTTGTGCGGGTGTGCTGGAGTCACATCTGCGATGGGTACAAGCAATGTCACCACAATGCCGCCATGAACAACTCTCCCGCAAAACACACACGCAGGCTCGCATAAACAGCCCCAAAGTTTGACAGTTACAAATAAATCCAGACAGCTGCTGCGTCTCTTCGTTTATTTAGAAAACAACAGCGAGGAATATTCGGCAGCATGCAAACTCTGACAAGTTCAGGACTGAGGAGGGCAAATGTAGCAGGAGAAGTGATATAATCAGGCACCAGCACTCTTTTGCTGCCCCACTGACAACCCCTCCCTCGAACCTTGCAGAGGAATGCGAAGTGTTAAGCTCTATGGAGCTCCAAGGCATGTCCAAACCTCGCTGATCCTGGCTTCCTCTCACTGGGGATCAGAGCCAAGCAGATGCCGGTTTAATGCATTACTCCTCTGGCAAGGTTTCATGCTTTAGTCACTTCTTGCTAGATGCTGGTCTGGTTATCCAAGACAGAGCTGACTGTTCCCAGCTCTGACAAAAAAAAAAAAGCTTCGATGACGCTGTGCAGACCAGGAAGACGCAAGAAAACACAGCTTCAAGGAGGAAGTGCAGCTCCGCAGCCTTCACCATCACTCCTTCGGTGAAGTTTTATTGTATTTGTTTAAGTGTTACTGGGCTCAGGAGTGCCAGCTGAGCATGTTTGCCCTTTTCCCGTAATATCCCGTTGCACAGTCATCCAGTTATTCATACTGACAAAACAATCTTTTATTCTTGATTGCAATTTGGACAGCTTGAGCGACTCCTTGCAGATTGTGCTGCTCGAGGACTTCAAAGCAAAGCTCTGAAAGGAAGTAGAGGCAAAAGAGGGGAACAGAACTGTGAACTGAACAACTGTACTTATTACGAATATGTTAAAAAAATAACTCGCATTAAACAGTTAAATGAGCTAAACAAGCATTGAGCATGATGAACATTTGGAAACAGTTTTGGCATTTTAAGCAACTTGGCAAACAAGAGCACAAGAACAGATGGTAGATGATTAATATTAAGGCAGTGTGAAGTTATTTATCAAACAAGAAAACTGATACCGAGTTCTTGTCGAAACCTTAGCTTCTCTTTCTTGCAAAAAATGTTGGAAAAAAAAAAAGAAAAAGAATGATGTCAATATGAGCTCAGTGGGAGCTTGGAGCAAAAATCACACAAACTGTCAGTTGCAAATGCCAAGTCTCTTCACATAAATGGAGGAAGTGGGGCTGTTAAATACGGTAAAATGTCCCTAATAAAGATGAAAAATGCAAACAGCCCTAGCAGGGATCCAAGTCAAGAAAAAGAGAAATATTAGTAGTAAGGAAAGGGCAACCAAAACCCAACTGAGAGTGTAGAAGGAAATGTTTAACTGTCTTCTGTATTTGTGCCCTCTGGCCTGCTGAGGAGAGTTCAGTAAATTTACCAGACAAGAAGCCCTCAAAAGGAGCAAAACTTGCAGAATGCGTATCAAGGATAATGCTCTTCATTGCAGACAGGCACAAAGAACAATGGGAGCAAATGAATCCTTTATGAGGAAACTTCCCTTAAGGAAGCCGTTTCTGTTGACGCGAGCTGGTTCGGTTTATAGCAAAGTGTTTGATTGTAGCACCGTTTCCCAGTACTGGCTATGGGCATGTTTCCCTGCTTCAACATGAGGGATCCAAATGAGTGAATCATTATTGGGCTTCTTCAAAGCTTGATGGCAGGCTGATGAGTTGAGCCTTGCGTCAACTTAGTCACTTAGCAACTGCAACTATTCGACTTCAGCAACAGCAGAGAGGCAGGTGATTGCATGCATTTAAATCTTACGAAAGAATCCATGTGCACTGCCAAACCACACATGCATAGGTGTGACGCAGACGTTCTTATGGCAGTTGCTCCACCAGTAATGAGATGAGTGAAGGAATTTGAGGGGAGTAATTACTAGGTTAGTCTGTATGTAGTTAAATGCGAGGATCTGTACGTAAGAGGAAGGAAAAGCTTCATAAACAAAGTGCAAGGTCAGATTTGTGAAAGAACATGGTTGTCATGTCTACAAATGCAAGCACAGAGAGTCCTACAGGTACACAAACACAAGCAGAATCAAACATTAAGGCTTCTTTATGCTTGAGACTGGGTCATGCAGCAGGACAATGATCCCAAGCGCATCGACAAATCAACAACTGACAGTCTGTACTGAAGCAACATTCTGGAGAAGAATTAGCCACCATTAATGTCCATGATGATGTGAGATTGATGATAATATGCAAAAACCAATTACCTCAAGTTACAGGTGTTGAAGGCAACTCAAGCAAATCAGTGGAGTTGTGAATAACTAATGCAAGTTTAAGATTAGACGTTTTTGTTTGTATGCATGTATACATGTAAAATCTCGGGACTGAGACAGGGTTAGGTTCCTTTATCAAATGGTTGTTAGCTCCACAAAACATCTAAATCATTATTGGAATCAATTTAAATCTTTATTTTAGGTCTAAATTTGTAAAATGTGTCTTTGCCTCCGAGTGACTAACAGAATAGCCGCAGAAGCAGTCAATAATTTTCTCCCTCTACATACATCTCTCTATACTCCATCTCTCCATTCCCCCTCTACTACAACCTCGTTCCTAGCTTTGCTTTGCTGTGACTTTTTCCTGCTTGTCCAGTGAAGCACAAATACCATTTGCTCAGCACCTAGCCCATGAAAAAAAGTAATTATCTACATTAGCGACCACAAAAATGTCTCTGATACCAGTGAAAAAGGCCGTAGTTTTCCCATTCCTTCTGCATCCAGGCTTTATAGATGAGAGGTGTTGTACAAGAAGCACAACATATAGGTAAATAAATGAATTATATGCTTTCCGTGTGTAACGTCAGCACTATATTGCTAACATTTTAAAGACTGTTACTTCAACATTGCTTTACTGAACAACACCAGGCCACATTGTGAGGCAACTAGCTTCACTGGAGGGGTCAGGCTGAGCTGTGTAAAGATATTACTTTGCAGAAATTTGATTCATCTTCCCAACATAATTACTTTTGAGGGTGCAAACATGATAAAAAAAACTTTGCAAAAGCTCAACATCTAATGCCTCTTCGGATATACGTGTTCCATATGTATGCGATAACCAGTTTAAAGATGCAAACACGGGTTATGAAGAAGGGTGCAGATTGCTGAGTTGTTTGTAGACTTTAACTATGATTATATTTGAATGCATATTAAAACTAGGTTCCACAAATAAAAAGGACACCATCAGCAATTGAAAAGGTGAGACTCCAGACTCCAGCAATACAAGAAGCACAAATAAAAAAAAAAATTGCTTCGACCGTCTTGGATCAGAGTATAAAAGCTGAATAACTAACTTGAGCAAACTTACAACCTTTTGCTCATTCTGACTGGATAATGCCAGAAGCGATGCATATTTGTGCACTGCTCGTTGATTCGATTGGCTGTGAAGACTCCACAGTGACAGAAATACTTCAGGCGGTGGGTGAGATGTTGCTTTACACAAATATAGTAATCTTGGAGTTCCATGTGGAGGCGTGTAGCGCACCAACCGAAGGGGTTAACTCATGCAAATACCACCAAAACAGTCATATTTGATAAGAATTAATGATACATTTTGTGAAAGAGTATCTACTTCCCACCTCAGTGCCACTTTCCTTATAGATGTATAATTCTATTAGGCATTACAGAGTTCCCAAATATTGAGTATCTTATGATAACTGAATGAAGACAAATGTTTTATATTAAATAAGGCTTGAAGAATATGGAGTGTGAGTAAAATTACTGTTTCTGTCTTCTGGAGTGTATTTAATGCACTCGTTCAATTCATCTTTCAGCGCAACAGCAAACAATCTGCTTCTTTAAGTAAGCAAATTTGTTTACTCAGATGGAACTGTGAAACTGTAGGTGCATCAAAGTTTGCAGGGCACCCTTCATTTTCATTCTGTCTTTTTTGGGGGGGGAACAATGCACATCATAATTTTCAAGAGCTGAAAGTGCTTCAAAAAGTGTTGCTTTGTCAGACATTCAACTACGAAAGATGTGAAACTGAAAGGAATCAAATCCTCACACTGAAGAACCAGAAACCAGAGTACAATTATCATTGCTCTTTGTAAAATGACTCATCGTCATGTCACAAATTGTGTTTGTTTGTTAATACAAATGTCTGAAAAACAACATTTAGAGTCCTCAGCTCAACAGCATACAGCTGACCCTCCGTACACTCCCCATACACCATCTGCTGTATGTTGGTCTTTGAAGTTCTTCTTCCTCATTTTCAGCTTTTTAAATAAATATTCTCATTGTCAAAGGGATGAGGTTGATCTGATCTGTAGCTAGAAACAATAAACCACACTTGTCTGAAAGCAGAACACTTCTGCTGGGGGGTAAACTGCTGGGTAAAATTATCCTCGTCTGGCGAGGCGAATCGGTAGAGAGCTCTCCTCAGGTGCGGTTCTGTCTCAGCATCCTGTCAGGACACCTCACCACAGGATGTTTGTTTTTAACTGCCGAAGTGACAATTGTTAAAAAGCAAAGCTATAAGAAATGAAAAAAAAAAAAAAAACCTAATAAGTTGAAAGGCAACTGAAAAGGGTTTAAATCCCAATTGGTTGGGTAAAATAGTGAACAATTAAACAAAAAATAAAAATAAACAGGGGAGGGTGGGGAAAGTGTTTTTCTTGAGGAGCACTGGGGGGAGGGGGAGGAACTAGCCCTCCATGTTCTTTTCAAATATCAGCGGCTGTGTGGTCACCCAAGAATTACTTATCCTGTCTTTAAAGGCAGCCATTACAGGCTACTTTTTCATTTAGATATTTAGGCCATTTTGGTTTAATAAATGAACAAAAACAAGCATTTTTTGTTGATCCTCACAGTGACCTTTTAATTATACTTTATTTTTTAAATCATTATCCTATTCATACTATGTACATTACTGTTTTTCCCTTTATATTTTCTAAATTCCCCTCTTGCTATTTATTTATTTTTATCAATTTGCTTCTTTTTTTTCATTTTTCCTCAAGTTTGTTATTTAGTTCATGTTTTTCCTGTTCAAAGATATTTTCTTCCAATTTAAACTCTGAACCAATGAGGTCTGAGCTACCATTGGCTTCCTGATGATCTCAGCCAATCCTGTTTAAGGAAAACCCAGAGTTAAAATGACAACTGTCTATTATTAGATGGTAACAAGTGTAAGTTTTTCATGAACTTTAACTTAAGTGACAGTGTAGGTAGGGTCTCTACTGACAAACCAAGGTAATTTGAACAACATAAAAAGTGTACAAAACAAACAGTCTTTGTACAATCACCTTGTCAGATGTTTCTACGGGTCGACTACTGATTTTACAGCAACTACTGTCAACTGATGCAAAAGGAGGGGAGTTCATGACCCCTGCGTCCAGAGAGCTGGATCAGTACTTAGATATTTATGACAAAATAGGTAATTATTAAGAACTTCGCTCTGAAGTCACCTTCACTATTGTAATGAGCACAAAAGTGGATGCGAGAGGCCATGCTTATCTGTATTTCTTAGTTTTGACACTTAGAAAAGACGGTGAGAAAGGAAACATGGCTCATTAGCGCTGTGGTTCTTTTCACCTTTTAACCTAAGTGTCTTCAAAGCTATCACATTAAAAAAAATCTCAACATGAAGGTCCAAGACGTAATTGTTCTAAAGTCTCCTTCGGATTCAGACGTTTATCTCTTTTCTAATCAGCTTCTCTCCTTCTTCCTCCCCTTTTGTGCCAACTGCTACCTCTAACTTCCCCCGTCGTCCTCCCTGCTCCTCCCATCAGCCCTTCTGGAGCCAGGTAGCTCCCATAGCTAGAGAAGATAACAGCAGCCATTATCAAATTCCCAGCATTTAAGCTGCAGCCTGGTATTGATCAGTGTAGCGCCTGGTTACAGCGTTCCTGCCAGCACAGTGTCTGGGGACGAGGTCTACTTACCCACCCCCGGACAAACAATGGCAACGGCTGACAGAACCTTCACATTAAAAGGCTGATGACTTATTTTCATATGCAAGTCAAAATACACACATCTTCTAAACTCAGTGTCTTTCAGAGAAGCAGAAACTACCGGCACTGAAGAATCAGGAGCTGAGAATCTATTCATCTCTTCACAACATGTGCTCATTACAAAGATTATCACAAAATATCAGAATACTGGAATTCTCTACAAGTGCACAGGCTTTCAGCTGTAATAAAATATGATCATCACTTAGCAGCATTGTAGCGCGATTATATAAAAGATACACCAATCCAGCGTGCCAACGTGGCACCAGCGTGTCTGGATCCGGTATCTGCATGTGGCAACCAGTCTAGAGATAGATAAAGACC
Organism: Zenarchopterus dispar; assembly: GCA_028564865.1. NCBI lineage: Eukaryota > Metazoa > Chordata > Actinopteri > Beloniformes > Zenarchopteridae > Zenarchopterus > Zenarchopterus dispar. The sequence goes on from JAOWBL010000015.1 coordinate 5,875,659, forward strand.
CAGCACCTCTAAATATGATCTCATCATGCTGTATGGTATTTTTAAAGTCCAATTTATCAAACAAAGTGATCATAAAAATGAAAAATGAAGAATGTTTTTATTAATAGAAAAAGTGAGACTTCATAGAAGAGACAAAAAACCATCAGAATAAATTTCCTGCATACAGTTGTCACGAGTGAGAATATTAGAAAATATCCCTGTAATTGATTTGCCAGTACTTTCAAATAAGTAAGAAGACCGCCTTTTTTGTTTTTCTTGACATCAAACGTTAATGTCTCTGACCAGCTTGGCCCCTTGTGTGCCAGCTGCTTTGACTGAAACCCTCCTATCTTGTCCAGCGCACTCAGCTCTTCCTCAGTCGCAGCACATTGTTCTGAGCTGGAAAGAAAAGAGATGGCATGCTCTTTAGAGGCTCTTCCCTTGAGAACAGTGCCAGAAGAAAAAAGAAAAAAAGAAAAAGACTGAGCTATGCGAGAAGGAACATTTCCTTGCCCTCTGCTACATGACTGGAGAGTAACAGAGTTCAGGAGGAAACTGGATCGGGTTTCATGCTCGGACAAAGGAGCACTGAGGCCAAGCAGGGGCCAGAGAGGGCTGACTCAGCGAGTTTTCAGTGTGTTTCTGTATGTGTGTGTGTACATTTTTCTCTGCATGGTGATTTGACATGTGAAGAGGCCAGATTAGAACATGCACCATTTGTGACACTGCGGCCTTTTCGTATTGACGAGGACACGCTGCTGTGCAGAGCGGCTGGACTGTCGCTCGATTAACCTCACTAGGACAGTAGTCGACACGTCAAAACTCCAGCTGGCTGAAAGCCTCGGAGGGCTGTCATTACAACATGAATTTATCTCCACAGAAAAGAAATTTAAAAGAAAAAAAAACTCAGCCAAGACTTCAGCGCAGGAGCTTTGTCCAAGTCCTCAATGTAATTTACTGGATGTGAATTTGAAAATACTGAGTCACACTTTGCGTGCCTTTGTCTGAGTGTGTTCTTGCATCTGTGAGTGTGCGTCATTGTCCAAGAGATGTCATGTACCTTGACAGCAGTTGTGACTCCATCCTCAGCAGTACTCTGCCCATTCTGCCAAGAAAACAGAAATGAGAAACAGTCAGTGTGCATTGCAGAGCAAATATCAAGGATATGTGTGTGTGTGTATGACACAAAGAGGCAGAGAGAAATACTACAGAGTATTTGCAAGACTGCGTGGGTGGCAACAGTCCACTTTGCTCTTCTGCAGGCGAACCTAATAATCTGAGGCTGATGCACAAATGCACACCCTTTTGTCCATTCCCCAGTAGGTAAGCATTGTTGGAAAGGGTAATCACTGTTATTTGTAAAACAATGTCTTGCTGATGGCTATTGTGCAAATCAATATGTTGTTTGGGCAGCAGAGGTGGGTGGCTAACTTTGAACATAGTGATATTTGAGTCATGTTGCATGATCAGATTACATGTCATTGTGCTGCACTTGTTCAACTAAAGAGGACAGAGCAGAGTTGAGACAACTTGACTGTGACTAAAATCATCATCATCATGTTTATTTTGGCTCAAAACCTGTGATTTTTTTCAATTATTACTGATTTTTGAAGTAGGAAATATCAAGGATTTATTACAAACTAATGATGCCACAGCCTGCAAGGCCTTGAGTTCGAAATTTTAGGGACATCCTATTGTTCAATGTTCTAGGGAACCAAAAATAAATAAATAAATCAAATTTTGGCATATTTCCCAAGTGGTGGTTGGAGCAATGATTGGTAAAATCTTCATTATCCAGTTAATGCATTTGTTTGAAGCCAAATCTGGAACTGAGAATAAATGTTTTGAATGGTGAAACATAAATCATCTGACAATAGCCAATTACTTTGAGACTCTACTTCAGTCTTTTTTTTTTTTTTTTTTTGCACTTCACATGGATAATTTACCTGCATTCAGTCTACTCAGGTATGCTTTGTTCCTCCTGCTGAGACTACAAACCAGAAGGCTTTCAGAACCAGAATCTTGGTGCTTGTTTGTCAATTCTGCATACTTACAAGGCTGACATCTATGTCATCAATTCAACGCTAAATGTATTGCAAATCAAAACCCAAAATCTGTCACCAAGTAATCAAAACCTCTAACCGAAAATGCATTCATCTTTCTAAGTTATACTTCTTTCTCACCATCAGTTCCAAAACCATCTTAGTTTTCGAAACGTCTTGTTTAGTTGTGCTTTTTTTCCTTTTTGCAGTTGCAACAGCGGGAGACGCGGGACATAGCTGAGATCTAGTAGCTCATTGGCTGCCGAATGACTCAGCAATTTACAAAGACGGAGACAAGTAGCTAATGTCATTGACAACTTAAAAATATATAATATAAAGAACTTACCTCCGCTGGCTGGCTTTCCATGACCACAAGTGGCAAGTTTTTGGTGTTCTGGCGTCGATACCTAAACTATGTAGTGATCTAAACTATATGGGCCTACAAAGAAAAAAATGGATTCTACCAATCTCCAACTACTCTGAGTACCAGGTTTAAAAATCAAGCTACAAAGACCCTACACTTCCCAAAATGCAACTTCAAAGTCTCTTTCATCAGACCATCCCTTTGTGCTCAATAGCTGTGAATTAAACTTCCCTTTTCGTAATGGACGCTTTGAAGCCATCAAGCTTAAGTTTTGGCTTCAGTGTTGATGCATGTCAAAATAAATTTCACAAAAACAACAAGTTGAGAGTCATCTGGTCGAATTTGAGGAAAACCAAAATGACCTTCCTGCCTGCCTCCCGCTTTGTTTCTCTATTACAAAAGGGCGAGCCTGATGTTTCTCACTTCCTGCATGCCTCCTTCCTCTTCCTCTGGACCGCACTAAATAAAACAGGCGGTCAAAACAACGACAAGCGGTGACCTTAACCATCAAACTTTAAACAGAAGGAGCACCAAGTGTGTCAAGGTACAGAGGCGGTGACAGCAGAGCAGCTTTAAATTGCTTCAAAGAAAGAAAGAAAAAAAATGGACAAAATGAAAAACTTCTTTACTCGCTGTAATCATATGTTTGTCCCTTTTCCCCCTCTTTTTAAATTCTGGGTTTCTTCACGACTCATAATTTCATCTGTTTGGACTTTAATGAGGATCTCAAGGGAAGCAGTTTGATTTCGCTAAACTCTGCCATCCAGAAACAGATCAACATCAGAATGAGTCATGTGAGAGAGCAAGGAATCAGAGATGTAAAAGCTGAGGTTCCCTTTAAAACTCAGACTCAGACGTGTTTGTGGGGCAATAATCAACAGACAGAGTGTGGGTTATAACGACAGATACGAAACAGAAATGTTGCGTCATTGTTTTCAACAATAGTCTGGGACTTACTTTTGTCAAGATAAAGAAACATGATGTGACAGTTCCCGTTCCAAAACACATCTGCAGCAGATGTTAGGTGTGGGCTAACCCACTCGCCTTAACCCCATCTCCATCTACAGAGGGGTGTGCCTCTTTTGAGATCTGTCCTACAGCATTCAACTTCAATGTGAATCTAAGTATGGACAAAATTTATCTGCAATAAACCTTGAAGTATGCCGTTACGATAGGGACAGGCGATTTGGCCAAAATTAAAAAAAAAAAAAATTTTTTTTAATCTATGCAATATATTTACAATTATGAACACTGTAGAAAAAAAGGTTTGGCATTCCACTTATTTTCAAGAAGTTTTAGCAAACAAGACCTACAGCATTTTAAT